>JARFXV010000059.1:0-434088 GCA_031761425.1 Cosmopolites sordidus
TATCTCATTCGTTGATGTTACTATGTTTTGTTGGTTGCCGGAATTCGGGGGTTTAACTGCTTTCTAAAACATGCGATTTGGGCGTAGATTCCCTGCGACCGAGCGTATCGGTAAGTTTCGGTAAAATCTCTAATTTTTAACGCCGATTTGACGGGTAGGGAGGGTTTGATATGTCTCGCGTTGCGTATTTCGTTCGCCTGGCGAATAGTTGTTTTGATTTGGGATTTGCTACGTGTGTGCAGACTGAGTAGTACTTTTGAAATAAAAATAATCAACTTTTAATTGCAAACATGAAGGTATCTGATTTAAAACAGTTAATAATGACTAATTTAAGTTTGAAGGAGAAGGTTGAATTAAAAACTAGCGGTCGTCCCACGCCAGTGTTGAATTTGAGTCAAGTTAAAAAATAGTTCTACGCCCACCCATTTTAAAAATCCATGAGCCCGCCACTGGAATGAGATTGAAGAACTAACAGTAATTTTGGACGATGACAGGGATGCTATCTGGTATTATATTTCTACGCTTTATTTCAGTGAAAGTAACAAGACCAAAAAATATAATATGGGGTACGATTGAAGAATTTATACCATCATTAAGTGAGAGAAATGTCAATTGGCGTCATAGCTTTAGGTGCTATTTTTAGAGGAAACCAAGACCAAATAATCTAACTTGGTAGTGGGATTGAAAAGCTAAGAACAGCGTCAATAGGTGCGAGAAACGTTCGTTGACTTTGTATTATTACGTGCCATTTCAGTGCAGGTATGAAGATCGTGGAAGAGCTGATGGGGGAGGGATTAAGGAGAAACTACCTCTCCAGAAGTTGAAAGTTACATTAATTGGTCACGTATATTTAAGCATTTTTTTACCAAAATCAAATAATATAAGTAGTGTGATTGAAAAAAATACTACTTCAGATTTTGATTACAGTAATAAATGGTGTAGTATTATCAGGTGCCAATTCAAAGTTTACATCGGTATCAAACGAAGTTACACCGGGGTGGGATTGAAGGAGATTATAGGGGTCGTTAAAGGTATTATAATTTTACACATTAACTCAACGACCTTAACAAAATCAAAGAATCCAACGTGGAATCCAACGTAAAGCAATAAAGATGCTCCAGTGATATTTACAATAACCGATGTTGAATCTTTACGCGCCTTCTTGAGAGGACATCCATGTTAAAGAAGAAGCTTCATTCAAGAACTAATGAAAATATCAATACATGAAAATAATATTAAGAGGTCAAACAATTCCCAAATTGAAGCTAGCAAGATGAAAGTATTAGGTATACCCATAAGATATGCCGTTTTTCTAATTTCGAAAATATTGTCATTTACTGGCAGTAAAATTTAATTAATATAACACACGCTATATTCTAATTAAATATATTGATACTTAGTGTGGTTATTATTAATTTGTGAAAAATATTGGGTGATCCCTAGAATGGTAAAAGAACAAAGGCTGGTTAAGTCCTATATTCGAAAGCATAAGAATGACTAAAATGCGTTTAACTTATCCTAAATTAATTTAATAGCAGAAATGAGAACAACGGCCTTGAACCTAGTTTATTCAACTGCCGAATACTCTTCAGCGGTGTGGATGAACAGCGCACATACTAAGCAAGTGGACACAGTGCTTATCAGGCAATGCGTGTTGTGTCTGGAGCAATCAAAACCATCCCTTTGTATTGGTTTTCTGTGCTCAGCCATATTTGGCCACCTCAGATCCGCCATCATGAGCAGCAAATCAAAAAATTTAGAAAAAAACTTCAGAATGAATCTCTTTCCTTACATGACGATATCAATCCACCCCGTTTCACCGTTTAACATCAAGAAAACCACCGGTCGTGGCAGCTTAACAACTTGCCCATACCAGCTTCGACAGCAATGAGTAATGGAGACAGTATGGAACAGTACCTGGTAGATTGGCCACCCCTTTTCGATCCTGATAAGCCAATCAGTGGGTTTGACCTACCCAGAGGGACGTGAGTGTAGCCAAACAGAGTCCGTTCTGGGCATGCCAGATCTGCTGCTTTACTGCACCGGTGGGGATATAAAGAGTCACCTAGGTGCGACTGCAGAGCACAGTTGAGTCCAGGCAGCCGAAGATTGAAGAGTTAAGCCAGGCAGTCGTGTTTCAACCGCTCCCGAGCTCCCGTTCACCGGTGCGGTAATCGTTCAGTACTCGTTAGTATACGCGTTCGCAGATCCCCCATCGCCGGCACGCGATGGTCGACGAAAACAAGCACATATACATTATGGACGAAAAAATCCAGTTTATGTTCAGAGCCGAACTTAAATCAAGCTTCAGGGGGAACCTAGAGTTCATCAAATATCAATTCGACAAAGAACAAATGGCAATAAAAAGAAGATAACAATCTAGTGGATATGGTCACTCAAAAAATGCAGACAATAACCGACCTTAAAGCCATGATTGACGACCTCGAAATGAGAAACGATGCCCTCGTGGCAGTTTCCTAAGCCCGAGCTCTTGTAGCCAAAGAATCGAACCATCAGCCGTAAAGACTGGTGGTTACTGTGTGGATATGTCGTTAGCTAAAATTAAAGATGATGCCAAATGAATCTTTCAGGAATTAGCTATATAGCTTAAAACTTCATAGTTCACAATAGAACAGAGTTTAAAAAAAAGACAAAGCGCAAATATCCGCCGATTAACCTCGCTCGCTTCTTTCGAGGTAATGTATTGTAGTTTCAAGGCGAAATAACTCCCATAATAAGTTTCCATAGCTTTCATAATAAGATGGCTAGTTTAAATTTTAGGTAAATAGATTAATCAATTTTTCTTTAAGCAAACATAATTATAGCAGAGAATCAAAAATAATTAGAGAGGTGCCTGAAGTGAATGCTTAATAATAAGAATATTATAAATAGCAGCGGCGGTTCATGGGGGAAAAAACAGGTGGGGCACGTATAACCATATTTTGGAATGAGGATAGGGAAATGCGTCGCAACCAAAAATTTTACATTTTTTAGTATCATACACACATTTTGCTGTGTAGATATACGAGTGTAACTGTCAGACATCAAATTTTCAAATAGGTACCTAGATAATAAAATTTTTGCTAAACTCAACATAGGACCATTAAATCTGTTTGCAGTTGAAGTCCATCCTCCTAAATTACTGAGCAAAGTGGTCGATGACTTTATCATTAAAATTTGAAATTGACTTCACAATTTTTTTTTCAATAGATAGTATTGCTAAGGCGCACAGTCGTTCCTGGTCCATAGTGATTTTTAGAAATGTTTTGATTTGTTTGAGGGTAGAGGAACATCTTTCGCTTTCCACAGTCGTCATAGGGGCGGTATACAAAACAGTCAGCAATTCCACAGATTCACTAAATGTTGATGTTAAATTGTTTTGGATAAACATTTGTAACAGCAGCACAGCCCCACTGTGTTTCATAAAATCGTCCCGGGCATACATTACCGAGAGTTATTTTTTTAATTTTAAGTAATTTACATTTGCAAACAGGTTACACACAATTTTAATGTCTTAATGTAAAGACGGCTCGATAATCACCAAATTTTTCAGTCTTAAATAAATTTGCAACTGTTAGGTATATGTTACATCGAAACTAAAACGTCCATGAACCTGTATGGTTAAGGTATCACATATTTTCTTGCATATCCTGACATTCCTATTGGGGTCCTCGTTGTCAGTAAATTTCCGTTTCTTTCTGCGATTCTCTATGATCGTTGTAGATTCTTCACCGGTTAAATTACCAAATTCTTGATTAATTTGTATTTCTATATTGTCTCGAATATTTTGGTTTGGTTATTTTGGTTGGTGAAAAAGTTACCAAATTCTTAACTTTAAGTGCATCTAGTTGCCTGCTTTGCAGTTGATCAAAGAAATGTCGCAGTGAGGCATTATTTTATTGAAGAAAAACAACTAAAATTTAAAATTATCATCCACCAAATAATTTATTAACACCTGAGTTTGATTAATAGAATTTTTATCCGACTCGGCGTCCATAATTTCTTCAAGGCATGTTTGCAATTCTTTGTAAATGTAAACAGTATTCACACATTTAGACGTAAAGTTTCATCTGGTAGGAGCCACACGGGGTCGACACTTTTTTACCACGATGTCCAGAACAGCTGTCCTTTTGGCTGATCGAGAAAAGAAAGTGGGAAATGCAGACAGATTGACAAAAAACACCTTTTTCTATTGTACAATATATTTCAATTATTAGATTTAATTGGTGATTTTTGATGACAATTCGGTCCTCAAATGTTAATGTAACATTACTTCTATTCATATATTGCACTGAATTCATCTTCACTATTATAATCGTTCAAAACATTCACTTTGCAACCACTCGAAAAGTCGAAAAGCGCGATGGCGAAAAACAGCTGACTATTGAGAATGGGGCAGTGCCTAAGATATGACGTTATAAATGCGTTTAATCTCTGGATTGCTGGCAAAGCGATACATTCTATCTTTATTTTTCGCACGCATTAGTAAAGAAAACAGTAGTGGCACAAACTTGTCTGTGCCCAAAGCACGTGTTCTTTAATCGGTGCGCTTCGGCAACCCACGACCTATTTCATTAAAGCGAATGACATTATGGATGGTATACTATAGAAGTCGCTAGAAGCGTGATCATAGAGAGAACAGAGAATAAATTAATATAAAATCTGAAATTATTTTTTTCACGTCATTTTTAATTTTTTGAGGTAGGGCGCGTGCCTATGCGCGCTTACGGACCAACCGACACTGGTAGATAGATTAATCCTCGACTTTTCAAAAAGAACGTAACAAAATTAAATTTATGGTAATACAGTGTAATGACCAATTAAAACGTGAGCAGGACAAAATTTTGAGAAAAAAAATGGACATTAAAGTAGAAACCATACAATAAATGAAGAGACATTCTGGGTAATTCAAAGGATAAAGCAGATCAACATCAAATATCGGACATTTATGAAATTAGTTGTCCAGATTCTAATCGACGGTATATTAGATATGTATCTAATATACCTTCGATATATTATATCAGATATAAAGAAAACATTGCCTAGTTTAGATTTGGGAGAAATGAAAAATCTTGTGTTGTCCAACATGCACTTGAACATGTCCATAATATACGAGGAACCGGGATAAAGGACTTATCCCATTTATTTTTTCAGTTATTAATGTAATGCTTAGTTCATTTGACGATTTATGATTTTTTTACGCTTTATTAGTCATATAAATAGAGCATAGTATAGTTTTTGAATTAGATTGAATTGTAATCTGATGCTGATAATATGATTAGCGAAATGTGCGTCGAGAAGTTTAGAAAAATATTTTTTTAATCTCCATTAATTTTCTAAATGTCAGTTCGGTTCTTTAACATTTCATTGCACCGATTAATTCTGTTTAAATATTTAGCTGACGGAGTCCTATTTTCTGATCAGCAATAATGATAATTTACAAGGGATATATTTTATGTTGTGGCTTGTTTATGGTTGCATGGAATATTGTCACGTCCTATTTTCAAAGATGGGAGCTTTTTAAACAAAATATGACAGGAAAGCAAAGCTGCTGATGATATTTATAAGGTCGGAACAACTGCGTTGCGGTTAGGGAAGCTAATATCGTCGGTCGTATTTCATAAAAGCAACACGTGGTGGCGGGAGCTGAAATTACATCGGGTTTTGAAATGTAGGAAGACGGTCAAATTACATAATTTAATGGAATCTTAGCTTTTAAGATAGACCCTAAATATTAAATGTCTTAAAGCTAGGAGCTATTTGTTATATCGATTAGAAACTATATAGTTTGTGATATAACTTTCACTCATAATATTTCATTTTACAACACAAAAAAAAATCTGAATATATTTCAATACAATTAGAATAAATCAGATCAACGTGAAAATCATAAATAATACTTACAATATTTGAATGTATAACATAATATTCAATAATGTAACAAATGTTTTATTATTTTTCATTCTCGTGCAAAGCCTTTTGAATTTTCGAATTGAAATTAATAACCAATATGAAAAATTATAGTGGGCTCGCGGAGAATATTAAAAATATTCAAGAAACAAAGAACATTTTTGCTTTGTTCCACGTGAAAATTGCCTTCAGTCGCCATTAAATATCAACAAACATCTCCCAAGACCGGTTTCTGGCCTTAAGCTTTCATCAGTACAGTCGGGCTCGAGTTGAACGTCGAGTTGAATGAAAGCAACTGAAGGATTAACCAAGGTTTCAGACCATACATATATATATATATATATATATATATATATATATATATATATATATATATATATATATATATAAATATATATATATATATATATATATATATATATATATATATATATATATATATATATATATATATATATATATATATATATATATATATATATATATATCGGTCAAATCGAATGTAAAGCGTTGCTAGTACGGATTTAAAGCATACCAGTTCGTGCATTACTCAAACTTATAGTGTAATTCCTACGAGTTTAATTAGATTTTCTAGCCATAAGCTCTCTCAAAGTCTATGAAAAGCATATGAACTGAAATTTAGTATTCATAGAAAGAACATTGTTAATACTTGTTCTAAGGTAAATATTTGGTCCAGTGTTTGTTCTGTTCTTTCTGAAGCCACCGTTGTATTTAAGTATGTCTGAATGATTGTGGCGTGTTCATATTTTTTTTTCATTATTTGGGTTTTTCGCCACGATCTAAAACTCAAAAAATATCAAAAATATCTGTTCTTATGTAAATAAAGAATCACTGGGTAAAAACAAAAAACCAAACAGAGACAAATTTCACAGTGATTCTTTTTTGTAATAAATTTGCCTAACGAACAAAATTTAAAAAATATAAAAATGTTCTGAAAAAATATACAAACTTTTAACGTTAACGTTTCGGGAAGTATTATCTCGTTTTCAAAACGAATCTAAAAATAAAGTATATTAATTTCTATAAATTATGAAAAGATAGAAAGTAAATTTATTTTTTGTGTATGTCAATGATACTTACATTGACAATTAGTTTTTAATGACAGTGACATACTATTTAAAAAATATATATAGGTGAGGTTTATCGTGTGATTGTAATTGTTTATTGAAATTCTTGAATATTTTTAATTGTATTCTTTAGAATCGGGAACCATATTGAATTTAAATCTACCGAAGGCATATTTATGTTTATTTAAATTAATTATAGCGGTTTCTTTTAATCGTCCGTATTTTGTTACCGATTCTTTTAATACCATTTTGGAATTATTCCAATTGATTTTATGACCCGATTCCCATGCGTGTTGACAAATTCTAATTTTATTTAAATCGCCCTTTTTAAGAAGGTTTTTATGCTAGTTACTGCAAGAATCTGCAACGCAGCCAGTGGAAAGTTTATACTTTATATTTTACTTACTAATCATTTTAAATACTATAAATCTAATTTAGTTCTGAATATGTTCTGAATATGAATATGAATCTGAATATTGATGTAAACAACAAAAAGTTAATTGGCCCATATAATGAAATTCCCTTCAAGTATCGACAACCTGAAGAAGTACATTTTTCATTTTCTATGAATCCCCACGAAAAGACGATCAAAAATGTACCTGTTAGCATTTATTGTGGCGAAATTATTACCAAACCTGGGCATATCGACGACCTTTTTATACCCCAAATATTATCATACTCAAAAGGCAGAGTAGCCCCCATTGAAATTCAAAACTTAACGGACCAAACTATATCAATAACATTACAAGAACCAATACCAGTCGAACCTTTCGAAGCTAATCTTTACGAATTTTTCAATATGGAAAATTTTATAAGAAATAATTCGGATAACCAAACAAGACAGAAAAGATTTAACATCGAGAATTCAATTAGAACAACACATTTGAACACCGAAGAAAAAATTGCAATTAGAAAACTATGTAAAGAATTTTCCGACGTATTCTTTAAACCGGACGAAAAACTTTCATTTACATCAAAAGTAAAGCACCAGATTAAAACATCGGATGAAATACCTGCCCACGTAAAGTCATACAGATACCCCTATACACATAAAGATGAGGTTCAGAGACAAATTAATGAAATGTTAGAGAAAGGTATAATCAGACCATCAGCTAGTCCCTGGCCGTCTCCCATCTGGATAGTTCCAAAAAAATGGACAGTTCAGGAAAGCAGAAATGGCGAGTAGTCGTACATTCACATCGTAACACCATCAGGGGTTAAACCAAACAAAAATAAAATATCTGCTATACAACATTTTCCGATACCAAAGACCCAACGAGAAATTAAGTCAGTCCTCGGACTACTGGGATATTATGGGAAGTTCATTAAAGATTTTTCAAAAATCACAAAACCCTTAACACAATGCCTGAAGATAAATGAAAAGATAATACTTACAAAAGAATATATTGATTGTTTTAACACGTGTACGAATCTGCTTACATCAGAACCTATTTTGACTTACCCCGATTTTTCGAAACCATTCGAGCTTACTACGGATGCATCAAAATATGCATTAGGAGCGGTTTTATCGCAAGATAACCACCCAAGATGTTACGCTTCTAGAACCCTTAATCCCGCTGAAATAAATTATTCTACGATTGAGAAAGAAGTCCTTGTAATAGTGTGGAGCTGTAAATATTTTAGACCTTATCTCTTCAGTCATAAATTCAAAATTTTCACAGATCATCGACCTCTACAATGGTTGTTTTCTTTGAAAGAACCAAACTCTAAATTAGTGCGATGGCGATTGAAATTGGAAGAATTTGATTACACCATTCAATACAAAAAAGGAAAATATAACCAAGCCGCGGATGCACTATCTAGAAACCCTCCGAATATCGATCTAAATGCTATCGAAAATGAATCAATACGTAATAACCCCGGTGACATTGATAGCGTGATAGAAGAACTAATTCGAGACAGAGAAAATCTCCCCGACTTTGAAGAATCCGAGATAAAAGAAATTTTAGGATCAGAATCACAACGAAAAAAAATGCATATTATATTAGATATACAAATAAAAGCCCCAGACAAACCCAATGAAGAAGATTCAGAAGATCTAGAAACAGTTCACACATCTGCAGAAAACCCGATTTTTGGAATACCAATATCGGAAGGTCCTTAAATGTATTTAAAAATCAAATGGTATTAACTGAAGGAGACATCGAAAATAAACAATGTAAATTCGAAAAAATATTTGAAAACACTAGATTGTATGTAACAATTTCAAACAGGAACACAACTGAAAGCATCATTAAACTATTAAAAGAATATATAGATGCAAAACAAACATACGCAATATATTTTAAAAACCCTATATTAGCCAGAAATTTTACAATCACCCTTCAAAACCTCTTTAAAAATTCCTGCTACAAATTAACTCAGTGTTCGAAACTTCTTGCCGATGTAGAAACGATAGGCGAACAAAAAGAAAAACTCATGTTGTACCATACGACAAAAACATGAAATAGGGACATAAATGAAATGAAGACAACCCTAACACTGAAATACTATTGGCCAAAAATGAGCGAAGATATAGAGAACTACGTGAACAATTGTGAAACATGCCAAAAGAACAAATACGACCGAAGCCCACAAATAATAAAATTTAACCTTACACCAACCACGTCAAAACCATTTGAACACATACATATAAATACCTTTAAAATATCAAATCAAAGTTATCTGACAATAATAGATACTTTTTCGCGATATGGTCAAGCGTACCCATTGAATCGGTCTCGCAATAATAGAAAACGTATTCAACTTTATTACTCACCACGGAATACCACAAAAAATAACAACTGACCGTGGCACAGAATTTAAAAATAAAGAAATGGAAGAAAAAAAATATTTTTGTAAATTATATAAAATAGAATTACACTACACGACAACAGGAAACAGCAATTCCAATTCACCTGTTGAACGGTTTCATTCAACCCTCATAGAACACTACAGATGTCTACAAGAAGACAACCGTCGCTTTAGTCCAGACCAATTGATTAAACGAGTAATTTTGGGATAAAACAACTCGATTCGTAGTGTAACCAAACATACACCGTTTGAAATAATAAAAGGTCACATTAACGACATAAGCCCTTTCGATTTAAACGATCATATAATCATTTCCAACTATGTTCAGACTCATAAGGAAAATGCAAAAGAACTATATAAAAACGTACAAAAATTAAACGAAGAAACGAAAGAAAAAATTATTTCGGAACGAAATAAAACAAGAGACAATCCACCTGAATTTGCTAATAGAGACGTAGCATACATAAAAACAAAAGCGAGAAACAAAAATTTAACAAAATTCAAAAAGGTCTTAGTCAAACAAGATCAAGATACAAAGCTAATCACTAATAAAAGCACATCATAAAAGTCTAGCTAGAAAACCAAAGGCGAAACAAAATTTAAAATTTCAGGGAAACAATGCTAATGAGGATCATAACACTCTTCCCAGCACTCCACATTCTTCCCATACATAATAATCCTCAAGAAATATCCCTTACTAATATAAAAAATCCCTTGCTCCCTATACAAGTCGGGAATGCCAAACTCATATACACTAAACACACATTTTTACACTATATAGAGATAAAACCAATATTTCAACAATTAATAAATCTTAAAAATTATTTCTCAATAATTAAAGGTCATCTGAATAAAGAAATCGTTACTAATCACATCTCTTTTCATGGTCTATCTGAAAGCATGATTCTTCGAACAGAATTTCTAATAAACAGTACTCAAGAGAAATTGAGAAATTTACATCCTCACTTTAGAAATAAAAGAGGTTTATTGATATGGTAGGAAAAGCAATTAAATGGCTTTTCGGATCATTGGACGCCGAAGATGGCAAGAGATACGATCAAGCAATAAACAAATTGCAACAAAATCAAAAAGGTTTAATTGAAGAAATGAATTTACAAACTTCGTTGTCGAAAAACTTAATAAAAAATTACAATGAAACAATAGTGACACTTTCTGCGAACCAACGGAAATTAGGGTACGGTTTAAAAACACTCCGTGATTCAGTAGACAAGAAAATAAATAAATTACAAGATTATATTAGCTTTCAGGGTGTCGTGTCACATATCAACCTAGATTGCCAAAACTTAATAACATTTCTTGATAATCTCGAAGATGTAATCACATTCGCAAGATTAAATACCCTGAGAACGCTACAATGAGAACGCGATTCTGAAATTTAATAATTTATTGACTTATTATCAGCTTTTGGGCAAAGTTACATTTTTAGATGAAAAAATTATTTTTGCTATACATATTCCCATAACAAGACCAGATACATTTATCCTTTATCACATTTACCCAATTATCCTGAATAAACATGCTTTCGTCCCAAAATACCCTTACATGGCACAAGAAGATCATCACTACCACTTCGAGAAGCAATCATGTCCTTCCCTAGAAAGAACACACTACTGCAAAGAAAACTTCCATCCCCAAGACAACTGCACTCTACAGCTGTTAACAGGAGCCTTCGACAATTGCACTACAATCGAAATAAACACTCAAGAATCAATCATTGAACAAGTTACCCAAGCCGAAATACTTTTAGTACCGATCAAAGAAGAAACAATATTTTCCCAATGTCAAACCGATCGATACATGAAAATCAATCAACCAACTCTGATAAAACTTCCGAAAGGTTGTAAATTGATCATAAATTCCAAAATATTTGCAAATGATATCAAAATGAAGGAGGGAAAACCACTAATTTTACCAGAAATAATATTTAACAAAACAAAAACTCTAAAGATATATGGTACACCCAACTTAACAAAAATAAGCTTCGAAGATATCTATAAGCTAAAAGACATGGTAAATCAATTAATCCCAATAAAAGAAGTTAACGAAGAAAGCAATAAGACAACAATATTCAACATTGTCGTACTTGGATGTATCATAGTTTTGGTATGCTATTTCCTAATCCGGCATACTAAACTGGTGCCGCAAAATTGGAAAGTATGCCCTCGACACCAAAGAGGAAAGAAGAAGAAAACCAAACCAGATGGTGACCACCAGATGATGACCATCCCCGAAAATTCCTCCGTAATTTTCTCCACTTAAGAAGGGAGGAGTTACATACCGAGAATCTGCAACGCAGCCAGTGGAAAGTTTATACTTTATATTTTACTTACTAATCATTTTATATACTATAAATCTAATTTAGTTCTTTGAAATGTATCTTTTTACTTTGAAGCCTTGTTGTGAGAAGGTTTAGTTGTGTAATTTCTTGAATAAATTGTTTTTAAAAATTACTCTCGTCGTTTTCAACATTTAATTTGCTCTTTTATTCTAACATCTAACGGTCTAAATGTTTCAGTTATATAGAATTTGCCACATTCGCAGGGAATTTTATAAACCACATTGTTGGTATTTGGTTGTGTGTTGTTTGGTTTAGTTTTTGTTCATAGAGATCTACGAGTATTTTTTGTTTAAAAAGTCGTTCTTATGTTGTATTTATTTCCTACTATTTTAATTGTATCAGAAATACCGCGGATATACGGAATTGTGAGGTTAATTGTTTGAGAGTTATTATTATTCTTATTAATAACTTGTCTGTTTTGTCTGGTATCAAAATTTTTAAACGATTTATCTATCAAATTTTTTGGGTAATGGTTTTTTATTAAAATGTCTTATATGCGATTTGTTTCTTTTTGTAGTGTATCACTGTCGGTACAACCTAGTTTTGCTCTGTTATATAAAGATTTAATTACTCCTAGTTTGACCGATTTTGAGTGATTGGGAAAGAAATTGAGATACCTATCTACGTTTGTCGGTTTTCTGTAAACTGTAGTTTTTAATGTGTTGTTTTGTTTTAATATTAAAGTGTCGAGGAATGGCAATTTATTATCCGTCTCCATCTCTAAAGTAAACTTAATTGTAGGTTCTCGAGAATTTATATCTTGTAAAAAAATATTTAGATCGTCAATGCTATGTTACCATATAGCAAAAATATCATCAACATATCTAAGCAATATTATTGAATTTTTAAGAGATTTATTTAATATGTAATTCTCGAGATCCTCCATAAAGATATTACTCATCAAATGAGAAAGAGAAGAACCCATTGCCATTCCGAAATTTTATTGATAATAATCATTTTCTAATTGAAAATATGTGCTTTTTAAGGACAGAGTTAATAATTCCAAAATTGTATTTATGTTTAGTTGTTCTAATCTTTTTCTAACTATTAAAAGTGATTTATCAACTGGTACATTAGTAATTACATTAGTAATTACATTAGTAATAATATTTATTTACATAAGAACAGATATTTTTGAGCTTAGATCGTGGCGAAAAACCCAAATAGAGAAAAAAAACACCGTTGTATTTGCCCAGTTTGAATTCAATAATTTTTTCCAGTTTTCTTTTTATCCACGTTGACATAATTTTAGAAGTTGCATCTAGAAGAGCAATTTCCCAATAATTTGACCACCTTGATATTTCTCCTTTTTTAATTATGGGCAGGATTAGTGCTTTGTTCCATGCATTGGACATTGCTTATATATGTTTGTATTGTATGCGTATATTTTTCCTAATTCTTTTCTTCCGTATCTAATGTTTTTTCGATTTTATTTTATTTCATCCTGGGCTCTTATTATTTTTCGCACAATCTACTACGTGTATTTCTTCCTCCGTGGGAACTGCAATTTCGGTTTCGTCTATATCCGTCTTAACTAGTAACTAAAATCTTCTTTTCATATAGATTTTCATACAACATTTTTATTCAAAATTCCATCCTTCCGGCATTTCTTTTTCTTCTGTTATCCAGTTTCTTTTATTATCTTTAAACTGAAGGGCTTTAGCCTAGAAACACTTTCTTACATATCTTATATTTTGTCGAAATTTCTCATTTATTTTCTGTTATATCTGTCGTCGGTTTCTCTGATCCTATTTTCTTCGCGTTGTCTCTTCCTTGCTGTGCTTATCAATGCCCTCTTTTCTGGTCTTGATATATTTGTTTACCCTCTATATTTCCGGTGTGTAAATATCACAGTCTAAGCATTTTTCTCTTATCTATTTATTTTTGTAATCTCTGTCAAGCTATTCTATCTTCTCCTTTATACTTTTTCTCATAGTTTTTTTGTTGTTTGCATTGCTGATACTTTTATTTGTTCCCATCTTTCATCGGCATTATGGTCCTTACTGTTCCTTTGACACCCAAAACTCTCTTATTTCTTATTTATATTTCCTTTCTGTTGATTTATCTTTCAGTAACTTCATATTATACCATTAATTATGATTTTATGCCATTATTTTCTTATTTCTCTCCATGTTTTTGAATTCTGTCCCAAGCAGAAAATGATCATAATTAGCATCGGCTCATCCGTAGGTTCTAACTTAGGATATGGTCTATTTGGTTTGTTTCTTTGTGTATATTTGTCTTCCGAAATTACAGTTATGATTTATATTTTTCTTTAATTGTTCCTTAAATGCTTATTATTAGAATCTTAAGTTTATAAGTAATAGTAAAGTTTTATGGTTAGAGGCGCATCAGCAATTGGTGCTATTTAGCGACTGGGCACAGCTTAACATGCGTTCTGAACCACAGTCATCGGCTACTGATAACGACGGTAAATACTTCCCTCCGGCTATCAGGCCTTGATTTTGTGCTTAACAGTAAGTCCCTCGAGAAGCCTACCAACTGGCGATTGACAAAAGCAGAATACCTCTCGGAAGGCATTCAGCCCTACCCAGCCTCGAACTGGCATAATTGCTGACTGAGATTCCTTGACCGTATTCTACCGTCTTGCCTATTGAAATGCAATATGTAATGTATGGTCTTTCCTTGGAGGATCAACTATCCGTAACCAACGACGCTGCAATTCTACCTCCGAGTGGCCGAATTACAGGATATGTCAACAACCTCCCGTTTCAGTTTTGATAACATTTTTGTTTTAAATACATTATGAAAACTTGACATTCATCAATTTTAAATTTTATTATTTCCGCGTTTTCATTGAAAATCAACAGTGCAATAAAGCGAAAATAGCGAACTAGGCTAAAATAAGCAGACATTCGTAATTGGTGTTACGTTCAGTTCGACCTATTATATTATGACGGATTTTAAAACCTTGCACAAAATAAATTTACTAATCAGAACCTCTTGAATTATTTATTTTATTTAGTTATTTATAATCATGAATTGTCTGTCATATTTACGTATGTATGATAACGTACGTTTTGAAAAATGCAACATTTTTTGGCGAATATTCACATTTCGCACACTTTTTACGAATATTCAGTACTCTACAGGTCGAATCTTGTTGAATCTTTATCGACAGAATTGTTACTTCCGATTAAAAATAGATATATTTCAATAATTTCAATAAATCTAATAAATATTTATACCTATGGCAGCGGCAAGAATTTTTTTTTCAGTTGAGCCGAGTACCCAAATCTGCATTGTACATACATTTATAGAGTGCAGACGGAGCTGTACAAAAAAATCAATTTGGCCTTAGCTTTGATATGCAGAAAACGGCTTCTTCTATAGAAATCTAAGGCCAAACTAGCTATTGCCAGAAAATGAAAAATACGCTCCAGATTCTATTGAAATTACATCGTAAATAGTCCATTATCTAGCGTAACATTGAGTCCATTATTGAAATATCAAAATAATTATAGTTATATTATTGATTACTTTTTTTATAACAGTCTTAAGTAATCATCGCATAAATTAAGTAATCAGACTGGTGGCGAATGGTTCGATCTGATAAGACTGTTAGTGTTCCCCCGTTTGGATGGGAAGCAAGCCAGCGTCTTCTGTACAAATTTGAACTCCCTAGAGTCAGTTGTTGGTCTATAGCAATTATTTTCGTAAATCGGATTTTTCTAATGCGTTCTGATGATTTGTAGGAGAGCGCGGGGTTGGAAGAGCCGGGGGTAAGTAGTGCCGATGGAAATATTTTAAAGACAAAAAGAGATAGCAGAATTTTCATACAGCGTCGCAGAACGTCTAAAGCTGGGTCCCCATCAATATAAATTTGCTTTGTGCAGGTTGTATGTGTTGTATAGCTTGTACAAAATTAAAACCGTTGCACGTCATTAACGTGATCAAAATTTCGGCTGTGCTATTGCCAGAATGCAATTAAGCATCATAACCTTACTTTAGCGAATCATTGTTACAATTTTACTTTAATAACAATTAAAAAAAGCATCTACAAATTAAATGCAAATTACAAAGTAAGTTACAAAATTATAATAAATGTTGAAAATTTTGCAAGTGTCATTGATTTAGTACCTCTAGATCGATTCAGCACATGTAAAAATACTTCGTTCAAAAACCATCGACAACATTTTTAATATTTGAATGGTTATTAAAAAAAAGATTATATAATTATCAGTGACATTTATTGATATATAATATACAAGTACTAAACAAAAAAAACAATGAAATATCTGCATGCATTTATTTTCATTAATCGGAGTCTGAAAAGTACTGGCTGGAATCTTTGGTATCATCTGAAGTATTTTTAATTAAGGGAAGAACTTTCTTGCCACTATCTGAAATAAAAATTTTCAATCAAAACTTTTCATATTTTTGCATATTTATGTAACTTACTTTTTACCATCAACTTTGGTGGTTTTTACACTCCTTTTATTATTTTCTTGCTATGAATGACTTACAGTACCATTTTGAAAAATCCAGGTTTCATTTAAGAAGACAAATTTGCATAATGCGTTTTTTTCTTTCCTTCGTATAACCTCTCAAAAAATCTATACGTTTTAGCGCAACTTTGGGAAGATCCATAAGGCCTCGTCTTGGATCATCTTTTTTCCATTTAAAACATACTTCTTTCAATACGTTGCACAATGACATACACCATCCGTCAAACACCTGTTTATCTTTTAATTGCTCATATAAGAAATTCAAAGTTATGTGCTGCCCTGAAAATTAGAATTAAACTGTGAGTGTTTACGATGAGTTTAAGAACAGTCTTTTCTGCAATTCTTAGGTTACAAATACTTGTAGAACTTGTATCCAAAGCTGCAGTATTGATAACCCTTGTAGTAAAATCACGTTTTCTATGCGATTTTATAACTTTATTGTATTTCACTTTTTGTGAAATAGTACTAACATACTAGTAGTAATAGTACTCAACATTAAGGCTGCTGCAAGACACTAAAAAAATATGACTAAAACTAAACATCCAATTATTAGCAATTAATTTAACATACCTCTCTAACTGCCGCAAAAGGTAACAATGGACCATTATTGTCTCGTTCTTGTTCAAATTAGTGTATCAGAGATGCCACCAACTCTTGACAATGACGATTTAAATGATTTGGCATTTTACCGGCGCGAGTTAAGTTCTTAAAGAAACTGTTTTCGATCGCAAGGTAAAAATGAAAGTAAACGTTTAGATACAAATGGGATCACCTGCAAATGTGTCAATAAATATCAATAAGACAAATTTTAAACCCAACAACGCCGCATATGCTACCAACCGAACACAGCCGCTAAATTTGAAATTTATTGAATACATCCCATTTGATTATTTTATTATTTAATTTTTGTAGTAGTATTTGTGCTGTTCTTTAATAGCGTCATCGATGACGTGCAACGGTTTTAGTTTTGTACAGGCTATATGTGGCAATAGAGACGCTCTGACACACAAGGTCACACACAAATATTGTGACCGCACAGCACGCACATGAACAATATGTTGTCCACCAGATAATTCAAACAAATTGTTCCAGAAAAATTCAATACACAAGCAAAATTTTATTGGTGTGGACTCAGCATAACATTCGCACATCGGCGGTAGCCACTTTAATAGCGGCTGGTGTGTTATCGGGCGCTCTGTCGACACGTGAGTAAATATTTTTGTATTTATACATACATTATATTTTTGGTCAATAGTCTTCGTTTTTTAAGCTATTCATGTTGGTGTTTCGAGAAAATGATGGTAGTTTATTTACAAATCGTTTGTCGTATTGAAATCTGGGTTCTGTTAAACACATATTTTAATATTTGTTAGGTGTGTACTTATAACGGGGTTAAAAGTACCTTTGGTTGTGGGCTGGTTGCATCGCGGCACAACCACCCCAATAGAACGCACTTTCAAGTCTCAAGTGATGTGTGTGTACAAACGGAAGGCACAGAAGGAAACCACTTCAAAGGGGCTTCTAGAAAGGGCTGCTGATGCGGTTATAAAATACGGCCGTAAATTGAAAACTGTAGCACGTGTATTATAGGTATGCCATACGACATTGAAGAAAATAAAAGGAGGACAAACTCATACAGTTTGATACAAATGAAGGGTGATATTTGATACTAAACAAGAGGAAGCACTGGCCTCATATATTTTAACTTGTTCCTCTATTTACTTCAGCCTCTTGCCAAAAAAAAAAAAAAAAACTTGCATATGAATGTGCAATAAGATTTAATATTCGAAATATTCCAAACTCGTGGCACGGAAACCGAATGGCAGGTAAATATTGGTTCACTAACTTTTTGAAAAGAAACCCATAGTTTTTTATTAGAACACCAGAAACGACAAGCGCGGGTCGCTTGACTTCATTTAATAGATAAAATGTGACTAAAGTTTTCGACAAGTTCGGAAATGTTATTTTGAAACACAGGTTGACTCCCTCCCGCATATGGAACTTATATGAGATTGGAGTCACAACCATACTAAAGCCTAAGAAAATTGTTGCAGTCAAGGATATTAAGCAAGTGGGAGTAATCGTGTCTGCAGAACGTGGAACTTTAGTCACTGTGGAGTTACCGGCAAATGCTATTGGAAATACAATTCCACCACTGTTTGTGTTTCCATGACTGAAGTATAAAAACCCATTTATTCGCGATGTCCCTCCTGAATGTATTGGTGCTGGTAATAGCTTGAGATGGATAACAAGTAACGAGTTTCTGGTTTTTATGGATCATTTCATAAAATATACCAAACCCAGCCCTTCCGAACCAGTTTTTTTACTGCTAGATAATCACTTATCATACATTGATATCAAGGTGGTTGAAAAGGCAAAAAAAAAATCTGTAAGGATGCTTTCTTTTCCTCCACATTACAATCACCGTCTTCAACCTCTGGACGTTGGCACCAATAATGGTCCGTTCCAGACATACTGCGCAAAAGCTCAAGATAGGTTGTTATGAAATAACCCCGGAAAGACGATGACGATTTATGAAATGCCGGGTTGTAACGTTCACAAATTCTTGATTGCTACTGGTAAGATTATATCGGGCGAATTGTAATTAAAAGAGCTCCTGTATCGTTTAGGATAAAGCGAAGACAGTCTATCTCCAAATCTCCAGGTGAGCGGACGTTTTCACGCCTTACCCTTCCGAGAGAGGTACGTAGGTTTGCTGGCCAAGCCATGCTTAGGATTATTTTTTCTGATATTCTTGTAGAGGGTATTACGACCCGGCATCAGAGAATCCTTTTAACCAGAAACCAGGCCATTGAAAGACCACTTATTTCAGAGCCCGACCATTGCCGAAACCATATTCTTTTTGGGGCTACTTGGCACAGTAACCGGTCAGTCAGGTTCCAGATGATTTCGGGATCCCCGCATAGGGATACCGAATTGCCCGTAGTCGTGCTCACGGTCAGCTATATTTTCATTTTACTATTGTCTGAATAGAGTTAGTAACCTCTAATTTATAAGTACAGCATCATATAGACGAGCTCGTGTAGTTTTGAGCAATTTGTTTAGTTTTTAATTTTCCACTGTAAGGTTTAACGAACCACCTTCCCTAAACCTTCCTCTGTCTTTTATTTTATAGTTTTCTTATTTCTATCTTTTAATGTGCTTTGTGCCGTTTTTTTAGTGTGCTTATGTGAATTAAAAGTATAAAATCAAGTAAACAGTTCTTTTTAAGTTAGACCCCTTCCCGATTCCAAGGTCTTTTCTAATATCAGATATATTCGAAGTGATCACTATATTCGAATATACTGATCAGATATATTCGAACAGATATATAAGAACTGGGTGGCGCCCTTTTGTTGCGCAACTTCATCCTGTCCAGGGCCTTCTTCTCGGTACTCCTCGGCGAACAGCTGCCGTCGCTGTGATCAATATTTTTTATTTGTTCTCAAGGAAAAAATAAATGGTCACAGGGTCACACCATCTTTTGTCACTAACCAGCTGCAACCAGAAGGTCAACCTACGTGAGTGGATCTAAGCATTGAACCTGGTCCATCGTACATTCAGCAAAGGTATTGTCCTCCAGAAATTGTAAATTCTAATCAAACTACAAGTGGAGAAATAGCTCAGGAAAGGGACCCCATATATTCTCAAGAGCTTCCACTGCAGATCCCGCCATACAATGATCAACAGGAAACAGTTCGTGCGAACAGCCTTGAGCTTGTTCTTAAACATATTGCTCAGCTAAGACATTCTATCGATACAGCAACTATCTCATCGGAGATTATCAGGCCAATCCTTAAAGCACCTCCTCGATCATCATCAGTGAATAAACGACGTACTAGAAAAGCAGCTGTTCTCACTTCTAAGAAAAAAGGTCTTGTTGAGGAACAGGCTAAGAAGAAAAAATAGAAGGATATAAGACCAAAGTAAAGAGTAACATGAAGGAGAATAAAGTTAAAGGCAACGTGCAGCGTAAAAACAAAAACCAACAAAGGCAAAGATAACAAGAACCAAACTAAAAGGAAAATTTTACAAGAAAAAGAGGATACTGAGAGCGAGGATGAGAAATATGAATTAGAATGGTACTGTAATGTTTGTTGTGATTCGTATTCTAACTCAAAATTAAACGAAACATGGATTGAGTGTGCTATGTGTAAAAACTGGGGTCACTTGAATCCCAGTCTCAATTAATTTGAGCGATTTCTCAAAATCGCCACTTTCAGCACCGCGCTCCCCTAACAACAATTTCAAGCAACGGTGCGCTATCAAGTTTTATTTCAGATTTAGGCATTGTACTTGTGCAAAACATCAACAAGTTTACGGACACAGAATTTTGTCAAGGACCCGGATTTTCAGGTGGTTTAAACTATTATCAGAAGGCCGAGACTCAATTGGAAATGAACCCTGCAGCAGAAGGTTCATCTGACATGGATCCGAATAACCTTTCGCAGGATGAAAAGGATAACAGGGGAAAAAAGGTTCTTGCATTTTGGGGCTGATTGAAAATAACCGTCATTTTCTGGAACGTGTTATTTCTGGTGGTGAGTTTTGGAGTTTTAAATATGATCCGAAAACGAAGCGCCAGAGCTAGGAATGACACACTCCAACTTAACCGCGATCAAAAAATCCAGATCAGCCAAATCTCAAAGATATTTAATCGCTGATGTGATTGATTGGTTAACATGCTAATACGAGAGATGTAACATGATTTTCTTTTTTGATAGCCAGGGTATTTTGATAGCCAGGATATAAAGGGCCATTTATGTGAAACGGAGCATCAAGAACACCTGGGTGATATAACACAACAATGAAACTTGCCACACAGCTATTTCAATTAACGAGTTTTTGGTATGTAAAACCCTCACTTTTTGAGATAGTATTCTCAATATTACTTGATAATTTTTGACTGTTGACTTCTTTATTTGCTGATATATCCATTTAAATTCATGTCATATTGGTAAAGATAACATTTTTTGAAAAAAGATTTTTCTTTAATTTATTCCACAAAATTACGAAGTTGACAATAGTCTCATTAATACTAAGTTGCTGAATATGATGAACTTCTTTTTCTTTTAATTTTTCATTGAACCCACTATGATCATTCATCGTGCGAAAATCGCTTCTTTGCAGAACACCCATCTTCATAATATTGTTGAACAACCTATACACGCTATTTCGTGCTATATATTACCTCTTTAACAAATTTGTATCAGGATTTAATAAGTCATTAAATTCAAAACATATAGGTGACAATATTATCATTTAAGAGAATGAAAGCCTCATGCATTTCCTTTCCAATTAATATTATTTGTGTCTGATATTTTAAGATATTTGACTCTCTTCAATTGGCAGTCCTAATATTTGCCTGGAAACATTGAAATCATAATTTTCAATTTTTTCACAATTTTTGGGAAATTTTGCAGTGCAAGATGTTTTAATTTGTTCAATGTTCTTTGTTCAAAACTTTACTGTTATACGTGAGACACAGTTTCACGACAGATGCGTTTCTTTATATAGATACCGGATATATATTTTTTGTATTTTATTATACAAATTTATATATATTTTCTGTATCAATCTAATTTAAAATGTTTCAAAACAGTTGATTCACATTTAATACTAACTCACAAGTTTGCTTACATGTGCTTTCAACAATGCCTTAATTGCTTTTTTCCGTATATTGAATAAAAACTAAATCAACTGAATTAAAAATGAAAATGTTTTCTCTTTCAGGGCATAACTAGACGAATCGCTTAGAATGGTGCCGAGTAAGAATTGAATGGAACATGGAATGGAGCTCTTTTTGTTTTGAATGAGTTGAAACTTTTTTTAGGTTTTCATGATGAATGTAGAAGAACCGGATGCTTTTGGGGTGAAAGGGAAAATTTAACTTTCGTATTCGAACTTTAAATAATTATTATCCAAGCTCATCCAAAGTTCATCTTTTAGCAAGATAACACTAGATGATATACAGTCCGTCATAAACCGTAGTTTTTATAAAAGTCTGCTACAGTCACATTCGTCTAGCCAACGAGATCCACACATTTATCGCTAATATAACATGTACGGGATAGCATGAGTCCAACTGAGTGGTTATTCCGGTCGTCAACCACTTTAAACCAACTTAAAGTAAGCGCGCGTGCCGGAAATAGTTTGCCACAATAAGACATAGACCACCTAATTCAGACCATGTTTTACATAGTCACATAGTATTATAATGGATTTACTAATTATTTAGTTTATTGAAAAAAAAAACAGAAGCATTACCTGAAGAATAACACAATGTAACTTAATACATTTAGAAGAACGTAAAACTATTTGCAAATCAGTCACTAGAATAACCAAAATTGCTATGTCAAAATATAGCGTGATTTTTTTTAGTGCATCCGAATTTTAAATTCAAATAAAACAATTAATTTATTAACACTGCCAAAAACAGCGACGATATTTTCTTGGGAATACACAGCTTTTTTGCTTTCTGCCTTGTTTTAATATAGACCAGCATAAAATGTGTTCGGAATTTATCAAAAGTTCGCCGAACACATCGCTCGGTTAGGCGATTATATGCACCATAAAATTCACGAGTTCTCTATAAGTTTGGCATACCGAACACTGATTTTGATAATACATTTCGACAATTTACAAGCGTTGCTCTGAGATTAAACGTTCCATGATGATTTGACAGACTATTGAGACACATATTTACAAACTTGAACTCACAGTTCGTTTGAGGGTACCCCATAATACGTTCCATGTACCCGAATATCAAAACCCAACTCCTTACGAATAGTGACGAATTGATAAATTTGGATCTTTATTAACACTGTCAAAAACAGCGGCGATATTTTCTTCGCAACACACCGCTTTTTGCCTTTTGTCTTGTTTTAATATAGACCAGCGTAATAAAATGCGTTCGGAATTTATCAATAATTCGCCGAATACATCGCTCGGTTAGGCGATTATATGCACCATAAAATTAACCATAAAATTCACAAGTGCTCTATAAGTTTGGCGTACCGAACACTGATTTTGATAATAAATTTCGACAATTTACAAACGTCGCTCTGGGGTTAAACGTTCCATAATGATTTGACAGACTATTGAGACACATATTTACACTTGAACTTGAACTCACAGTTCGTTTGAGAGCGACCTCTATCTAAAGTTTGGACATATTAAAAATCACCCTTTATACAGGGTGTCCCATAACTTATCCACTATAGAGCAACTGGTGATAGTAGAGATCAAAATAAGAGGATTTAGTCAATAAATGTGTTGGCAAATGTTAGTCATTAAAAAGATACAGAATATTGAAAGTGAAACTAAATCTTCAAAAAATTGAGATAATTTAAAAATGGTTGAAGATATCAGGTTCAAAATCGAGATAGTTGGGTTTTCAAAGGCGATAAATTCGATTTTAGTACTAGCTTGAGCCTAGTTCCTAGAGATCGTTTGCTACCTACTTTGTGAGCAATTAACTGGTTAAATTTTTTTTAACCTACAGAGCTACGAATATTTTGACTTCAAAATAGAGAAGATTCATTATTTCCACGTAAAAAAGATCAATATCGATATCTCACGCCATTTGCAAGATATTCGTGGTCGAATATTCCATATCCATTCCATCTTGTCGGTGACTGAAAAATATGCAATTCACAAAGTGTGCCTTGAATGGTGTTTACAAATGATTGTACCTCGATAACAACTGTCATTGTTTTATATCTCTCCTATTAAACTTAGGTGAAAACAAATTTCACCAATCTTGAGTTGGTATTAAATAATTTGTAAAAAATGCCCAGACTTAATCAGCTTCCCAACCGTGGTTTAAGGGATACGTTCTGCGTTTATGCACAAGTAAATTACAACAGTTGCGCTGCAGTTAGAAAGTATGAAGAGCTCTACCTAACCAGAATCATCCCAGATCGATACTTTTTTCAAAGAATTTTCAATCAGTTAGGCGAAACAGGTTCATTTTATTACAACAATCCTGGAAGACGACCGAAACTTGTAAGGGTAGAACAAGAAGAAGACATTTTGGTTAGTATCGCGAAAAATCCTGAACTAAGCACTAGGTGTTTGGAGGCATCTACAGGAATTAGCAAATCTACCGTTTCAAGGGTTCTCCATAAAGAAAAACTATTGCCTACCATTTTTTGAATACACGAGACGAAGTTTTATAAAAAATTCCACAAGCGACCAATGTTATAAGAAATAAAAATATATCTTCTTAAATGTGAGACGCCACTTAACAAAAAGCCTACGAAAGTGTATCAGGTAAACGGTGGACACTTTCGACAGCTATTGAGGTACTTTTCAAAAAATTGATATTTTAAATAAAGTCCGTTGTATGTTTGACATCTTAATGTTTTTTTTTCTCGTATTCAAGGCACACTTTGTAAATTGCAGATTTTTCAGCCATCGACAAGATTTGCAATGGAATATTCGAATATCTCGCAAATTGCGTGAGATATCGATATTGACCAATGGTACCTTTTCACCAGGGAATTATGACTTCTCTCTATTTTGAAGTCAAAATATTCCCAGCTTTATAGGGTAAAAAAAATATGAGAGAGTTAATTTCTCAAAAAGTAGATAACAAGCGCCCTCTACTAGGCTTAAACTAGTACCAAATGCGGATTTATCACCTTTGAAAATCCAACTACCACAATTTTGAACCTAATATCTTAAACCGTTTTAAAATTATCTCAATTTTTCGAAAATTTATTTTCACTTTCAACACCCTGTATTTTTTTTAATAACTAAAATTTGCCAATACATTTATGGACTAAATCCTCTTATTTTGGTGTCTACTATCACCAGTTGATCTATGGCGGATAAGTTATGGGACTCCCTATATACGTTTTTAAACTGATTCGTTATTCTGTTTTTTAAATATTTTTATGATGCCTTATCAGGGTATATACCAGGATAGAACGAAAATTCAATCATTTGTTTTTTAAAATTCTTTATTCCTTTTAGCCAGATACACTTCGCTTAACCATTCTCCAACTTTTGTATGTCCTTGAAAGGGGAGCAGGTCCGGATAATAGGGTTAAAGTGACATCAGTTCGTAATGCAATTGACCAATTTCCCTATTACAGGGACGGGCGAATGAGCAAGTACATCATCGTGATTAAATAGCACATTTTTTCGCCAAATTGGGGCATCACGAATTGCTGCAGAATCTCTTTCCGATTAGGTGTATATATGTCTAAACACCGCTATGAAGTGGTCATTTAATTCTGTTTTAGGTCCGAAGTTGGTGCAACTTCGACAATTTGACCATCATTTTGTAATTGGCTAATACGAGATAATGGATTTTCTGGTCCTAATTGACAAGCGTCCCGGGACAAGTAGTCCCGCAAAAAAATTCAAACTTATATGCTTTTGAAGATTGTTAAAACAAAACTAAATGTTATACTGGCTTCAAATTCATGAGCCGTTACTACAGAGGAAGCTACTTATCAGAAATGTAATCAGCTTCTATCGATCACATTACCATCTATCCGGAAAAGTATCTGACTTCTCGCTCTATCTTTGTATACCATTATTACTTATCGACAGCCTATTAATATGCAAAATCATTTTTAGACGCTTTATAAAAATTAATTCTCATTTAATATTCCAATATTAACCGATGTTAATCAAATTGCTAAGAAATATTCATATTCAGTTGTGGCACTTTAAACATAACCAAAAATTCTCAAGCGCTAGAAAATCGTTGAGTAATTGGTTGGATTACTATGATAACTTTTTCCTTTAATATAAAGCTGTCAAAGAAAATAGCTGTAATGGAAAGTATAACGGTGTCAAGCGAAGGCCACTAGTTAAGGGATAGCACAAGAAGTGTCATTGGTGAGCCAGAGATTGAAACTTTTAACACGACTGTCATCGATATTGGAGTTTAGTTCTTTTTCCCCAAACATTTTTCTCAAAGTTAATATTTTTCTTTTTGGCTGGTCTCTTGGTCATAGATCTGATATATTTTATTCCTATCTTTTCGCTTTTGTTTAAAACTATTTTTTTATGTTAAAATAATCTTTTAGTCTTTACTTGTTGTTTCCTAACATGAGTTTTAATTGGGTTTTTGAATAAAAAATAAATATAGATTTTTACTTTATTTTAAAAATTTATCATAAATAATATTAAACTCGAAGAGATTTACCACTAAACACCAAATCACTTTTTGAAACGTCTTGATGCACGTTTCGCTAATATTAGCATCATCAGGAGATGATTTAACCACTCAGAATAAATCATTTAGTGGTAAATTTCGAGTTTAATGTTCACACCGAAGGTTCCAATAGAAAAAATGATAAATAATATTGATAATCGATGCATTTTTTTTTAAATTAATTATAAATGAATATAAATTTATAAAAAATAAAAAAAGTCACGCGCCGCGATTGATTGCCATGTTTTTGACGTCATTTGGTAAAGTGTTTTCATGTCAGTTTTGTCAATGGTTTCTACCTGTATATATACTGTCAAAATTATTGTTGTTTAAGTGCAAAATAATAGATTGCTGGTTACTAATCTTGTAATCAAAATGATTCGTTGCAATTAAAACTTTGGTGAAAAGCTATTTATTTCTGATACAAGAAAACACAATACGGAGAAATCACATCATCTTAACTCTAGAAAAAAACTTATTTTCGAATAATTTACAACACTCTCTCTATTTAAAATAAGTCTTTGATTTTTAATACAATTTAAAAACTTTACTTTTTCCAAGGGCTTCGTTAGAGAGAACGTTATCAGGTACTGAGTTGACACATATTCCAACTTTAAACTTTTGTTTCTGATCTTTTCTTTGAGGAAGTGGTTACGAAAAACTATATGCTTTATCCTGGATTGATATCCACCATTCAAGGCTAACTTTTGTGCTCTTTGATTGTCTACATACAGCAAGGTTGGTTCTTCTTTTGAAGTAAGTTCTGAAGTATTGGATTAGAGTTTTCCAGACTAAATCTCTTTAAAATGTTCTCTAAATATGTTCTCTGATCAATCAAAATTTCTTCTTTCTTCTGAAATTTTCTGCATTCTGATTATTTCATCTTAAAATATCTCATCAGTTGGCTTTTTAATTCATTCTTAGCTGTCTTGTCGTTTGATAAAAATATCATGTCATCCAAGTAGAGACCCTAAAATTAATGTTATTTTGTGGTCTATTTTATAGTAAATACAATAATCTGACTGACTTAGTTTTAGACCAAAGCTCTTTAAAAAATCTTTAATTTCTGATTCCACACTCGACTTGCCTGTTTTAATCCATATAAAGATGTTTTTAGTCTACATACTTTATCTGAAATCTTAAAACCTTCTGGAGGTGTTATATATATTTCCTCTATCAAATCTCCTTGTAAAAAGGCGGTGACTGCATCCAGATGGATTATATCTAATTCTTGTTCTACGACGAGAACTAGTAAGTATCTGATCAAGCTGTATCGAACTACAGACAAGTAGGTCTCTTCAAAATCAATTCCCTTCCTTTGTGCACCTCCTTTTATGACTAGTCTGGCTTTATATTGTCTCATCTTCCTTTTTCTTGGTTTTGAACATCCATTTACCATTCAGTGGTTTCTTTCCGGGAAAAAGATTCACTAATTCCAATGTATCATTTTCTGTTAGTGTGTCATACTTATTTTTCATGGCTTTTTCTTTGTCTTGTTCTTTGTCTGGCCTACTAAGGGCTCCTGCAACATTAATTGGTTCTCCTTGTGCTTTTACAACTGCAGTGTATGTAACATAGTCCTTCATAGCATCAGGAATTCTCCTGTTTCTTTGAGATCTAACAATGGGAACTCGACGACCAAGATTCTCATGAGGATCAAAATGGAAGTCTTCGGCATCAACATGTGCAACCAGGTCTGATAAATCTGGATCAACATACTCTTCACTCGATGTACTTTGTTCGTCACTGGAATCATCTTCATAAATCATTCTTTCAGATATTTCTAATTCTGGTGTTTTGTCGCTCTCACTCTCTATTAGCTGTAGCTCTGTCTCTGTTTTGTAGCTCTCGCAGGTGACAGTTATGACGTCACCAGCTTCGACCAGAAGCACGGGCCAATGATCCCACTGGATCAAAGTCCATCCCAAACAATGACTTATTCTGGATGCATTTACAACTAATAAATCTCACGTGGAATGTTATCTCGCCAGATGTGATAATTTTGCTTGTTGACATTTTGCTCGTCGCTAAAGATGATTTTTCATCCGAAATCAGGGTCCACTTCCAACTACTCCAGAGAACAGTCAGAGAATGCTTGACGCTGCCTATAGTCGTTTACCTTCAGTTCCTAGGTCAATTGAATTTTGTATGGATGCGTGCCCAAGTTCCAACGCAAAATTCACCAAGTTTAGATCTGCGATAGGCCAAGTTCTTAGCCTCGACAAGGAATTGATTCGGGTTATCCTGCACACTCTGATTCATTGCAGCAATGTTATGTGCAGACCTCAAGTTTCGACGACGTAAGGGTATTGTTTGATTGTTTACGGAATCAGTAGATTCAAATTTATCTACCAAACGATGAATAGTCGACTCAACAGGACGATTGTGTGCACCGTAAAAATCATGTAGCGCGCGGAACTTAGCTCGAACTGATCACTCATTCTGATAGTAAAGTTGAATTATTTACACGTGTTGCTCAAGACTGTAACTTTCCACGATGATTTGTTCAACTATAACCTCCAAACTTGACAAATGTAGTTTCACCAATATGGCCACTATACACTGTTAAAGTTCTAGCGCTCCTATTGGAAAACCCTATAGCTATATTATCTCTTACTAGATATTAAATTTGTCTGTATCATTTTCATATATTGCATGTAGAGCTTTAATTGGTTCATATATGTCATCTCACGATATGCGCTTTTTATTTTTTTTTTAGTAACCCATATCAAATTAAGTTAGTACCACAAATAAGGTAATAAAGAAGACTTTATAATTTCCTTTGTCATATGCAATCTTTAGGTTTATATAATGAGATTGTTAGAGCATGTTTTAGTAAAAGCAGGTTATATAATGGTATGAGACAACAATAAACTCGATGACTGTTTTGTTGATAGCAGTAATTAAAGTGTCGGATACTTGTCAAGGCTTAATGATTTAAGAGGATAGTTGCACTTTTTTGTGCGGAACAAATTCAATATACAGGTTATAATGTACCTGCCGGGACCTTTAAAATCGGTATATTATACGTTAGAGAAAATATTTAACGAGTTTCTTATGTTAATGCATTTACATAAAATATGAATAAGAATGTTGTGCAAGAATATAAACGAAATGATCTTTTTTCTACAATTTAAAATCAAACTGAACTAATGAGTTTTTATAATTTTTTATCCAATTAAAATTACATTTATACCTTCAAAGTACCTTATTTACCTTCAAAGTAGTAACCTTTAAAATATACACTGCTCTGGAGATGGGTTGTCCATTCTTCATAGCGATGGTGGAACTTATATATTGGTATCGTCTTCGGCTGATCAGTTACGGTATTCTCAATATCCTCCAATGTACCAAAGTGGTGTTCGATGAAGTGAATTTTCAATCTTAGGAAAAGGAAAAAGTCACAAGGATTCAAGTCTGGTGAATAAGAGGACTGCCGAAACACAACGATGTTTTTACTTGCCAATAACTTCTTAATCCAAACCGCTGTGTGACAAGGCGTATTGTCGTGATGCAGCACCCATTCTGATATTGGATCTCACATCAATAACATTTTCCCAAAGTCTTATAGAACTTCTCGGTAAAAATACTGATTTCCCGTTTGGCCTTGAGGCACAAATTCATTATGGATCATCCCCTTCCTATAAAAAAAGCAAATCAGCATGCTTTTGACAATGTTTTGGATTACAGGTGCAAAAAGTATGAAAGTATCCATGATCTTGCTCGTGGTTTCGATTTTTTAAATAGAATCTCAGAGAATGCGAATCGGGAATCTTTAAAGAAGAATTCTTTAAACCACCTGAAAACTTTGCCTTTGCAATTGAGCCTTTGACCAAACACCTTTGACAAAACACCGCACTATACCCAAATTTGAAGCAAAAATTTGATAGCGCATCGTTGCTCGAAATTGTAGCCACTCATTTTCAGAACTCACTAGAAAAAATCCGATTCATGAAAAAAATTGCTACGGATCACCAAGAGGCTCTAGGGAGAAACTGGCTCTGAAGATGCATCAAATGTTTATCTACCTACCCTCCAAAGGGAAAACCAACAGTGTCGCTAAATGGAACGATACGCCACCAGTCTTAATATTTTAGTTACACACCTAGTATATAATTTGAATGAAAAAATAATTTCGTAAAATAATCTATAATACATATTTGTTTATGGCGTTTCACTTTTCTTTTTGTAATGATGCGTTTAACTATAATCTTATGTATTGTTTCTACTTTCTAAAAATCATTTAAATTCGTATTACTTTAATGGCATCATTAAAATTTGGAGGCGTTTCTTTTAAATTTTCCTCATCATTTTCTTTACTGCCAATTTGTTCAGCGTCATCAGATAATGTAAAATAATAATAAATCTCCAAACTTATATGCATTTGAGTTGTCGTAAAATCCACTTCTGCAAAATTGTGTATTGTTATATAATTGAATAACCTTAGGTCATAAGCAGCTTGTTTGGTAGACCATGCGTGTTAAAGGCAATTATAAATTCTTCAACACATTCCACGAAATGTGTTTAAATGCTTTTGATACCATTTTGATACTTTCAAGCACATTTTTTGTTATCCATGTACCATATTCAGTCCTCTTGACTAATTAAAAACAGCCCTAGATAATGAGTTTTCAAACTGTAAATAACAAATTGGTCCATTACATTGGTCCATGTAAATTCGTACAAAAACCAGGTTCATCCGCATTAAAAACATCGCTCGCGTCATAGTTTTTAATGAGTGTAACCAATTTTGATTTCATCCAATAGAGTTATTCATATTCACCATGGCATTTCTCCGTGAATCTACTAGCACTTATTTTGTATCACTTTTTAAATCTACTTAACCAGCTCAAATCACAAGGAAACTCTTTAACGCTAAACAATTTTGAAACTGCTTCTACTTTACCCTGGAGAAAAAAGCCACTTATTGAAATATTCATTTAAATACCTAACCCACTCTAGTAACAACTTATTAATATTCCCCTTAATATTGATAGGAGGTTTGAATACGTTTACGAATGTCTCTATTTAATACCACTTTCAATTTTATTAACTATAGAAACATTTTCCTTAAGGATCAAATACTTTCTAATCATTTTGCAGGAATATATTTACTGCCAGTTTATCTGCTCCTTAAGAACAATAAATTCTTTCCACAAATAAATTTGAAGAAATGCGGTGTTGCTGAAATTAAAATAAAAAGTGGTGGAGGCGTTTATCATTAAAGTGAAAGGCAGCATTGGTAGCCTAGGTTGAGACTACATTAAATAATAGAGACTACATTAAAACAAATTATTACTATATGTGCAACAGGAATGTAGATACTTTATATCAGAAGTATGTAACAAGCCAGAACCTTACAAAAGTACAGAAACTATTGAAGATGTCATAAAAAAGGTACGGGTTTGTTTACTTTGTAAGTTTTAAGCCTGCATATTATTTGAGGGTATATATACAGTAAATATAGACTAAATGATGAATATTTGATATCCGGAAAGTATCCTTGAATTCAATTTATTTAAAAATAAAGAATAATAATAAATCGTTCATTACGAAGTATCAAACACAATTTTTCATTAAACAGTTTATAATTTGCAAAAAAATATTGCGAACAATTCCTCTCAGATAGAATGTTAAAAACTTTTTAGTCAGGAAGTGAGTTTAGCGTGAGAGGCTATAGTCCTTCAATTTTTCAGCTTTTACTTACTGCGTACTAATGATAAAAATTAACAAATAATCAATTTTTGAAATGTTCAAATTAAATTTGTTTCCACGTAATAAAAAAAAATTAACGAATATTTTTTGATCGAGCTCCAGCGACAACCCGAATCAATTTGTCTATTATCATTTTTCCGCCACTCATGAATTGCTTTTCACATATTCCGGTCAACTCTCGATAAGGCCGCCAAAATGAGGCCGACACTACGCCCCGATAAAATTGTGATGGGACTTGTCGGCCGTGCGGACCCCCTCATTTTTCACCAAGGATGGCGACAGAGTGATATTTATTGAATAAAAAATGTCATCCTGGTAATTTTTCGATAGAATAAGTTGATAAATGGTGTTGGCAGATAAATATCGATAGGTCGATGTCAGGATCGACTCGTCGCAGCTTTTAGGGTTGTTCAAAACATTGCTTTCCAAAAAAAAAAAGATTTCTTGTTATAGTATTAATACTTACATCAGCGGATCCACTGGAACTATTATTATTTTGGTTACTATCATCATCTTCCATTTGTTGGTCCCTTTGGATTCTCCTTTCGGCTCTTCGTTTCGCTACCTGAAACATGTATTTTAGCATAATTACTCAAATAAAATATACCATATACCATATAATTTCTACATTAAGCGATGTTTCTTAATAATTATTTTTCTAAGTTAAATAATAATATTCCAAGTGAATAATATTGGTTTTCGAATTTATTTATATTAATAACACAAATATGATTAATAGAATAAACCTCTAAATCATTACATTTGGAACAGAAACTATATATATATATATATATATATATATATATATATATATATATATATATATATATATATATATATATCATCATCATCATCATCATCATCAGCCCGTATCGATCCACTGCAGGATGAAGGTCTCTTCAGCATGCTTCCAACCTTCACGGTCCTGGGCTTTCCTCTGCCACTCGGGTCCAATATACTTAACGATGTCATCAGTCCATCGTGCTTTCGGTCTTCTTCGCGGACGTTTGCGATCAAGCGGTATCCACTCCAGGATTGCCTTGATCCATCTGTCGTCCCATCGCCTCGCTATATGGCCTGCCCATCTCCATTTCAACTGTTTTACTCTTCCAATGATGTCACAGACTTTTGTTTGTTCCCTGATCCATGCGCAGGACTTTCTGTCTCGTCTTGTAATGCCAAGCATACATCTTTCCATTCCCCTCTGTGCCACCCGAAGTTTTTGAATTGATTGCGATGTGAGTGTCCAGGTTTCACTTCCGTATGTCATAACGGGTAGAACGCACTGATCGAATACTTTTCTTTTCAGGTAAAGTGGGAGTCTGCTCTTAAACACTATGTTGAGCCTACCAAATGCCTGCCAGTCACATTTAACACGCCGTTCCACCTCCCGGGCGGTATTCCCCTCCATGGAAATCCTCTGCCCAAGATATACAAAGCTGTCCACAATCTCTAAATCCCTTCCTAAAACTGAATATATATATATATATATATATATATATATATATATATATATATATATATATATATATATATATATAAATATATATACATATATATGTTAAAAACATTGCATGAGGTGGTCGGGAGGAGAATTATTAATTAATAACAAAAAATTTTCGGGTGTAATGCACGCATGGTAGCCTACCAGTTCTTTCAGCGGCCACCATAAGCCCAGCACATATCATCCGAAACCGATTTCTAGCCTTAAGCCGGCAGCAGCCGGTTTCGAACTGAACGCAGGAAAACATCTGAACGAACAGTCAGAGCCACAGGGCCATTAAGATTGGCCATGTCGGATGGCGGGTGTAATCTTGCGTCATTCTACGGCAAATGTTCGCAGCAGCCTAGACCACACAAACCGCTCGTGCAAGTGAAACCCCGAATATACAGTGGAAAGTACAATTCTCTAAACCTTGAATAAAACACGAGAAACTTGAAACTTTTGTGAAGTAAATCAATACATAACAATGAATAACATAACACACAACAACCTGAGTCTCCGCCTAAATGAACATTTTGTTAGGTGCTCAGTTAGGTGCTTGTTGTGTTTTGGATATGACATTGTGTAATCCAGCCATTGGGTATATATGACACTCAGCTACTGCTGTCTCAACATTGCAATATAACTCATTCGACGGGAAGTCGGTGAAGGTGCGGGATTTTGACCGTGTATAGGGTGCCCATATTCTTGACGAGAGAGCATATGTCGGTATACTGACGAGCCTGAACATCAAGAGGCGAAACATGTGTCCTCCAATTAAAGGGATGGATGGGTGGGTCTTTGGGTGATTTCAACTGCCGACTAGGGAAAGAAAGATAGTACAGAAAAACACTTGGTAGTTTTTCCGCTCATAAATGGACTAATCATAATGGCAGAAGATTGGTTGAACTATGCTGGCAGTTTAATCTAAAAATAATGTCAATCCATTTTAAGACAAAAATAACAAAACAAAAGACCTGGAGGTGCCCAAACACGTACACGTGTAAATTTCAAATTGACCATGTTGCCATTTCGTACCCCAATTATAAAGATATTTTTGAATGTTCAAGACAGGAAAGGAGCTAACATAGACACAGATCACTACTAGACTAGAATCAAAGTTAACTTAAATATTCGAATTCTTATTCAAAAGAGACTACTACTTCCAAAGTTCGACCTTACGAAAATATAACCAACCCTAACCGAAGAGCTTGATAAACAGCCAGCACAGAACTGGCAAGAACTGAAAGAAAAAATTATTAAAATTGCCCTAAAGTTGATCCTTTTACAAAAACGTAGAAAACGAGGGATGAAGTTTTGCGAGCAATATTAATCCGAAATAAAGCATTTAAAGAGTTGAACAGTCAAAAGACAGAAATAAATTATAACATTTTTTTGGAAGTAAGAAAAGAAACATCGAATCTAATTAGGCAAACTAATAGAAAATATGAAAACAATCAACTTAATGAAATAGAAAAAGATTTCCAATAAAATAACACCCGAAATTTTTACAAATCATTGAAAACTAAATTGACAGGCTATCAACCCCAAAGTCTTTGCTACCGAAAGGTAAACAGAGAATTAGCTCTAAATATCCAAGACAATTGCAGAGAACTTTCCAAATATTTTGGATAACTACTAAACTGTCCTGGGCCCGTAAACAGATTACCAACACTAAACCGTAAACAAACAAACCGATCATAAATCTAAAGTTGATCCTAAGACATCAAAAACTATACAATAAAAATCTCGTCTGTACATTTGTGGATTTCAAAAAAGCATATGACTCTATTGCCCGCGTATCTTTATTCCAAATATTGGAAAAACAAGGATTAGATCTGAAAACGTTGGCAATTGTTAAATCAACACTAACTAAGACAAGGTCAAAAGTTAAATTCATAGGTAACATCTCAGAGCCATTCGAAATAAAAGCTGAAGTGAGACAAGGGGATGGACTCTCGCCACTCTTATTGAACTGTGTTCCAGAAAAAGTAATATAGGAGTGGCGTGTAAAATTGGTCCTGAATATTGACCAGCCCATTAAACTGGGGAGAAGCAACATCAATATAGATTGTCTAGCGTTTGCTGATGATCTAGCAATTTTAGCTCAAGATGTACTAACAGCACAAAAACAAAGTGAAATCTTAAATGAAACACTAGAAAAGCAAGAAACAAAACCTGCCTAAACAAAAAATGTCTATCTAAAGCCAGAATATCTATATGGCGCAGAAACGCTCATTTTGAATGGAAAGAAAAACATCGAGGAGAGAATGGAGAAAAATCATAACAAAATCTTAGGCCACAAAAAAATAAATAACTCAACATACCGACTTCGAGAAAACTAAGAAATCATACAATACACAGATATACATAACGATATGAAAAAGAGAAGACTTAAGTTTTACGGACACATAAAAAGGTTGAGAATCCGAGTAGGCTAACTAGACAAATAGTTGAATTTCATGAAAATAGAAGTAGAGCTAAAATAGAAATAATTAAATGGATTGCTGCAATTAAAGAGGACCTAAGATTAGCAAATAATACACAAAGTGAAATTCAGGATAGAAACTGTTTCAGACACAAGGTTAACGTTTTGGAGGTTGGCCAGAGAGAAAAATGTAGGAAGACCGGAATAGCTTGGTCTGTATTTCGCGTGGTCCACCAGGGCCCATACGTGAATAATAATAATAATAATAATATATATATATATATATATATATATATATATATATATATATATATATATATATATATATATATATATATATATATATATATATCTATATATATATATATATATATATATATATACACACACATTCAGGAACAGACGGCTAACAGGACTTTCGCAGAAAAAAACCGGCAACCTGGTCGACGTCTGTTCACCCAGAGGGTGCGGCTGTACACCACGCTCCAGGAACTAACAATCCCTGGTTCAAAACTCCCCGTGGAAATACTGGACCTATAAGCTTATAAGCAACTCGTGCAAGTAATAACAATGGTGGTAACCAATCCATCCGTCTACAGACGGCAACCGGGTGTTCGAATTCTGGGGAACCTGGACTTTCACAATTTCAAAATAAGTCGGAGCTTTCCGGCAAATTTCCACATAAAACACCTACATATATTGGCACCTTCAACATCAACACGCTGATCCAACCAGGAAAATTTCACTACCTAACTTCAGAACTTGACAGGCAAAAAATACCTATGCTTGCTCTACAAGAAACACGCATCACGGATGAGGACACGGTAGACTATGGAAACTATCGCATATTCAAAGTCTGTCCTACAAACGAGTCGCCAGGAGCGTTCCGCTTCTGGTCATGTCCTTTGTGGTACATAAAGGGATAGTTAACTCTATTAAGGAAATGACGTCCATAAACAATAGACTAATGGCAATGCGCATACAGTGCGCCAATAAAAATACACCATGATTAACGTACATGCCCCCACAAACGGAGACAACAAGAAAAACCCTAAGTCTACAGAGAAATTCTGGGCAACACTAGAGAAAGTAATGGCAAAGGTCCCAAAGCATGACGTCAAAATTTTACAGGACGACTTTAATGCACAAATCGGTAGGCAAATTCCCCGGTCACAAATTTACAAATAAAAGCGGCACAACACTCATCTTTATCTTAACTCATCACTAAAAATCATCATCTTCTCATCACTAAAAATCATCATCTTCTCATCACTAAAAAAATCTCCACGAAACCAGAAAACATGGAGATCGTCTATACAACAGATTGGAGAATTCCAGATAGACCTCTTGCAATCTCATACCACAACAAAGAGAGATCCAAAATGTCCAAGTCCGCAGGAGCGCGAACATTGACTCAGACCACTACCTAACACCGATCAATGTTAAGTTTACCCCAAGGAGAACTCATCACAAGAAAGCACATCTACAGAAATTCGACACAAAATAGATCAAAGAATCCAACAATTTCCGCAATTATAATACGAGAAACTTTTATAGGACTTTCACAAGAGAAATCCGTGGATACACACCACAAAATATTTGCTTCAGAAAGCGGAATGGGATATTAGCGCTAACCAATCAGGAGAATTGTCAGGAGTTGGCACACTATTTCTCTGATCTCCTCAATTGCCCCGAACGCGACACAAGATTCCCAAGGAAAATTGTATCCATACCCTCTCAGAATCACCAACACCAACACAGGAAGAAATGCACAGGCACATACGCAAAGTAAAGAATAGCGGTCATGCGGTGAAGATGGTATCATCGCGAAACTATTGAAAAACCTCGACCAAAATCACTGCAGAAACTTACGCATATTATTACGAACATTTGGCGAACAGAAGAATTACCAGATGAATGGAAATGTGCTCTTATCCACATGCTGCACAAGAAGGGAGACAGAACAGATGTGAACAACTACAGAGGAATCTCCTTACAACAAGTCACTTACATAATCCTCTCAGCATGCCTTTTCCAGAGAGCACAAGAACAATTAAAACACAAAATTGGCGAGTACCAGGCAGACTTTTCTCCTTGTCGCTCATGCACTGAACAAATATTTAACTTAAAAACAATACTGAAATACAAAGCTATCAGGAACGTCCCAATCATCTGCACGTTTGTGGACTTCAAGAAGGCATACGACTGCATCGACCGAAAATCTTTGTTCAACATCCTAGAAGAACCAGGACTCGACCTCAAAATACTACGATTGCTCAAGCAGACACTGAGCGACGCAATCTCTAAAGTGAATTTTATGGGAGAAATTTCCGAACCCTTCCTTATTAAAGCTGGAGTACGCCGAGGAGAGGGGTTATCCCCACTCCTTTTCAACCTGGTCCTGGACAAAGTCGTAAGGAAATGGGAAAAAGAACTGAAAAATCAAGGACACTGGAAACCAATACGACTCGGACGATCCAAAAACAATATAGAAATATCATGCCTGGCCTTCGCAGACGACCTAGCCATACTCGCAGAGAATGAAAAAAGGGTAACCAAACAGATCGAAGTCCTCAAGGAATGTGCAGAGAAAGTCGGCTTACAAATCTCTTTTCAAAAAACCGAATTCTTCTGCTCAAAACTAGATGTCCAATATTTAAACACCAAATACGGCAAAATAAAAAGGGTCACTCACATCAAATACCTGGGCGAGATCCTCGAACCCACAAGAGGAGAGAAGATAGTACAGAAGACTCGATTACAGAAGATGAAGAGGGCATACGGCAAGATACACAATATCTGCAATAAGAAATGCCTATCCACACATGCAAAAATAAGTCACTACAACACAGTAATCAAAATAGAAGTACTATACGCAAGCAAGACACTTACACTACACACAAAAAGCGGCATAGAAAAAATACTAAAAGAAAAACGCAAAATTATGAGGAAAATTCTCGGCCCAAAACTGACAGAGGAAGGATACATACTACATTCTGGAAAGACCACAGTGAGAATGAGGTGGACATAAGAAAAAGAAGGTTGAAATTCTTTGGACATATCAGTAGACTCCCACCGACAAGACTCGCCAATAGAATTCTGACATACATACAAGGAGTCAGGTCAACAGTACCATGGATCACACAAGTCAGAGCTGATTTGGGAAAGGCACAAATGGGTCCGACAGAGATTGAGGATAGAAGAACGTGCAGAAACAAAATACATATGTGGAACGTTACATCAGAGAGCAAAGTTTCGAGGAGATCGGGAACAATGTGGACGGAGAAGAGAAAGAGAATTCACGGAAAAAGGATGAGAGAGGTGTGAAGGATCAGAAAGAACACTCGAAATAAATTGAGTCAGAATGCTTTGCGTGATCCAACCGGGTCTATACGCACCTAATAATAATAATAATATATATATATATATATATATATATATATATATATATATATATATATATATATATATATATATATATATATATTATTGTTTTTGCTCGGCGTCATTTGAAGATGATAAGATTTTCCAAAGGACACTGTTTAAAGCGATTCAGTGCCGATTTTCTCTCCCTAATTCCAATTTTATATTCATCGTTCCACCAGGGGACTGGAAGTTTGTGGTGTTGGATATTACAGTGAGGAATATTAGAATCTGTTTCAGCTATGATTAAATGGACAAAGGAATCAAGAGCTAAGTCCTCGTCGACAGACGTTAAGATTGGAGGGTTGTACGAGTCTCGAAATTTGGTCCAATCTGCTTTGGATAGATTAAAGGTTTTTCTAGGCAATTTAGGTTGACGCCAGCCTATAGAGGAAATTCTGATTGTGTAGTGATTACTTTCGTGTAAATCTTCCATCTTCCATGATGTTCCACTGTAGAATAGGGAAAAGGTCAGGAAAACAGAGGGAAAGATCTAAGTATGAAAAGGTTAAGGAAGCTTGGCATGCGTGGGTATGGACTGCAGGATTTTGGAGGGAAATGTTGTTTGAGATTAGGAAGGCCTGAAGGATTAATTCTCCGCCATCTATTCTAGAGGAACCCCAGATTACATTATGGTAGTTAAAATCTCCACACATTATAAGGGGGGGGGGGGGAGTTTGGATAGGATATTGTTGAGATCGTGTAGAGAAAACGACGTAGAAGGAGGGATATAAACGTTGCAGATGGATACTTTTTTGACATAGTGAGTGAAAATTGCTATAACTTCTACACCGGAATCAATTTTGATAGTGGAATAGTCTCGGGACTCGTGTACCAGAATAGCGATACCTCCTTGGATAGCAGGGCCTGTTCCCTGTATTTTCTTATAATGTTATAGTTTTTAAAACTAGAGCAGGAGGAATCGTTGAAAAATATGGTACGCTTCACGAGTTCGCTTGTCATCTTTGCGCAGCGGCCATGCTTCTCTGCATCGTTCCAATTTTAGTATATGTACCGCCGAAGCGAGTATATACTACTATAAATAAGTAAGAAAACTTGAGTTTTAAAAATTCGCGTTCTTTACATATCGATAGGGATGTGATTATTTTTTAGGGTTCGTGTGCTTTACACGAAGGGAGTTCGCTACTCGCTTTAAAGAAAATACTAGAAATCAAGTAGAAAAACTATTTAGAAGAGTAAAAAGAATTTTGGAATTCATGTATTGTAATGAGAGGTGTTACTTTGTTTTATAAATATATTATTTTATATTATTATATTTTATAAATGTGGTTCTGTGTTCTATTTTAAAAGTCATCTTATTCTTTGATCATGGATATATTTTGTCCGATCCGATATTGAGAAATTCGGAATTTTTAATAAATGAATATAAATGCAAACATATTGAACCTTGGATATTAGTATATTATAAATATAACTTACCCCGGGGCACCATCGGCATAGACAAAAGTTGGCGTAAATCCATTTGAACGATTTCGCCATTACATCACCGATGTTTGATAAATAGAGAAGAAACAATGGCATACCAATAATTGCATACACTATGCTAGCTATTTTTCCTTGTGGTGTATGAGCCCATATATTCCCATAACCTGGAAAAAAAATTAACGATGTACTTACGATAACTAACCTTGATAAATAACATCTTGTAATTCCATTTTTTAATTGAGAATAAAGTTCCATCATATTCAATTGTTATCTCAAAGCAACAATTTTAAATGTTTTAAAAATCGTTCTGAAACTAATATTCCAATTCCGAATACACGATCAACGGCACAAACTTAACTCTTCTATATGATAGCGTACAGTAAAAAATTACTTAACCAACAAATTAAAAACTTAACCACTAAAACAACAATCCATCATTTTTAACAGAATGTTAAGATCCTTAAAAGAAGCACCGGATACGGGATACCCAGGAATTAATTAAAAGTGTTTTCCCTTATAAATGGTTGAGGAGATGACTTTGACCGGGGGAAAACTTTTTATTATCCCCACTACAGGTCCCCTACCATAGCCATATTAAGATGTGAATACTAACAAAAATATAAGCGACCGTAGTCTATGCGACCGTAGTCTATGGTATACACGACAAGGTGCTGTTGTGTCAGTGTTTTGTCAATTTCTTTAAATAACCTTTCTGCATAAATAGTGTGTTTTTTTTCGATCTATACATAGTTTGTGGTAAGTAAATAATCATAAATATTATATTTTCTATAGTATTTTTATTGAAAACTTTGATTTTTAATTTTTTTAACTTTTATTTATCGGTTTCTTCATTTTCTATTTAGCTCAAAATGAATACATGAACACGCGTTCTCGTACTCGCTGTGCGTCTGAAGTAGAAGCATTATGTGAGGCAGCTGATATTTTCGACGACAAAGAGAGTAAAAGCGAAACCGAATCGGTTTTTGAACAGCATCATACCGAGACTGAATTATTATTATTTTAAATTATTATTTTATATTTATTATATTATTTTATTATTTATTTATTATTTTATTATTAAAATATTTATTAAATTGGATAATTTAATCAAAATATATTAATAATCAAAGACATATATGCTCCTTAATCGGGAAGCCGCGAAGTGCTTCTCTTGAGGGTTAAGCTCGTCTAAAAAAAAACACCCTAACAATCCCTATATTTATAAAACCGTCAATCAAAAATATATATTTTATAAATCCAAATAGATTTGCCAATATCAGATTAAAGATTATTTTCACCAAAATACTAAAAAGTTTGTTTACAATTGCTTTCGTATGCATCGGTAAATATCTTTATATACAATCTTTTCATTCCGTTGCCCAATATATTTTCTATTACAACCTATTCAGCTGATTTCATAAATCTCGAACTTTCCATATATCCACATTTGTTCACTTTTCTTTTAAATCCCGAAAACTTTTAACATATTGCTAGGTTTGTACACAATTTTAAATCCACATTTCCAAAAAAATATGTAATGCTCTGCTTATTCCATAACAAATGGCGTATGCGTCTAATACTTGATTAATTTTTTAAACCTAGAGCTACAACATTTTCGTCTATATTTCTATTGGAGCCATTAATTTTAATTACAATTAAATTTAGTTTTAAGTTATAACAAAAATTAATCAATTATTTTACCATAATATTCAACAAGCATGTGTACTGTACGGGTATGTACTAGTTGACATTACAGCTAGTTCGCGAAATAACGCATCCAGCAAACTTTTTTTGCAATATATCGAGTAGCTGGAGAGATGTGTGACAAGTCTTGTTGAAAGAAACCATTGTTTATATTCAAACTTATAATTTCAGGCCAAAGATAGTCGGTTAACATATTCTGATAGCATTCACAATTGTAATGTAATACATAATTTTAATATAATACATAATTGTAATGTAATATAATTTCTATCATTGTATTACATTACAATTAAAATTACTAAACAGTGACTTTCTAAAAATAAAGAGGTAACTCCGGAATCACTTGAGGATTTTCATTGGCTAAAATCCTGCAGTTATGTTTGTTCACAACTGTTTAGACAGAAGTGCGTTTCGCCGGAAAATATTAATTTTTCCCAAAGGGGAGCGCCGGTCACATTTTAATTGTAGGTACAAGAAATTTCTACGCGCTATTGAATATTTGTATTGTGAATTGACCCAATGTAGTGAATACGGTAACTTATGAGTAACATTTACATTTCAAATAGTAATGCCGTTATTGCTTCAATATTCTGACACTCTTTTTGGAAAACTTTTTGTAATTGTAAATAAAGGTATAATATGTTGAGCAACCTATTTCGAGTAACTTAATATATTGATAAGCTATGTCAAATTATCGAGGAATATCAGAGTGACTTCAGAAGAGGAAGATCGTTGGATCAAATATTTGCACAGGTATAATCTGAGAACTACCAACATTAAAATACACATTAGTAGAATTTATAAATTCTAAACAGGCATTTGATGTAATCAAGGGAGCCAAACTATAAGTCACTCTAAAAGAATTAGGAGTAAATAGGAACTTAAGGAAATTAAGAAAATTAATTAAATTAATAATGAATAAAACATAGAACAAAAATTTGGAATGAGAACAGAAACCAGAGCCCGAAAATGTTGATATCGGAGAACAGAAGTAAGGCCCTAAAAAAGTGAACTACAAAAGCGAACATTAACAAAACTGAGTTGCTATACTATTAAGGCTATAAGTGCCTTGCCTTATAAATATATCACATGGACTGAAAAAGATTTTTTTATAATAAATTTTATTTTAAATTAAAATAATATTTTAAAATAAATTTTATTTTTATAATAAATAAGAACAGCTAAGGCAAATATATAAAAAAATTCAAAAAGTATAATCGTTTACATACCTAGTACATAATTTAATAGGTAACAGAATATACAAGGCGAAATAAGGAAAATATTATTGAAAGGAAATAAATGTAAATATTAACTCAAAAAACTATCCAGTTGCAAAATATTATCCACGAGAATAAAGGTGTGAATATGTGATGTATTCATTATGTAACCAAGAATACTATTTGGTAGTATTTCCCTTAGGATCAGACCTTGATGTGATAAATGGGTTTTAGTAGCACAGTGAAGCTTTAAGCAAAGCCGTCTGGACCCTATGCTTCTGGGAGGGTCACCACTGGCAGACAGGTCAAGGCAGAGGCCTCAGACTAACATGATCGAAAATCTGCCAACCCACATTGGATCAACGTGGCAGATAACGGTCCATGCCTCCAATCTGGTATTTCAATATGACTGTACAACCTTACACACTGCCCTTATTGCCCGGAGGCAAAGGGGTAACTACCTACGGCAGCAGGAAGACCTGCCCCAAGGCAGAGGGTGCTAAGAAGTACCGGGTTAAATCAGACTGCCATTGGACTTTTGACATTGCTACTCTTAATATACGGACAATGAAAACCGATGCCCGACTTCAAGAACTCCTGATCGAACTTGATAATATACATTGGAATATTATTGAGCCATGTGAAACATGAAGAAAGGGTGAAGAGCTAATCCAACTGGATTCAACTAGTCACGTACTCTACACTTGGGGTACGGAGAATGGACATGAGGTGGAATTTGATTCCACATCAATCGAAAGCTGAAGGACAGTGTAGTAAAATTTGAAAGTATATTGGACCGACTAGCTCAATGCGCCATTTAACTGAATAAAAAGTTTAAGCTTCAAATCGTTCAAGTTTATGCACCAACTATAAACTATAGAGATGAGAAAATTGAGGAATTTTATGTAGATGTAGCCCAGCTTCTATACAAGGAAAAATATAGGTACAAAATTCTGATGGGTGATTTTAATGCCAGAATTGGATGCCATAACAGCAAGAACCGGTGAAAATGCAACTGGCCCATATGGAACTGGTAAACGGGATAATAGAGGTGACATATTGGTTGATTTTGCTGAAAGACAAGAACTTTATATTATGAATTCGTTCTATAAGAAAAATATCAGCAGAAAATAGATATGGAAAAGTCCATCTGGACTCACAAATGAAATTGATTACCATGAGCAACGATAAAATAATATTTTGTAATTGTACTGCACTTAACAATTTTAATGTTGGAAGTGATCACCGAATGGTATGAGCAAAAGTTAGAATTAACTGTTGAAGAGAGCGCGAAATAATAGTAATGTAAAGAAGAGCACGATAGATTCTGGGAAATTACTGCAGAGGGGCAGCGATTTTGAGATTGCTTTGTTGAACCGCTTCAAGACAGCTCCAAGACCCGCAGAAAATTCAAATAACAGACCAATATGAATAAATCAATAAGAATGTGCTTGAAACGGCTGCTTCAATAGCACCAGAAGAAAAATGTTTCAAACCAACAAAAATCTCCAGTGGGACCACTGATTTAATGAAAAAACGACGGATAATGAGAAATGCAGAAAGTTCTATTGGCAGGGTCGAGTACATTGAACTCTCAAAACTATAAGAAAACGTATTAAAGAAGAGAGGCTTTGGTTCAACATGCAGCTATTGCAGAAAACTCTGGAAGAAAACAAGGGAATTAACAAGGCTAAACAGAAGCTGAGAAAGAAATTAACGCAAACTTATGCCTCAATGTGTGAGGATGGCCCAGTTTACAGGACACGTATTGAAATCTTAGAGGTTGGCAGAAAATTTTATTCACACTTGTATAAAGATCGGAACCAATCAAAGACAACAATACCCACGGAAGAACAAATGCCAGATATCGCAATGGAAAAAGTGATTTAGATGATATCGTTAGATTAGATTTGGAGATGATATCGTTCTCCTTTCGCAAGACCCAGAGAAGCTGCAAAGACACATACAAGAGCATCAAAGGACTGTTGAACCACTTGGCTTAAAAATAAACATGAAAAAGAGGTTAGGTTATGTTCAATAAATTTGCTAGGGACAAAAGAATTTCAGTTTTAGGAGGAGATTTGGAAATAATTTATCACTTTTTATATCTTGGGCAGAGGATTTCAATGGAGGGAGATACCGTCCGGGAGATGAAACGGTGTTTAAAATATGGTTGGCAGGCTCAACACTGTAGTTAAGAGTAAACTCCCACTTTGCCTGAAAAGAAAAGTCTTCGATCAGTTCGTCCTGCCCTGGACACTGACATCGCAAAAAATTCAAAAATTTCAGGTAGCACAGAGAAGATTGGAAAGATCTATGCTTGGCATTACACGACGAGGCAGAAAACTGCACATAAATCAGGGAACAAACAAAAGCGTGTGACGTGAGATCATTGGAAGAGTAAGGCAATTGGAAAGGAGATGGGCCGGCCATATAGCGAGGCGATGAGATAACAGATGGATTACGATGATTCAACTAGTCACGTACTCTACCCTTGAGGTACGGAGAATGGACGATGAGGTGGAATTTGATTCCGCATCAATCGAGAGCTGAAGGACAGTGTAGTAAAATTTGAAAGTATATCTGACCGACTAGCTCAATGCGTCATTTATCTGAATAAAAAGTTTAAGCTTCAAATCGTTCAAGCTAATGCACCAACTATACATTATAGAGAAAATTGAGAAATTTTATGTAGATATAGCCAAGCCCAGCTTCTATATAAGGAGAAATATAGGTACAAAATTCTGATGATGAATTCTGGTGATTTTAATGCCAGAATTGGAACAGCAAGAACCTGTGAAAATTCAACTGGGCCATATGGAACTGGTAAACGGGATAATAAAGTGACATACTGGTTGATTTTTCTGAAGGACAAGAACTTTATATTATGAATTTGTTTTATAATAAAAATATCAGCAGAAAATAGATATGGAAAAGTCCATCTGGACTCACAAATAAAAATGATTACTATGAGCAACGATAAAACAATATTTTGCAGGATAAACATTATTAGTAAGGCAATTGGAAAAGAGATGGGCAGGTCATATAGCGATGCCATGGGACAACAGATGGATTACGATGATGGACGCGAAGGAGACAGAAAGCACGATGGACTGATGACATCATTAAATATATTGGACCGGAGTGGCAGGGAAAAGCCCAGGACCGTGAAAGTTGGAAGTATGCTAAGGAGCCCTTCATCCTGCAGTGGATCGACACGATGATGATGAAGATGATGATAAAACATGGGAAATAAATAGGAAAAGATAACGAATAATAAGCTACAAGAATTATACAATCAATCCGATATAACAGTGAACATAAAAAGATGGAATATATACAATTCATATATATATATATATATATATATATATATATATATATATATATATATATATATATATATATATATATATATATATATATATGTATATATATATATATATATATATATATATATATATATATATATATATATATATATATATATATGTATATATATATATATATATATATATATATATATATATATATATATATATATATATATATATAATGTATATTTAAATTCATATTCATGTTCTTATAAATTCATAAAAAGATGAACAGCCAAGTGATACCCAAAATACTTTTAGAAAATAGAATAGGAGGAACAAGAGGATGATGGAGGCCTGGGTTACGATGGATCGATAAAGTAATAAGGGATTTAACATGCTTAAAAATTACCAACTGGAAGGAAAAAGCGAGGGATTCGAACAAATGACGAAAAATAATCAATTAACCCACAGAACAATTAGGCTTATTGAGCTAGCATATTGTATATTAACCTAGATTAGCCTATGGTCTAGAAATAAAATCAATATAAACACAATTTTAATATTATATATAATTTGATTTGAGAGAACAATTGAAAAATCGTGCGAGGTCCAACCTGGGCTCTAATATGGCTACAATAGAGATATTAGTAATTTATGAATAGATAGTAAATATATACAAGTGAGCTCTGGATGCCCATGAGAGTATAAAAATAGTCAAATTCAAGTAAACCTGGATAAGACACTTATTCCATATAATCAAATTTTTGACTTGGTAATGTAACGATTGATAGTTTTTTTTAGGATTCATAATTTATTACGTAGTTTTAAATAAATAGTTTTTAATTGATATTTTGATGCATCAAAATTTCACCGCTAGGTTCAATGAACATAAAAAACGTTATATTAAGAAACAAAATAGTTCTAATTATGTTAGAGTGTCTAGAAATTAATAAAAGAAAAAATTAAAATATTTTGCTAAATGACCTGAAAGACCAAGAAATGTAAATATAAATCTTAGTTTAATTATTTAAAATGAATTTCTATCAAGCATAGGCTATCTCAGTTAAATATTAGGGCTATTTTCTTTTCAACCCCCGATGGGATAAAATAAACACAAGCCTGATTCACAAAATAATTTTACTATCAGGAGTCAAGTACAATCAAAATTACTTTTCCACATAGTCACACTGAAGATTGAGACATTCGTTATACAGGTGGAAGGGTTTTTCAATACCCTTTTCATAGAAGGTTGTCACCAGTGCATTGAGATAGGCTTTCGGCGTCTTGAAAGTCTTCGTTGGTGCGGAAGGTTGGTTTCTTCAGCTGCCGAAATAGGTCACTCGGCGCGAGATTTGGGACATCCCCGTACATACGCCGGGTGATCGAGCACTTCCGAATGAAACTGAGTTAGAAGCTATTGGGTTAACGCGGCTGTATGCGGTCTTATGTTGTCATGAATCAAAACAATTCCAAATGACAGCATGACTCTTCTTATATTCCGAATGGCCCTCCGCAGGTGATGTAATGTTTGACAATACACGTTTGCAGTGATCGTAGTCCCTGGTTCCATAAACTCTACGAACAACACACCTTTCTGATCCCTGAAAACGGTAGCCATGGTATTACGGTACGGTAACGGTAGCCTGTTACTGAAAGTTTGTCTGAACTTTTTGGGTTAGTTCGGGGAGTATGTGTGCATCCATTGTTTAGATTGTTCTTTCCATTCTAGATTATCAGCAAAAATCAACGTTACATCCCCTGTCACGATGCATTTCAAAAACTCTGCCCCCTCACCAGCGTAATGCGGGAGAAAGGATAAGCCTGAAGGAGAAAGGATAAGGTTTTCCATAGCTTAGGTGTTTCGTTACGATCGTGAACAAAGCAGGCCTTTGAATGTCAGGACAATCCACAGACAACTCACTAAAGGTAAAACCCAGTCTCTCGCGGACCACGTGATAAACTAATTGAACGGTTTTCACGAACGACAGACTTGCGTCCTTGATTATTATAAATATTAGTTCGGCCTTCTGTAAATTTTCTTTTCTTTCACGCACAACACCAGCACATATTCAGTTTGTACCATAAACGCCGATTATTTTTCGATGAGTTTGTGCTGCGCTATTCCCTTCTACCTGTGGAAAAATAATAATGCTTCGCAACTCTCATTTGGCGAGAGAATCAATGATGCCGGTCAAATTTAAGTGCCTGCAGCTCAGCTTGAACTGATGTGTTAAGCAAAAATAGCCCATTAACCCATTAGTACATAGAGCCCCTCATAAGGCACACTCAATGTCCATGAGCTCCTTGCAGGCATAACATTCGAGTTAAAATTGTAATTATGTTAATGTTTAAAATATGTGTTCATTTTGCATACAGTCTTTTTGAAGGACATCCTGTAACAAGTTAATAAACATTGATAATTGCAGTTCTTTGTTTTTTGACTACCTATTGTAATCTCTTTAAATGTTTTATCGACAGAAGTAACAAAAAATATTTTTTTTAAACCTCATGAATGAATGGGTTAATACATATTTTTTCAAAGATGATTTTAGCAGCGAGGCCATCACCAAGATATGTTAAAAACATTATGACCATCGATAAAGAGTCGATAGGTGAATTTTTGAGTGATACTATTTCGAAAACACACATTATTTCGATACGCAGCCAATAGAAAAATATATTTTGAATATCTGAACAAGTTAAAGGTCACTATAAATAAATTTAGTCATACCGAAAAGTGAATACGAAAAAAAATATTGGTCATATGTGAATGTAAATTCTTCCAGGTATCTTTATTAGCGCAATTCCTTGCCCCTTTGAGTATTATGTACAAAAAAGTTTTCCCGGTTACGTTTCACAAAAAAATGTTAATATTACCAAAAGCATACATTTCATCCAGAAATTAAAAAAAAGGTATTATCAATCAGTACCAAATAGAAAAGCGCAATAAAATACTCGTAACAGTTTTATATTTTTGATGGAATAATAAAGCGATATGAATAATACGCAGTCCTAAAATAAAATAAATCTTTTCAAAAGTATAGTTTGAATATTCACTAATATTTACAATAAAATAAAACATTACCAAGAATAATAATTTATATTATAAATTATCACGAGCATTATATAAAATCTTAATTTCCCACTCAAAGATTCTATGAACTTTCTATGGCCACTTCTGCATTTATTTGTACTTTTAATTGGCCAACAGGACCATTAAACAGCCAGGTCACGTTTATAGCTACCAGCAGTAAATTACGAGAGATATAAGCGGCAGAAAGAGCGAAACTCGGGGAACCCCAGACATAGATTTATTTGTAGGCTCCTTACTTTTGTTAACAACTGACTTTGATTCATAATATGAACGAATTATTTCTTTTTCAATTTTTTGCGACTTTTTTTAAAATATTTATCACCAAGGATTAAACTGTTATAAATTATTCGATATAATGATGATTATTGCATAAAGTAAGAAAGTAAGATTGTAAAGAAAGAAGGAAACAGAAAATAAAACAATAAACTTTTTATGGAGTTTTTTGTTAGAGTTTTATGGTTTTGTTTGTGAGCTATCATTCAAATATAAATTTTATATTATATTGTTTCAAATCTATATATATATATATCTAGGAATATATTCTTGTATAGCTTATCAGTAAAGGTAGTAACTTTTCAGAATATTCAGTATATACCAATTCCTGTAAACTTCTAAACAGATAATTGTTTGAAGTTGTAAGATCCGGATTATATAATAGATGTTCCAGACCAGTTTTGCCGCCTTTCTAAAAACGCGTTGTTCTAAAAAGACCATTTCCAGCATTCAAATCTGATCTACTGTTTGTTTTAGCTTTATTTTGGGTCAGTTGTGAGCAGTAAACTAGGTTGTTTGGTTTATTGTCATAATTCACAGAACACGACGTTTTTCCAATATGGTCCTATAAGAAGATCGTCTGCGTTATCATATCCATTTTAACTGTGATCCCGCTAACGTAATTGATTGGATGATGGCGTTTCTGTGTGAAGATTCAGTAATACTTATTGCTATACAAGCTGTATATAAAAAAAATATAGAATAAAGTAAAAAACTAAATGTCTAAATTATATAAGCTGCCACCTACAACTGCAAACACTTGCAGGCCCGCAGTCAACGTTTTCTACGGAATACTCTTAACAAATGTAAATGATCTTCAGTGTCAAGGTTGTTTTTTAGAGGTACTTTCCAATCGAATGTGCAAAAAAAAATATGTATCTGATATACTACTTTCCATAGAAACAGATCATTTGACACTCTCAGTAATAAATCGAAAATAAAGACGGCCTGAAACTGGAGGTAAAAGGCAATAATGTCATCAATCTCAGATCAGTTTTCTAAGAACGTTAGAGGGCAAGAAACTAGTAAGAATCGACATCATGCACTGACGCAGTAGTTGTGGATACTGCAACGTACGATGACAAAGTTGATCAGGTTTTGAGAAATCTAATTTCTGGATATTTCAATACAAAAGTCAAACAAAGCATTTGCAACATAGTACTGTATTGATAATATACCATATGAATTTTACACTAGTGATTTTTTTGTGTGCAGATCTTTCAAAATTTACATGTAGGTTTAACGTGTTTAGTATTTACTATGGGACAGATGTCCCATAGTAAAAGACATTTGTGATTTCATAAAGGTTAAACTTGTTAATATTTACCTCTTAATTCTATTAAATGCTATGTTGAATTTATTGAAATATTATCTTTCCAAATCCTATGTTCAAGTTAAAGACAAATTCGGTCAAGGACAACTGCGGATGATGTCCCCATCCTAGCCAAGATTCAATCTCGTTTCTGAAAAAAAAATATTTAACATCTGTTTACCTAAAGGCAAAGTGCACATTAGCTCCATAAAAAAATGTAATTCAACAATTTATCATTCGAAATCAGATTTCGAAGTAATTTTTTGATATTTTTGCTGCCATGGAAAAAAACGTGGATTGATTTGTGGTGAAATTTCGTGGATTGATTAAACTCTACTTTTTGCATGAAAAAACTATCACGTAAACTGTTCTATTCCATCACATTTCATAGCCCAAAAGTGATGTTCCGCGGTTAGGACGTCCCATAGAGGTTACTACTGAAGGAATGGCCAACAAAATCCATGATATTATGTTGGCCGGTCGCCGAGTGAAGGTTAGAGAGAGTATTGAGAAAATAAACGTACGTACGAAACATTCTACATGAACATATGGCTATAAAAAATCTCTGTCATCAACGCAATGGGTACCGGCTTTAGTCATTCCGAATCAGAAACGGAATTCAGTGATCATTTGAAAACGATGTTTAGACATGTATACATCGGTTAATAAATCCCCGATTTGACATATAATGGCTTAAGAAACTTACGAAATATCCTTGTGACCAGTGGTCGATTGTTCTGATCTCCCCGGTCCCTGAGTTCTGAGTTCTGAGTCCCCGGTTTCACATATGCCTGCTTAAGAAACTTATCAAATATCCTTGTGACCAGTGGTCGATTGTTCTGATCTTCAAACATCATGTGTCAAAATTTCATAATAATCTATTTAATAGTTACTTAATTCTTGTGCTTTAAAGACATTACTTTTGTTATTTTAAAAACAATAAAAAAAATAATTTCGTGTTTTTTTCAGTATTGCTTTTTGATGAAGAAAAATACGGTTGAAGGAAAACAATGGTTTTATAACATTACCCGCACTCTGCCCCATGAAAATCAACCATAATTGATTGGTATGCTGAATTCAAAAACGTGGCTGAACAAGCACCGATGATGATGAACGCTTTGGACCTTCAAATAAGATGGTTAAACCAGTAAACATCGAAAAAATTCACAATATTATTTCACCAAACCCTAAAGCTGCAGGATATAGCTCATATTATGAAGACATCGAAAGGAAGCGTTTACACCATTTCACATCAGCATTTCAGTATTTCAGAAAAACAACAACGTATTGATGATTTTGAGCAATGTTTGGAGCTGTTTAAGAGAAATAAAAAGAGGGTTTTCATGTAGTATGTGCAAATGGATAAAACACAGATACATCTCTACACTCCGGAGTCAAATCGACAGTCAGCTGAGTGGACAGCAGCCGGTGAAAGTTCTCCAAAGCTCCAGGTTATGCTTATGTGCCTTTGTGCATTTTGCGATTCGCATGGGATTTTATTCGCCGTTTATCTCGAGCAAGTTAAAACGATTAAAACGATCAGTAGGGAATATTACGTAGTTATTAGTGCATTTGAAGGAGTAGATCGTTAAGAAAGGCTCCCAATGAACAAAAGAAGATGCTGTTTCACCACGACACTGCACAATGTCACAGATCATTTGCAATTATAGCTAAATAGTATGAATTGCACCACGAATTGCTTTCTCATCCAACGCATTCTCCGGATCTGACTTCCAGCCACTATTTCCTGTTCTTACATCTTAAAAAAATGCTCGCTGGATAGAAATTTCACTCCAATGACTCTTCATTTCCAATGACTTATAATTATCGAAACTAAAGGCTATTTTGAAGGCAAAAAGAGATCGTTTCCTAAAGTAGGTGTGGAAATGTTAGAAAAGCATTGGAATGGTTGTATTGATTTTCAAGGAGAATATATTGATGTGTATTGTCAAAATTTGTAAAAAAGTATGTTGAATTTGTCAGACCAGGGATTTATTGACCGATGTATTATAAGCGTAATCCGATGGAGTTTTTGAAGCAATTCGTAAGTGACGATGAAACCTGATTTTACTCGAAGAATGCGAATATACTTCTATATACCGAAAAGGGCATGCCTACTCTTTTCTAATATCCGCAAGGTATTATTTTCATCGATTATTTGAGAAAGTTAAAAAATATTACTAAAGCAAATAGTGATACTGCACTATTGCCCAAATTTCACAAAGCGTTAATAAAACACGCAGGTATTTGGCGAAAAAAACAGTGCTGTGTTGCAACGATGGTGCACCAGTGTATGTTAGTTTGCCATCGCAGTAGCGAAATTTGCGATAAGAATTGATGAAAGGTATATCTGCTGAAATAAGACCAATCTTTAGAAAGTCCAACAAAATCTTCATATCAGGTCCACCAATTAAATAAGACAACACGAAACGCGTGGATCAAATCATACATTAGTGCGAGAGTTCTAGATTGAAAAAGCAAAGAGGTCCCTAGAAAACTAACAATCGGTCATAGTCTCCATAATCGATTTCGATGAAAAGGAAAAATATCAAGAAGCTGATTTCATTCGAAGCAACATTTGCATTAAAATATTATATACTAAAAACTGAAATAACTACTACATACTAAATACTGAATTGATATTGAATAAGGTTAATAACATTAAATTCTACAATATGATTGTACTACTATATAAACCTTTCCACTAATTTACAATTGTTTATAAAATAATCATAAATAACAATCCAGATTTGTATTTATATATCTGATTAATACTATAAATGCTTTTTATTACTTTTATAGTAGTTACTGATTAGGAAAATATTTTAAAAATAAACTTGCCAACGTACAATAATAATTACCATATTTGCATTGAAATAAATTGGCATATAAAAGTTTAGAGTTACACGTGTGTAGGACAGGAGTAGTAATCCCTGATTGATTATACAATTTTTTTGAACAAACAATTAATACAGGATTGTATTATAATACCAATAGCCGCCCGTTAAAATGTAATTTAATATGAAACAATTAGAACACAGAAATTAACTTTGAAAAAAGCTGACAGCAACCCATCATCTTTTCTGCTGAATTCAGCAGTGGATTTTCCTGCGCAACAAACATTAGACGACATGAACAATGAAATTGCTCGCTCGCACCGTCCGAAATAATCAGGTAATTTGTTTAGCGGATTAATTCCATTACGTAGAGAACATCTGGATCGAGTGGTATGCATCTGGCTGCGAATTACCCTCTGACCTGGACGAAATCGCGTAATCCTGCAGGATGCGTTAGGAAGGGCGGGCCACAAGAATGGATTAGTGATGACATTACGGAAAAATTAATTTTAGAATATTTAATGATTTAGAAACATATTACGTTTTTGCATGTTTAATTTGTGTAATTTAGTTTCATACCACAAAACCATAGTATATTGTAATAATCAATAATTTAAATAGAAACCAGGGTAAATTTTTAAATCGTACAATGCAAACAGTACGCGTCATTTGTTAAAATTTGCTACAATTTCCAGCTCCCATTGATTATTTAAATTTTAATGATTAATTTATACACCGTAATTATCTAGCAAACATCCATAAAATTTGCTCTCAAAGCTGCGTAAATAACATTGAGACTGGTGGCGTAGCGTTCGATCTAACAGCACTATTGGCTTCTCTTCTGGAGGAGAAACTGGAACGAGGTACAACGTATGATATGACTTCAGTACGAGTTTGAACTCCTTAGAGTCACTTGGTGGTCGTAACAATTTGATAAGTGAACGAGATTTTTCTAGTGCCTTTTGAAAATGATTGACAACAGTTTCTAGCAATGGTGCGCTATCAAGTTTTGTTTCAGACATGGGTACAGTGCGACGCCAGCTTTCGCAAAAGTTTAACAGGTAATTAGAAACAGTGTTATGTGAAATGCTTAGGTTTTTAAGTGGTTTAAGACAAACTCAGAAGGCGAAACTAGATTGAAAAAATCGGAAGAACGAACAAGAAACTGAAAACCTAAGCCCTTGACAAGGGTCTGTTGAAGTTTTAGAAAATTTCGATCATACTGTGCCCAAAACTTGAGTCCCCTTCCCCTTGATTAAACGCATATTGAAAACGAATCACATGCTTGCTTACTTCTCATTCAAAGAGAGGATAATAGTGTTGCTAAATATAACACAACGCTACAAGATGCATTACTTTATTTAGATATCTCGTTTACAAAAATATTGCTCTTAAAAATGTCTGATTTAGTACGTCGAAAACGCTCATGTGGTGTTTCGTTACAATATTTGCAATAAAATCGCAAATGCTGTCAGTAAAGAATATCAAAGATATTTTCTTAACTCAGTATTAACAGATTGAAGTGCATTCACTGGCACATTCAACAAAATTTGTGAAACTGATACTCTTCGAGGTAGTTGCTTTCATGCTGAACAAAAGGTTGTGCAAAATTAGTATGAAATGGAAGAAATTCTTCTATTAGTTGAACCTTCTGACGATTATATGAAATAATATCAATTAATCGCTGTTTGTTAAATTGTCGAGTAATAAAGTTGAATCTGGTACCACTCGATTAGAAAACTGTATTTGATATTTGATCATGAACATTTTTTAAAGAGTATAATATATATCTAATGTTTGCCAATAACTAATTCGTGTAAGGCTTCAGTAAAAAGTTTTATAGAATTTTATCGATAATTGATCTGTAATAAGTTCCAAATTATAATCCCAATTTTTTGCTTATAATGAATGGGTCTCTAATATACTCAATTATTTATAATTACTCATGAAATAACTTGTATAATAATATTAAAAAAATCAAAAAGTGTTATGGAATTCCAAGATAAGAGATTTGTAATTAAAATAATGAGTTATATTTAACTGAGGTAGCCGATACTTGAAGGTATCGTAGGTAGCCGATACAAGCTTGAGGTAGCGGATACAAGATTAATATCTAAATTTCCACTATATTTAAAATTTGTACGTATGACAATTGTTTCGTGAGTTTGTATTTGAAAAAGACACTGTGTGTCGAAACAATTGTCATACGTACAAGTTTTAAATATAGTGGAAATTTAGATATTAATCTTGGTTTTTTATTTAAAATAATGAGAGTGGTGGTGTAGCCTTCGATCTGGCAAAGCTATTGTTTTCCCCTTTGGTGGGGTGGCGGATCCACATCTGGTGCACCTTTAGTATCAGTTTGAACAATTTCGAGTACCAGTTGCATAACATTTTTTTTCAAACTTAAACACAGAGCGATGAAATCTTTTGTAAAACTACAGTAAACCTATAGAAAGTGTTTCGTGAAGGACCCAAGTTTTCAGGCATTCTCACAGGACCGACACACGATTGCAGATAAACTTCACAAAGGAAGGCCTGCAACTGCAAGAAATGACGAAAATGTCCACAGAAACGTCACAAACATGGCAGCCAATCGTGGAGCTTTCGTAGTAACAAGATTTTATAAATTTTAACTCATCTAACTATAATTAATTGTTAACATTTTTTAAAAGTTTTTTGAATCGATTATCAAAATTATTTTTGATAATGTTTTAAAATAAAGTAAAAAAATCGATAATTATTGTTTATTCATAAACTCAATTAGACGAATAGTATTATAAGGGTCAAAGACCTGGACCCTGAGGAAACTATATAGCCCCATTCAAATTGAAGGAGGTTGGAGAATTAGAACGAATGAAGAACCAACAACAATTTTTAGTAGTCCAGATTTAGTGAAGGAAATTAGGAGCAAACGCGTGAGTTGCTGGGGCCACATCAAGAGGATGTACGGGAAAAGAGCGGCAAAGAAAATATTGAAAATAATCATAAAAGTATCAAGATGAATAAAATAGCCAGGTGGAGAGGGGACGACAAAGTTTGGAAGACCATGCAAAAGATGGGAATCATTGAATGGAGAGGAAGAGCGAGAGATGAAAAAAAGGGGGCAAGGATAACGGAAGACGTGCTAAAACATTGATACAGAATGCGGCACTAGATCATAGAGGTTACGGAAAAGGGAGGATACTCCTGTGGGGAGGCAAAAGCCCTTGATGAGATGACAAGCCATACAGAAGAATAAAAAAAATATGATCTAGTTACTGAAATAGTTTTTGAAGAAATATACTACAAAATAAACTCATTGTGAGCATTGAGCTGATTGTGAGAACTGTTGGCCGTCACTTTAAAGATTAATTTGTATGATAGTTAATAACTATATGTATAACAGTTGCAAAAAAGCTAGCCAACTGGAAAAAAAGGTCGTATTTTTTACAACCAAAGAAAACGGACTGCAGGATATAATCCTAGTTCTAAAATAGGTAAATGGTTAGAAGAGGTAAGAAAATAGAAACATAAACAAGAGAATGGCTCGTCAAAAAAAAGAAAACAACGTTGTTAATGAAAATCTAAAGGTCCATGTTACTGCCAATGGGAAGACCAGGATATTTTACGACAAAACCTACTTTACCGTCTTGCTTTTGTTCCATTATGTTATAGTTTCTGCTGTTTATAATAAACTGAAAATTGTTACTTTTATCCAAGTTTTATGTACATTAATCACAGGATACTGAATAACGATTAACCTAAGCAATAAAACCAAAACCTATATAATAGTACAGTACATATATAGTAGTAATACATATATAGTAGTAGTACATATATAGTAATAGTACATATATAGTAACACACATAGTACATTTCAAAAAATATGGCGGATGGTATGGAGTTTCCATGGGTATTTAAATTATTTTTTTGTTTTTTTTTTTACTTTATTTTGATTCAGTTTGAGTATTATATGACCTTATTATCAGAGATTTACAATATTTTTTGACCAATACTTCGCAACAATGAAACAGTTTACAACTAAGCGATTTTATTGTTAACTCAGTGCGGTTTTTCGTGTGTGGTAAAATAGAACGAATCAGCGAAGTTTGTTTAGGTTAATTGAACTATTGCTATTGGCAAAATAGTAATTTAGAGAGAGATTTTTGAATAATACTAGTTAGTTCAAACCCTCTAAAGAAAGTCTGATTTTTACAATTAAATGTTAAAGTTTTAGATATATTATATTATGAAAAGATTTTAGGTAAATTATGTCAATTATGTTAAGATATTCTAAACATTTTTGACGCAGCTAGGTCACTTTATTGCAGTTCTTCGACACCAGGTTACATTCCTTAGGGAAAAGGTTTATTCACTTCAAAAATAAGATTCCAGCTTTAAATTCCAAAAATAAGATTCCAGTTTATGCCAGAATCTTAACTCAACTATTGGAAAAAATTTTTAAAAACCTACAAAATGATCTTTGAAGAGTTCTGAAACCAATGAACAATTAGAACAGTTATAATATGCAGAATAAAAACTGAACTAAACTAAATTAACCAAGGAAATATATGTAATATGTCATTCCGTTTTTGTGACAGCCAATTTAGTACATATTTGAATGAGTATGTTTTCGTATTGGTACTTAAAATACAAAAAGTTTCCATGCGTGTACCATTTCTATATCATTATTATAAATATATATACATGTATATATATATATATATATATATATATATATATATATATATATATATATATATATATATATATATATTATATATATATATATGTAATAAAAACAAAGAAAATACACCCGCGCTCCAAGTTGGTACTTTGTCGTACATCACATGCCGTACTGCCATATATATATATATATATATATATATATATATATATATATATATATATATATATATATATATATATATATATATATATATATATATATATATACACTTTTGATATTGCTACGTTTAATATATGGACTATAAAAACAGAGGCCCGATTCCAAGAACTGTTAATCGAACTTGGCAACAGACATTGGAATATTATTGGGCTTTGTGAAACACGATGAAATGGAGAAGAGTTAATTAAACTGAAACAAACTCGACACGTACTCTACACCTGCGGTACGGAGAATGGACGATGTGGGGGAATTGGATTCCTCATCAATCGGAACCTGAAGGACAGTGTATTAAAATTTGAAAGTACATCTCACCGACTAGCCCAATGCGTCATTCAACAGAATAAAAAGTTTAGGCTTCAAATCGTCCAAGCTTATACACCAACTATAAGCCATAGGAATGAGGAAATTGAGGAATTTTATGATGATGTGGTCCAGCTATTATACAAAGTAAAATGTAGGTACAAAATCCTGATGGGTAATTTTAATGCTAGAATTGATCACATCCAGGTTGTAGAGCAGGCCATAGAAAGGAACAACGAATACACCATGCCACTGTGCTTGGCTTTTATCGACTACGAAAAAGTATTTGACTCAAACTCAAAGCATGCCATAATGGATTCACTGCTAACCAGGGGCTAGATAAAGCATATGTAAATCTATTAGGAATCATATATGATGGAGCTACAACGACAATTCACCTTGATGATCTTGAACTGGAAATTAACGTAGAACGAGGTGTACGGCAGGGTGACGCAATATCGCCTATTATTTTCTCGGCTGGCCTTGAAGAAATATTCCGTAAACTGCATTGGGAACAGGATGGTGAGAAGATCAATGGTGCAAAGTTAAACCAGCGTAGATTTGCAGATGATATCGTTCTCCTTTCACAAGACCCAGAGGAGCTGAAGACGCATACAAAAGCTGCAAAGGGCTGGCGAATCATTTGCCTTAAAAATAAACTTGAAAAAGAGTCAGGTCATGTTCAATAAATTCGGTGAAGGATTTCAATGGAGGGGAGTACTGCCCGGGAGGTGGAACGGCGTATTAAATATGGCTGGCAGGATATTTTTTTGTTGTCGATGTAAGTATCGTTGATATATACAAAAAAATATATTTACTTTCACTCGTTACTTTATATATTACAAATTAATATAATTTATTTTTTAGTTTAGTTTTGAAAACGGGGGGAGATTACTCTCGGAAACGTTAACGTTAAAAGTTGGTAAATTTTTTTATAACATTTTTATATCTTTAAAATTTTGTTCATTAGGCAAATTTATTACAAAAAAGAATCACTGAGAAATTTGTCTCCGTTTGGTTTTTTGTTTTTACCCAGTGATTCTTTCTTTAAATAAGAACAGGTATTTTTGATATTTTTTGAGTTTTAGACAGTGGCGAAAAAACTAAATAAACGAGAAAAAATATTAATTCCTCTTCACCTCAATGTTCTACTAGATTATGTCCTTAAAAATATCATCGAAGATCAATCGGGCATTCAGTGGCCCATCAATTCTAGTTTGAACCGACGTTAAATACGCGGATGGCATATGCCCTATGTCGCATCAATACACTAATATGGTTCTTATGTTAAATAAACTTGTAACGAAAGCCCAGAAAATAGGCCAGATAATTAATTTAATAATTATCATGTCACTTAGAATGAACCCTATAAATTCTAATCTTTTCATCCTTAAATGGTCATTCATACCCGATGTGGAAAGCTTTCGATATTTCGACAGCATTTTTACAAATAATGGAGGTGCATATCATATCAGAAGCAGAAAACGAAAAACTCAAGGAGTTTTTAGAGCGCTGGAACCTGTGTAGAGACTATCACAATATTTGACCTATATACTCCAAAATATCCAAAACTCAACTCGAAATGAAGGCTTACCCCATCTAGCCACAATATATTAAGATTACTATTAAAAGGAATATTTTTCGTTGTTTGCATTTCATCGACAATATTTTCCATAACAAATCTATAACATGTCTTTCCCTTCGTCTTTTTTTCTTTCCATGACATCTGCTCCTATAAAAGTATTTTAATATTTTCTTTTTACTTTAGATGCAAAATAATATAGAATTGGTCAAATGTTCATTTTCGTTGTTACTTTTTTTCAAATGCTATTTTCTTTTTTTTTTTTGGCTAAATTGTGTATATAGTTCAAAGAAAAAGATTATTTATAAAAACTGTAAAAAGAAACAATAAACGAATGTCATAGTTTAAGAAAACTAGTAATTTCGTGTTAATAATTACCAACTTGTGTTATTTGTCCACATTTATAGGTCACGCGGGTGTCGGGATAAAACGAAGGCTTCTGGGTAAAATACTGTATAGAACTATAAAGACTCATTTAAAATTCCACTGAAAGTAACAACTAGAAAACACAACAAAAAAGTGCCTTTTTACCACAGTCCACCTGCAATTCAATGACCTAAGCTTCGACGTGCTTCTACATGTCACATATATATGCCTGATTTGTCACCCAGCATTTTTTCTTCTTTATAAACTTAAGTAGTAAGCAGCTCACTTCAAATAATGAGGTCAAAATTGTGATAAGCGAATATTATAACTCAGCGTTCTAAAAATTTGTGGGTTTATCAGCAAAAATTGTAAAGAATACCTACATTCAAATATTGAATCCTATTTCAATTTATATGAATTGATTTAAAAGATTATATATATATATATATATATATATATATATATATATATATATATATATATATATATATATATATATATATATATATATATATATATATATATATATATATATATATATATATATATATATATATATATATATATATATATATATATATATATATATATATATATATATATATATATATATATATATATATATATATATATATATATATATATAGAGTTTTTTGAATTCATTGGACTGCGTCCAATGTGACAACAGCAATCATATATACAAGGTTAATTATTTGGAAGAAAATATTATTTTACAAAAAAATGTAAGTTTCATAAATGGATCCAAATGGAAAAATTGCGGCTATAGGATAGAATACATTTCGGACAATTTTTCCAACTGACCCTTTTTAGATACTATATAAAGATATTGAAAAAAAAAGAAGGTTATGAAAAAAATGGTGACAAAAGTTGTAGCCATATTATTAACTAATATATCGTTGTTATTCTTTAAAATAATTTTTTTATGGAACAGCAATACGTTTTAAAGAACAAAACCTTAAAAAGAAACATAATACAATTGTATTCTTTATCTTTTGGGATTTTCCCAATTGGTCAGATGCCACAAATTGTCGTAACAACTACCATAGAACACAACAACACACTTAATTATTATGTCTTTTCGTAGCAAAAACGTTGAAAAACAAGACCAACTAAGCCATCACAAACTAAAAGGAATTCGCAGAGACAAAGACCGAGATTGGCTTGCCGCCACCAGTTTCGCTCATTCCTAATGGCGTTACCTTAAGTGCACTTAAATTTTAATTTTGGAGGCGTTTCACATTAAGTCGACATTTTATAATGTTTTTCCCTATTTAATGGAAAACGAAATACAAGTCGGTATGTTTGTCCTCCATCGGAATAACTTCCTCGTCCATTTCCTTATTAATAGGAATTGTTTTCTTTATTTATTTCAGATTTGTTTCATTTTATGATTTTAATAAAATAATGTTGAAAAAAAAACATCTTAAAAACTTTGATTTATTAATTTATAATACGAGGTGTAAATAAAGTAATGAAACTGGTGATGTAACGCACGATCTAGTAACACTGTTTATTTCCTTTTTGGAAAGGAGATGGGCTAACATCTGATGTGTCTTGGTATGAGTTTGAAATCTCAGAGTCACTTGGTGGTCCGCATCAATTCTTTTCGTGAACCTTTTTCTAGTGCGTTCTGAAAATTAGTCACAACAATTTCAAGCAACGATGCGCTGTCAAGTTTTGCATCAGACTTTGACACAGTGCAATGTAAAGTTTTTACGGGTCTACGGAAACAGCATTTTGTCAAGGGCGCAGGTTTTCAGGTATTTTAAAGTATTTCCAGAAAGCCGTGAGTCGAATGAAGATGAACCTCGCAGAGGAAGATTTTTCGCCTGCAAGAATTGATGAAAATGTTCACAGGATCCGGGATATTGTGCGTTCTGATTGTCGGCTGAATACATTGGTCATGTATCAGTTAAAAAAATCTGGGCTGAAATGGTTCTGGAAAATATTTTGCAGGATCAAAAGGACCACAGAAGAGAAACATATATTGACTTTTTGGGCAGAAAAGAAACATATATTGACTTTTTGAAAATGACCCCCAGTTTTTGAAATGGTGACGAATCTTGGATTTTTTAATAACATACCGAAACGAAAAGCCAGAGCCTGGAATGGCACACTAGTCTAAAATAAAAACCAAAAAACATACTAGAAAAATCGGGTTTACAAACAAAAATTTTGCTACGAAACTTGTAATTCTAAAGAGTTCAACTCGTACTGAAGATGCAGCAGCTAAGATCTACCTGCCCTCGTATAGAAAAACCAATTGTATTGCCAGATCGAACGCTACGCTATCAGTCTCATTACTATATCTAGACGCCTCGTATATTCTTGAAATAATAAGCAACTGCTGGTTTAATAAAATACAAATTTATACAATAATTAACTGTATTTTTAAATAGAGGTAGTAGATGAACATGTCTCGAACTATGTCTCGTTTGATCACTGTCTCTCTCTACTAGTTCTCTCTAGTTAACCTACTCTAGTTAATTATTATATATTGATAATTAGTACGATTAAGTAGACATAATTTTGCTTCTCATTCATTTAAACCTAATACGCAAGGATAACCACCTGTCGTAAATCAGAGATCGCAATATGCTAGTAGCATGTCGACCTCTAGGTGGCGTGACCGTATAGCATTCACCTAAACTGACTGATGTTCGTAATTAAAAACGACTGGGTCAGGTTCGATTACTTCGAGAGAGGGAGTGGCATCCGAGCTTAACTGATAAGTTCTTAAACAACGAAACCGGTCTTGAGGTGTGGAATGAATTCTTCCTCCTAGTAATCGAACGAAACATAGTTCGTTTAGTCATAATACCTGTATTTAATAAACTCGAAAAGATTTTTAAACTTCTCGACGCGCATTCAGCATCATCAGGAGCTGATTTAATCATCTCCCGATGATCCTAACATGGTTAGCGAAGCGCGCGTCGAGAAGTTTAATAAAAATGATTTGGTGTTTAGTGGTAAATATCTTCAAGTTTAGTGTTTTAAACCGAAGGATCCAATATAAGAATTGATGCATTTAATAATACAGTTATTTATTGTATATTGATAATTAGTACGATCAAGCAGGCAGAACTTTGCTTCTCTTTTTTTAATAAAAACTATATATTTTATAAAAAATCGACTATTACAGTTGTATACCTAGACCACAGTTATATTTCATCGTAGGTACAATCTTTATCATTTAAAGTGAATTATATTTAGTTATCATGTAAGAAAAACCGTTCTGAGCTTTAATTTTCATAAATTATTATTTGAACTGAATATATTTTTCCACCTTTTGGCTGTTTTGAAATCCTACTATTTAGCTCTCAAAAATACTATGCCGTGTGGCATTTTGGTGAATAAAACATCAAAAAATTAGTAGTGTTTACGATAGCAATAACAAAGTAGTAGCATATTTTTTTCAATACAATTCTCCTTGACGAAAAAAAATTGACGAAACTCAAGCATTGCTTGGCAGAACATTTGCAAACATTTAAAAGGATGTTGCACATCAACTTGAAGTTCAGCGATAAGCCATTTCAATTCTTTTACATATCTAGAGGTTTGAGATGCCTGATACAACACTCACTTTATAATACACTACCCTATTTACTATTGTACTATTTTATTTTTGGTTACTTCCAAACAAACTAAAAATTCGACTTTTGCAAATAGAGCGACATTTACTTGCAAAACGAAAAAAAAAGTTAGAATTTACTTAGAGAATGGAAGAAGCTCTATTTCAACAAAGCGTCAATTTCGCCGAATTTTTTGCATAGATATGCTCCTTTTTTTTGAAACTGGTAGTAAAATGTTTCAAGGCTGGTTTTGTTGATGATATTAAAAGACCAGACAGATCACGGACTGACGTCTCCATATGCATCCATACAAAATCCAGCTAGTGTAAGAGCTTAATCTTCAGGATTCATTATTCATCATCATTCCAGCCGCGATTACAATCCAGTCGTACCTTCCTAAATCTTGCACATTTACATGAAAATATTCTCAAAGAATTGTGGATATCTTATAAGACCCATATTCACCTATATGTGTTTGTTAATAACTAAAATTCATATTAATATAGTACTGAAAATCTACGATTGATTCATGAAATAACTCTCTGAAGGGAGAAAGTCATAGTATGATTTGCAGTTTCCGTAAAAGAAATTATTCCTTTTATCTACCGAGCTTTATGAAGATATGCATGAAAACTGTTGCTTGTCTCAATTAGGAGACGCTGAAGTCTATTGGTTTCAGTAGAATGGTGGCACAGCCCATACTGCAAGGGTTAAAATAATGCTTTTAAAGGAACATTTTCAAAATTTATCAATTATAAAAATCTCTAGTCCCATGTCTTCTTTCCTCGAGGAGAACCGCACCTAAATGAGAGTGTTTGCTTACTTAAAAAACTTCAAACCTTGAGTAGGCTCAAAGACAATATTCGACAAAAAATAAAAGGTATATATCAAGAAGCATTCAGGTGATCGAATATGCAAAAAGATAATCAATTTTAATCAATTTAACAGACTTTACTTTCCAAAATTATATTTCATGCGAATTCCCTCATGGTTGAAGTTCATGGGCTTTAAAGTCATAAAGTTATAAATGCATTTTCGCATTTTTGTATCTCATCAAGCATCATGAAATGTGGCTCAGTCAAGTGAACTGGTATTGATCGAAGTAAGTGGCAGTCGGAAGGCACGATGTGTTGGTTATATGTTTCGTGCGAGAGAAGTTTCCTGCCTTACGCAGATATAGGGTCCAGAGTCGCTTTTTCAACATTTGATCAGGATTTGGCATGAATAAGGACCACTGTATGATGTCATTGTAGGCCAAATGGCATCTTTTCTTTTAAAGTATCGACCACCTTATTCAACTGTTATTGATAGTGGTCTACCGCAATTGTTCCATTAGATTGTAAGAACTAGTAATAAAATATATCTTTCTAATTCTACCAGATGAATATCATAATATTCTTGGCTTATATAATTAAAGTCGATGTTGAACGTTGACTAGGGTCGATCGATGATTTAATATACGTAGTATTAACTTAAAGAATTCATTCCCCTACTGCGATCGTGTGTTGGGTAGTGTATTATAAAGTGAGTGTTGTATCAGGCATCTCAAACCTCTAGATATGTAAAAGAATTGAAATGGCTTATCGCTGAACTTCAAGTTGATGTGCAACATCCTTTTAAATGTTTGCAAATGTTCTGCCAAGCAATGCTTGAGTTTCGTCAATTTTAATTTTTTATGGACGTCAACATGCTATTCATCTTTCAATCTTCTTGGGTTTGATTTTGATTTAATATTCCACATGCCTCCATATACAACACAAATCAGCAGCATTTTTTTTTAATGAAAGGAGAATTGTATTGAAAAAAATATGCTACTACTTTGTTATTGCTATCGTAAACACTACTAATTTTTTGATGTTTTATTCACCAAAATGCCACACGGCATAGTATTTTTGAGAGCTAAATAGTATGATTTCAAAACAGCCAAAAGGTGGAAAAATATATTCAGTTCAAATAATAATTTATGAAAATTAAAGCTCAGAACGGTTTTTCTTACATGATAACTAAATATAATTCACTTTAAATGATAAAGATTGTACCTACGATGAAATATAACTGTGGTCTAGGTATACAACTGTAATAGTCGATTTTTTATAAAATATATAGTTTTTATTAAAAAAAGAGAAGCAAAGTTCTGCCTGCTTGATCGTACTAATTATCAATATACAATAAATAACTGTATTATTAAATGCATCAATTCTTATATTGGATCCTTCGGTTTAAAACACTAAACTTGAAGATATTTACCACTAAACACCAAATTATTTTTATTAAACTTCTCGACGCGCGCTTCGCTAACCATGTTAGGATCATCGGGAGATGATTAAATCAGCTCCTGATGATGCTGAATGCGCGTCGAGAAGTTTAAAAATCTTTTCGAGTTTATTAAATACAGGTATTATGACTAAACGAACTATGTTTCGTTCGATTACTAGGAGGAAGAATTCATCCACACCTCAAGACCGGTTTCGTTGTTTAAGAACTTATCAGTTAAGCTCGGATGCCACTCCCTCTCTCGAAGTAATCGAACCTGACCCAGTCGTTTTTAATTACGAACATCAGTCAGTTTAGGTGAATGCTATACGGTCACGCCACCTAGAGGTCGACATGCTACTAGCATATTGCGATCTCTGATTTACGACAGGTGGTTATCCTTGCGTATTAGGTTTAAATGAATGAGAAGCAAAATTATGTCTACTTAATCGTACTAATTATCAATATATAATAATTAACTAGAGTAGGTTAACTAGAGAGAACTAGTAGAGAGAGACAGTGATCAAACGAGACATAGTTCGAGACATGTTCATCTACTACCTCTATTTAATAATACAGTTAATTATTGTATAAATTTGTATTTTATTAAACCAGCAGTTGCTTATTATTTCAAGAATATACGAGGCGTCTAGATATAGTAATGAGACTGATAGCGTAGCGTTCGATCTGGCAATACTGTTGGTTTTTCTATACGAGGGCAGGTAGATCTTAACTGCTGCATCTTCAGTACGAGTTGAACTCTTTAGAATTACAAGTTTCGTAGCAAAATTTTTGTTTGTAAACCCGATTTTTCTAGTATGTTTTTTGGTTTTTATTTTAGACTAGTGTGCCATTCCAATCTCTGGCTTTTCGTTTCGGTATGTTATTAAAAAATCCAAGATTCGTCACCATTTCAAAAACTGGGAGTCATTTTCAAAAAGTCAATATATGTTTCTTTTCTGCCCAAAAAGTCAATATATGTTTCTCTTCTGTGGTCCTTTTGATCCTGCAAAATATTTTCCAGAACCATTTCAGCCCAGATTTTTTTAACTGATACATGACCAATGTATTCAGCCGACAATCAGAACGCACAATATCCCGGATCCTGTGAACATTTTCATCAATTCTTGCAGGCGGAAAATCTTCCTCTGCGAGGTTCATCTTCATTCGACTCACGGCTTTCTGGAAATACTTTAAAATACCTGAAAACCTGCGCCCTTGACAAAATGCTGTTTCCGTAGACCCGTAAAAACTTTACATTGCACTGTGTCAAAGTCTGATGCAAAACTTAACAGCGCATCGTTGCTTGAAATTGTTGTGACTAATTTTCGGAACGCACTAGAAAAAGGTTCACGAAAAGAATTGATGCGGACCACCAAGTGACTCTGAGATTTCAAACTCATACCAAGACACATCAGATGTTAGCCCATCTCATTTCCAAAAAGGAAATAAACTCAATTCTTTGAGAATATTTTCATGTAAATGTGCAAGCTTTAGGAAGGTACGACTGGATTGTAATCGCGGCTGGAATGATGATGAATGATGAATCCTGAAGATTAAGCTCTTACACTAGCTGGATTTTGTATGGATGCATATGGAGACGTCAGTCCGTGATCTGTCTGGTCTTTTAATATCATCAACAAAACCAGCCTTGAAACATTTTACTACTAATGTCAAAAAAAAGGAGCATATCTATGCAAAAAATTCGCCGAAATTGACGCTTTGTTGAAATAAAGCTTCTTCCATTCTCTAAGTAAATTCTAACTTTTTTTTTCGTTTTGCAAGTAAATGTCGCTCTATTTGCAAAAGTCGAATTTTTAGTTTGTTTGGAAGTAACCAAAAATAAAATAGTACGACTTAATATAGGGAATATTCCTTTGTGCTACACCGTAGCACATATATACACATATATACCGTAGCACATATATACCGTAGCGTATATATATATATATATATATATATATATATATATATATATATATATATATATATATATATATATATATATATATATATATATATATATATATACTCTATATATGCATATATATATATATATATATATATATATATATATATATATATATATATATATATATATATATATATATATATATATATGCATATATATATGCATATATATATATATATATATATATATATATATATATATATATATATATATATATATATATATATATATATATATATATATATAATAATAATATTCAGCTCTACAGGCCTAGTGGCCCTTGGCTTCGAGTTCTTTCACTCTTCTTTTCCAACTTTTTCTGTCCAAAGCATCAGTCTTCCAATCCCTCACTCCTACTTTCCTCAAATCATTTAGCACCTCATCCAGCCATTTCTTCCTCGGTCGCCCTCTTCTTCTCCTTCCCCCTTCGCCTCTCATTAGAATTCCTTTAACCCATCTCCCGCTGGACATCCTCGCTATGTGCCCTAGCCATCTAACTCGCTGCGCTCTCACCAGCTGAACAATGTTTGGTTTTTTGTACAGTTCTTCTATTTCTTTGTTTGTTCTTCTTCTAAATTCATTCAGAACTTTAACTCCTCCAAAAATTCTCCTTAATATTTTTCGTTCCCAGACTTCCAGCTTAGTTTCTTCCTTCTTCGTCATCGTCCATGTCTCGCACGCATAGGTAACCGTGGGCCTTAGTATTGATTGGTACACTCTTACTTTTGCTGCTCTTGTTATATTCTTTGCCCTTAAAATTTTTGAAAACATTCCTGCAGCTTTGCTTCCTTTCGCTAGTCGTTTCTCTATTTCCTTTTCTTCATCCCCTTTACTCGTTAGTGTTACTCCCAGATATTCAGCTTGTTCCACTTTCTCTATTGTATATTTCTTATTTACTGCACAATCAATGACTAAATTAGGGGAGAGTCCTCTGGTGCTATCTTTCATTACCATATATTTGGTCTTGTTCTCGTTAATTGTTAAGCCATATTCTCTCGCCTTTCTTTCCAACATCTTGAAAACCTTTACTACTTCTTTCTTGGATCTCGCCATCAGTACAATGTCGTCGGCATAAGCTAAACATTGGTGTCTGGTACCATATATTAACCCCTTGGTATTGATGCCACTCTCCCTCAGAATCACTTCCTGCACCAGATTGAACAAAACTGTTGACAGTATATATATATATATATATATATATATATATATATATATATATATATATATATATATATATATCATCTTTAGTCGGGTAACTTATATAACTTGTATAACTTAACAGTAAGTATTTTTAATGTTTGCTTCAAATACTAGCATGGGAAGATAAGCTATTTATAATTAAGCATATTTGAAACCTTATAATTTTTGTTCAAATACTTATTTGTGTTAATGTTCAAATTTTAAACTTTCAAATACTCAATTTCTAATACGAATTTGCTCAAAAACTCAATTTAACAGATCTTTTATATTGTGGGCCAAAAGTATACATATATAGGACAAACAGGTCAAAGAAAGAACAAACGAATGCGAAAGAGGTGTTCTTAATCAGAAAAAGAATGCTAATTATGCCTCATATTTCTTAAATGAAAACTATCCTTTCAATAGTAACTTCAAAATATTGCATGTCTAAAATAGAGGCAAAAAACTGAACTATCTTACAAGTTTAGAATATACCAATCAATAGATAGAAAAACTGTTCTCAATGACAAGACTTGAATTCGTTTCTATTGAATTTGTACAGGCAATAAATAGTCTCTAGGTGGGTTTCCCAAATACATTCCCATTTTTGTGGGTGAACATTTTATATTTATACCTACTTTAACAATGAAAATATTAACATTAATGCGCGAGTTGGTAGACCATCCTGCAACGGATCAACAATGGTTAAATGATGATGATAATACATATATTACACCATAGTATATATATATATATATATATATATATATATATATATATATATATATATATATATATATATATATATATATATATATATATATATATATCACAAATTATAAGTTAATTAAAGTTCACAAATTGTATTTAACACCGATAAAGGCAATTCACTCTTTTTCCCACGCATTGTCTTTAGCCAGGCAACGAATGAAATTTGGCTTTACAAGTTCACAGTTCACATTTTTAATGTTTACTTCAACTATAAGCAAGGGGAGATAAGGCTATTTATAATCAAATATATTTGAAACCTTATAATTTTTGTTCAAATACTTATTTGTATTAATTTTTCTATTAAAAAAATAATTTATTTGTAGAACATTAAAATATTTAAAAATGTTACACTGTAAATTTATATGAAAATAATCTTTTAATTAATTAAAAAAATAGTTTATTTCTCTTCATTAATAAATATGTTATTAACAAAAAACTTCAAATACCTTTTTACCCACTGTATATGAATTAATCTGCTGTATAACTTCCATTATCATAAATTATGCTAAAAACACTGAACAATCAGAACTTGGCACATAACCGGCAACAAATTCTCATGAATATTTTTATGATGGTATTGACTAAATACAATTTCATAAATTTAAAATTATATATTTGGTTTTAGAGTGATTCTAAAGAGCTTAAAATGATTAAGGTAATTTAAAATACTTAACTAACTTGGCAACGAAATGACCATTAATTTGATAATTCACATAACCCTGATTCAAGGCTAGTTTTCACTGATCCATAAGTAAGCTGGCGCATCAGAAATATTATGTTACAAGTAATATACAATATATTTTAATAAAAAAATTATGCCGGTGTGTATGAATGAACGGATCGACACCCGGAATGATTAAGAAACATATATTCCGTTCATTCTGTGAAGAGTCATGACGTTTCATCAAAATCTCATTTGGCTTTTTCAAGGGTTGTCCTCTTCGAGTGAAGTGTCCAACTGACGTGCACGGATCGTTGCGCTCGCTCTAATAGGCGGCCGGCGACTGCGCAAATTATATCGGGGTAGTTCGGGAATATTCGCGGTGCTCGGCAATGCTGACGGGCATCCGTTTATTGATTTTTCTTTTTCAGAAGCGATTTCCATACTTTTGGAATGTTGCGAGAGTCGTTTCGCGTATTTAGCTCACCCGTTCCTTCTATTTCAAGGGCTTCTCTGATTGTTCGCACCTTTTAGGTAGTTTTTAGGATGTTTGCGACAGTTTTACGATCAGGTTCTTGATCTTCTATTGTTCTTCGTGTTTGGGTTTCCTGACGGTGAATCGCCTTCCTGATACAATTTTCTGAATATCCATTTTGTATTATGGCTGCGGAATTTTTTGGTAGTTCCTCGTTTCGTGTATCTGGTAGTGTCAGTCGGAATGATCTGGAAATCAAGGTGTTCGCAACTGCTTAGATTTGAGAAGGATGATGAGATTTGGCGTTGAGATATCGATCGGTATGAGTTGGTTTTTTTATATACTGTGTATCGAGGGTTCCAGACAGTTGTCTTGTGATGAGGAGGTCCAAAAACGGCAGTTTTCTATCATGTTCGATTCCAGGGTGAGCTGTATTCTGGGGTGGATTTTATTTCATTGGGTTAGGAAGTTGTTCAGAAGTTCGTTTGCGTATTATAAAAATATATCATCTACGTAGAGTTTCCAAAATTTAGGTTTTAAAAAGCGTTGGCTAATGCTTTAGTTTCTCTTAGTAAGTTTCTCATAAACAGGTTGGCAAAAATAAAGATTTAGATTCTTCGAAAATCTTAAATATGCACACCTGCATAATTTTTTATAAAAATATATTGTATATTACTTGTAAGATAATATTTATGGTGCGTCAACTTTTTTACGGATCGGTGAAAAGTAGCTTTGAATCAGGGTTATGTGAATATCAAATTAATGGTAATCAAATTAATGGTCATTTCGTTGCCAAGTTAGTTAGTATTTTAAATTACGTTAATCCTTTCAAGCTCTTTAGAATCACTCTAAAACCAAATATATTTTTAAATGTATGACATTGTATTTTGTCAATACCATCATACAAATATTCATGAAAATTTGTTGCCGGTTCTGTGGCAAGTTCTGATTGTTCAGTGTTTTTCACATAATTTGTGATAATGGGAGTTTTACAGCAGATTAATTCATATACAGTAAGTTAAAAGATATTTAAAGTTTTTTGTTAATAACTTATTTATTAATGAAGGGAAATAAACAATTTTTTTAATAAATTAAAAAATTAGTGTAACATTTTTAAATATTTTAATGTTCTAAGAATAATTTATTCTATCCTTCTAATTTAATTCTTCTTTAATCTTTCTAATTTAATCTACCTCACGTTTTTTTATTACTTTGCGTTTTCGATAATTGTTACATTTGATTAATGTTAATTAAGTATTATTTGTTCTGAAAGCTACTTTGACATTGTTTTTATAAAAAAAGCTTTTCAATATTGCCAGAATGTTTACCAAAATATGTTTGTGTTTTGAATTAATTGTCATTTTTCTTCTATTGTATAGTAAGTAAAGAGTTATCAATTTTGTATTTCGGAATGTAAAATTAAAAAAAGGTCACAAGAATTGAGATTTCGATGATTTTTTTTTCATTTTATTTCTTGGACTTTGCCATTAAGTGTGGAATACATCATTTAAATGTCCACCACGTGAGCGCTTGTACGACTCAATCCGTTTGGAGACATTTTCGGTGATATTTTTGCACATTTTGGTTGGTATATGGGCCATGACCTGACGAATGATGGTTTTTAACTACTCAAATGATTGATGATTGTCTACGTAAAAACGATCTTTCGCGTAGCCCCACAAAAAAAAATCCAACGGCGTCAATTGAATGATCTCGGCGGTCCACTGACATCACCAAATCTCGAAATTACGCAGCCTGGGACCTTCTCGCGCAATAAAACCAAAATTGGTCGTGTTGTGTGGCTTGTGGCGCCGTTTTGTTAGAACCACATATCGCTCAGATCGAAATCTTCAATTTCTATGCAAAAATAATTGCTTATCATACGGCTATAGCGCTCAGAATTGACGTTAACAGTCCCCCGTTCTTCGTTTTCGAAGAAGTACGGGCCAATGACACCATAAGACCATAACGCAACAGTAACCTTTTGCGGATGCAATGGACTCTACACAATCACTTGTGGGTTTTCAGAGCCCCATGACTTTGACTGTTGTCAAAATACCGGGCTGTATTTTCCGAACCACGAAATGATTATATCGTTACTATTATGTTATATTTAACAATATAAATACAACTACAGTACACGTTTCTAGTAGTCTAGATAGTCGCTTCTTCTGAAAAAGCATAATCAATATAAATATTACAAAAGCACTCTCAATGTGTCAGTTTAAGAAGCATATAAATAAAGTAATGTGACTGGTGGTATAACATTTAATCTGGAACATCGCTTGCTTGTCAATTAGTCACTTGATGGTTCCTAGCAATTCTTTCTACTGCGTTCTAAAAATGAGTGACGTTCTAACTAAAACGTCGTAGCAAAACTCGTCATTTTTACGCTCTGGCACTTTGTTCCCGGGTCGTCTTTAAAAATCACCCTTGTCATCCTTAATGATATATTCCAGAATTGAGGATCATTTTCAGTCCGCTCCAAAAAATGTAGACATATTTTCCTCCTTGTCCTCTTGATCCAGCAAACGGTTTTTCGGAATCATTTTCAGGCAAATTTTCTACTTCTTCAATTCATTGGTCAAATTTTAATGAACAGTTATTTGAGACACATTTAATTCTTCTCAGGTCATTCTAACATTCTAATGGTTATTCAAATGTCAGGACGCACGCACGCTATAGACATTTCATCATTTATTACAATTTAATCGGGTGTCGGCTTTGTTAGAATGCCTTTAATCACCTGAAAACCTAGAGCGTTGCAAAAATACTGTTTCCATAGTCTGAAAGAATACTTGATACGAGCACCGTTGGACGAAATTATTGTCACTTATTTTCATAACATACTAGAAAAACTTCATTCACGAAAATTTAGAATACAGAACACAGAAAAAGCAATAAACCACCTAGTGATTCTAGGAAATTCAAACTCGTACTGAAAGCGCATCAGATGTTGGCCTGTCTCCCCTCCAAATGGAAAGCGAACAGTGGTTCCCGTTCGAATGCTATGACATCAGCGTCATTATTTTCTAAAATGTCTAAAAACAGTTGTTTTCTAGACAACAGTGTAGAAATGGATCCAAATAGAGTATACACAAATCATCTAACATATTTTATTCAAATTAAGTTGTTGATGTAATAAAATCAAATATGTTAAAATCGAAGTAGGAATATTTCAAATGTGTCAATTTATTCAACGTTTCCTTCTCTATAGGAAAACTTTCCGCCAACACATGCCAAATAAACCGATAAATCGAGGGTACAAAGTGGAAGTTTGACTATCGCAGTCTGAATATCTTGACAAATTTCAAATTTATATGGGAAAATGTATAGGTAAATTCCAATTCTAGTAGTAAAACAACTAAAAAAATATTAGTAAAAAATATAAATATGCTACTCTTTATTCTATCATACTTATGTAGAATACTTCAGATGATGGCTTCCACATTTCAATGATTGCATTTTGCATAGAATTTCAAATAAAATAATTTTTTAACAAACAATTATTTTACATTTTTTAACATACAATATAACATAACATAACATATACACATTTTTTAACAAAAAATTATTTTACGTTGAAAAAAATGTCTATTTTAAAATTATTTTATTAAATCCAGTGGCAGCTCCTGAGGGAGGGCGTTAGGGCGCCTCTCCAGCATTTAACACAGTAAATAATTTTTCAAAGCAAAACACCATATTATATTTCCTTTCAGTTTCTTTCCATTAACTCATTTTCCTGGTTCACTTCCTGTATAGGGTTTCAATAGCACAAAAAGTAAAAAAGAGGAAAGGGAAAGCAAAACAATATTCAGCAGCACTATTTCCTTCTATGCCCTCCCACTTTAGAAACCCACGAGCCGTCACTGATTAAATCACAAGTTGGATAGTCATTTATACTATATACAATAATTTACTCTATTATTAAATGCAGGTAGTACGAATAGACGAACTGTCTCGTTCGATTACTAGGAACAAAAAAATTCATCTAGTTTTGTTCTCGCCTTTGGAAATTTTCTGTAAAAAAAAACCCAAAAGCGAGTTTAAACGTATTTATTGGAACTTGGTGACATGTGTACTGCACTAATAACAACAACTGCTGTCTTCGATTTACATTCAAAAGTATTTATAAAAATAAAATACTGATGAACTTTTTGCAATTTATTATATAGGGTGATTATAAGTCCTCCTGCCTAACATGAAAGTACAACCCTTTTGGTTGGAATTTCAAAGTTAAAATTCTATATTTTCAATAGTCTCATTATTATTTATAACATTTTTTGATACCTTTCTTTTAGAATAATATTTATATAATAGAAAAATAATTCTTATAAGAATAAACACATAAATCAAAATTGTCCAAACACTTTTATTTGTTGTATTTGTATAAATAACGGATGACATCTGTTGAAGGTCTTCTTTTTGGCGGTTGAGGCTATATTGGATCTCATCGTTAGCCTTGAGGTTAATGAATTTGAAATCCAGGGAAGGTGGATTGAATTTGGCTTCTTTCCGTTGAATGATTGACCAGTTTAACTTGGGCAAACTCATACCCTGGAATGGTATGTAACTTGATGTATAGCTCTCGAGATTCTTAGAGCCTATTTGAACTTTACATCCTGGTGGTGACTCTATAAGGTAAGAACTGAAAAGAGGAATGGTTTCTTCTGATTTATGGCACATCGAATGGGCAAGGATTTCCATTGGTGTGGTCACAATCCATTTACCGTCGATAATTGGTGTAACTTGGACTTCTCGAAGCTCAATGTTAAAGGAGTGGCATAAGGTACTATATGACATATATTTTAACAGGCCCACTGCACAGGGGTTGTTATCTCCAAGTGGTTTGCTAGAAGCATGTCTACAGATATATTAATTTGAGGATGTTTCTAGACATTCTTTATTTTGGTATGAATAAGATTTATCACTAAGTGCTAGGTATGATTCAGAAGGTATGTTGACTATGAAAGTATGGTTACTCGGAACAGGTAGAGGGTAAAGATGGTCATATTGATATCTTCCTGTTTCCACTAATGGAAGCTCTAATAAAAACGTAATTTCATAACCTTTAGAATAGCATTTTATTTCGATTAACTTTTCAAATTTTAAAACATTTTGAAATTCTGTTGTCAAGGGAAATATTTTTTGATCTAAATAATTTTCAAGTCTTCTTATTTCTGACAAAAGTTCATTAGGATCAATAACTGAATTATGCAAAATATTAATTTTTGAGAAGGTAATTGCCGTTTCAACTTTATCAAGTAAATTATATATCGAGTGATACAACATAGTTATCTGATTAATATGGGTATAAATTTGTAAATATTGATGATCAGTGGTTTCGTCTATAGATACTTCTTTGATTGTTTGTTCAATTTGTGATATTCTTATTTGCAACTGCTGTTGATTATGCGTAATATTAGACATCATATCTTTAATCTTATTAAGAGCTTTCGTTAATAAAGTGATGCGGTTTACTTCATCAATTCCTAATTTATTTTGATTGCTTTGTAGATTTTTAAATTTAGCTTCGATTATTTCTGCGTCCCTTTGATCAAGATTGCCTGTGATACATTTAATGAATGAACCTAAAGGGTTGAATAATCCTGTTTTATTTCGATGCGTTTTTTCATGTGGCACTATTTGATTTATTAGGGTTTCTATTTGTTTTTCTGTCGAACTTAACGAAATAAACGAATTGTAATATTCTTGCTGATAGTCGTTATTATTTGCTAAGGCTGCTAGAAGAGTTTGTGATTGAGCTTTTAGAGAGTAGAATTCGTCAACTATTGGTTTCATATCAAAATTTTGAATAAAAGTCCAATGATTTCCTGGATAGTTGTTAAGATTGTAGAATTTTACCTGTGCTGTTAGGACGGTGCAGGTCCATCTGCAACAATCGGTGTTATTTTAGTTTCATTGATGTGCAGAACTTTTTTCGGGTGTTCAATTTTAATTTTATGATTATCTAAGATTTTTGTTAAGATAAAAGGACCTAGATATTTCTTTTTCAGTTTTCCTGCTCGTGGATCTGGTTTTTTGTAAACTTGAGAGCCTATTTGTGGATGCATGTTATTTTTCTTTTGATTGATTTTGTCGATTATTTTTTTTATGTTGTTGTGTTTCTTCTGCGTTTTTATCATATAAAATTTTTGTGTTACTCATATGATTATAAACCTATTCAGAATATACGTGTGAAGGAACAAGATTCATCGGATCTCTTGCATTCATATGTCCTAATACAAGTTCGTGAGGCGTAAAATTGGTACTAGAATGGATAGTGTTATTGTAAGCAATAACAACATAACGCATTAAATTTGTAACATCAGAAGGTGTGTCAGATTCTCTTAAAATCCTTAAATGTTCTATTAGTGTTGAATGTAAGAGTTCAACGGGAGAGTTTGATTCGTGATGATAAGGCGTTGTGAAATGAATGTCTATGTTGTGTGATTTAAGATTTTGTTTTTGCTACTTCATTTCGAAATTCGGTACCGTTATCTGAAACAATGCATTTCGGAACTCCTACGAATGAAAAATAAGTTATTAATTGTTCGCAACATGAAATAGCGTTTCCATGATAAGGGAGAGCTTGGCCAAATTTTGAAAACTTATCTAAAAATGTTAAGAATTTATTTTTTCCTACTACTAATTTATCGATGTGTACTAGTTCAAAAGGTTTACTATGCGTTTCTGTTAAGACTAATGGTTGGTTGTGTGGCTTTCGATTATACTTGCTTCTTTGGCAAATTTCACGTGCATTTATATAATTTGTTACGGCAGTTTTAAGGGTTTTCCAATAGTAATTAGCCTTTAAAAATTTGACTGTTTCGTCTATTCCTCGGTGATTTGTTTTTCCTTCATGTTTATGCTGTATTAAAAGTACTCTTTCGTCTTCTTCAGCATTATTGACTAATTTAGTACATTCTATTAGTTTATAATTTCAAAAATTTTCAACCATGCTACGATGAAGAAAAGGTTTAAGTTCTTTTGATTGAAGATAAATATAAGTTGGTTTTTCAGTCAAATTTTCCTTTAAGAAATTTATTATCTGTTGAAGGTTTGTCGGTAAAGTTGCATAAATAATTTTGTGTCCATCAAAGTTTTTGCGTTCAATTTTTATATAGGGATCATAAGGAGATTTCTTTGTTATAATTTGATTTGCTTTGTTGTTAATGATTTCATCTAATAAGGACATTGTCGTATAGTTTTGATCGGAATTTGTGGTATGAATAGTATGATCAGCGTTATACGCTTTTTCTGTTGGTAATTGGGAAGTAGGAGGATGTATTTGAATATCTGAGATAATGTTAATTTTAGGTCGACTCGATTCTTCCATTTCCTTTTTTACTCGATCGATATCGTCTTGGTTTGTAGGGCTTGATCCGATGATTTTTAGAAATTCTTCGATATCTTTATCGATATCACCTGGACAGTTATATGTCGAGTCACCGTCAATTGCGTTTAGTTGGATCCGTGAAAGAGCATCCGCGTTAGTGTTTTGACTGTCGTTTTTATATATGATTTCGTAATCATATTCCTCTAACTTTAACCGCCAGCGAACTAACTTGCTGTTAGGCTCTTTTAGGTTAAAAAGCCATACTAGAGGTCGGTGGTCGGTGTATATCTAAAATTTTCATCCATATAAGTATGGTTTGAACTATTTGCATGACCATACAATTCCCAAAAGTTCTTTTTCTATTGTTGAAAAACGTTGTTCAGTCTCGTTTAGCGTCCTGGATGCAAAAGCGATTGGGAGATCATGAAGTGGTTGCCTTGTGAAATTACAGCTCCTAGAGCTATATTCGATGCGTCGGTTATTAATACAAAGGGGTTGGAAAAGTCTGGATAATTTAGGATTGGAGCATTCATTAGAAGATTTTTAAGGTGATTGAAAGATTTTATGAAAGCAGGTGATTGAATTATGTTTGCATCTTTTTTTAAACAAAGGGTAAGAGGTTTGGCAATTTTTGCAAAATCTTTAATAAAACGACGGTAATAACCAGTCAGTCCTTTTTAGATTTCAGATTTAATTTCTTTCCTGGTATTAGGTGTAGGAAATCTCTTTATCGCGTCTAATTTGTCCGGGTTTGGTATAACGCCTTCGCTGGTAACTTTATGGTCTAGATAAGTAACTTCTTTATGAAGAAACTCACTCTTATCTAATTGGATCTTAAGGTTTGATTGTCTGAGACGGTTAAAAACTTCTCTTAGTCTATCGATGTGCTCTTGCAAAGATGTCGAGAATATAATAATGTCATCTAGATAGACTAAACAAATTTCATTTTGAAGCCCGCGCAATACATTGTTCATTATCTTTTGGAATGTCGCCGATGCGTTTTGTAACCCGAAAGGCATGCGACGAAATTCATAATGTCCGGTGTCCGTAGAGAAGGCTGTTTTCTGAATATCGGCTGGATCCATTTCGACTTGATGAAAACCGTTTGTTAGATCTAAAGTGGTAAAGTAGTGAGCTTTTCCCAGTCTGTCTAAAATGTCTGTTATTTGGGGAAGTGGAAATTTTTGATCGATAGTTTTTTCATTTAATTTCCGGTAATCGATAACGATCCTCCATTTTTGTTTACCAGACGCATCAAATTTTTTTGGTATAATCCAAATAGGGCTGCTCCAGGGTGAATTTGAATCTTGTATTATGCCATTTTTTAACCTTTTGGATATTTGCGAATCTACCTCTTGTTTATGTACATGGTACAAGTTTTAGTAAAAATCGGGTCATCGGTTAATTTTATTTGGTGGTTTATTTGGTTTGTGAACGTTAGGGATGTGTTTTCGCAATAAAAATTGTCACGATATTCGTAACATAGTTTCCTAAGAGTTTTATATTCTTCATCATTGCAATGCTTTAGCCGGATATTTTTGAGATTCTGCTTTGCTAAATTGTCCATGCGTTGGTCGTATTCGATGTTAGTTTCCATATTTTCGACAAAATGAACTTCTGTTTCTTCCATAATTTCGCCAGGTAAAGGTTCGAAAATTTTAATTTCAATTGGATTTTCCCTTGAGTTCGTTATTATTGTATTTGCCCTGAAATATTTTGATGGTAACTAAACATTCGGGAATTTCTACCTGGCCAAAGTTGATATAACTTAGAATACCGATTCCGTTCGATTTATTTACAGGTATTTTTATGACTTGAAAACTACGGGGAGGTACGGTGAATTCAACTCCTTTAAAGACATTTTTCGAATTTTTATTACATTGATAGTATAAAGGTATAGTAGCCTTTTGTGATTGCAAACAGAAGTCTTTTAAATTAATGTTAGCGCCTATGTGCGTCAAAAAATCAATACCTAAAAGTCCGTCAAATTTAGGAGAAAAATCGAAGAGATAAAATGTATGATGATTTCCAGGATGATTGAAAGAAGAAAATATCGGTATATTCATGACTTCTCCATGAGTAGATGTAGCGTGTGCTGTTTTTACAATAAAGGTTTCCTGTTCAGTGAAATTAGGAAATAATTGATATGCTATTTATGGTTTAAAAAACTTCTACCGCTAAAAAAATTTTGCATTTATTTCGGGTAAGAAAATTACTGGTAAATCGGCACTAGTATATGTGTATAAATATATCAACTCATTTGATTTATATTCGGGGTGTCCTGGAAAATTTTCATATTCTGGCTGATAGCAGAAATCGTCAGGGCAATTATTATTAATATCACCAATAGGATATTGATCATGCCAATTTTCGTTGTTTTCTGTATGATAATATTCATAATCCTCATACTGATGGTTCGTATGATCGCTCGCTTCATGCCGATTCAGGGAATAATCGTTACGTGGCAATGTTTGGTTTCCCGCAATTTCTCCATTACTGTTGGAAGGCTCAATTGTTTGGTTAAACAATTCTCGAACCATGTATTTTTGTTGATTTTAACCTAGATTTTGTGGTCGACTGACATGGAATCTGGCATTTCCGCTGGATGTATCCATCGGTTCGGGTTTGTTTGTTCGAACGACCGACGAAGTGGCTTGTCTTTTACTCCGCGAAAATGATTTTGATTATTATATTGCGGTCTAAATTTATTAAAATTATTCTCTCTTGGGATAAATTTTGGTATATCTTGGTTAAAATTTGGGTTTCTTGGACCCCATTGTCCGAATCCTAAGAATTGCTGATTGTTGAAGCTGGGCCTTTGTGGTTGTATCGGTGCATTGTAAGAATGACGTACAGAGCCGGGTGCGTTCGCAGTATAATGCGTGGGTGTATTATAAACTCTTGGAGTTTGCATTGGAGGTGCTAAATTTATATTTGTTTTATTAATGTTTCCGCGGTTTTTATAATACAAGAAATTTTCTTCTTCCTCTGCAAAAATCATCGCTTCCTCTAGTGATTTTGGATTTTTCAACCGGACTACTAACTGCATGTTATAATCAAGGCCATTTATGAAAGTTTAAAGAACTATGTTTTCATACTCAGAGATTTTTAATAGTTTTATTTTTCTACTATCTTCACTCATATTTATTTTATAAAATAAAGGACTTCTTGCGTCTTGCAATTTTAAGCCGAATTATTGAGGTGTTTCGTTTTTTTCAAAAATCATTTCTGACTAAAGGTGGGTGAACCAGCATAACTGAGAATTTGAGTCGATGAAAATCTTCAAATGATTCAGGAATTACCTCTTCATCCCGAGAAAGTCAGTTTGATTTTTGGTCTGAAGGGGAGAATATTTTCTTTTAAGATGTTGTAGTAAAACAACAATGAAAAAATTACTAGTAAAGAAATACTGTTTATTCTATCATACTTATGTAGAATACTTCAGATGATGGCTTTCACAGTTCTTATTTTGAATAAAATTTTCCTTTATTTTGAAAACCACCAGTGAATAAACTACCAGTCAAGGAAATCATTGGTAATATTAAACTCAAGTTATAGAAAAATAAAGTTAATTTGTGAAAGAAAAACATTTATGCATTTCTGAAAACGCAGTTAGCTATCAAAACACAAATAAATTATGTAAAGGGTTATGAAGTAAGAGCTATATATTTTTAATTTGGAATACCCATTTTTGATCACTTTGCCCCATAAATCGGCATTTATTTCACCAATGACACGAATAATGTTTGTTTTAAGGTCATTAAGTGTCTGTGGTTTGTTGGTGTAAACTAAGATAATATATAAGAATTTATTCCAATCCTACAAGGGACGATGGGAAATGTGTCAAGCGGAGGCACCATCTCATGTGGAACCGAGGCTTCAATTTAAACTTTTTATTTAAACTTTTTATGCCGTGCCGACCTAACAGTTTACGGTTCAAATCTTCACCATTGTTACAATTTTGTTTTGTTTAAAAATATTATTAAAATTATTCTGTTATTAACTTCGGATAATTATTAAGTTACAAGTTATTTTTTCGGTCTCTAGTGTTAAATAATTAGTAAAATAAATAATGTACGTCATTCATCATACAGATTTTTTTTTTAATTAAAAAAGCCTGCAATAATCCTAATTATATAATTTATTCAGAAAATATAGAAACAGTAACATTATAGAATCAATATACTTATAAAAAAAACAATAAATTGAATATATTCCGAACTTTAGTATCAGCAGTCTCTTTTGGATAAGTTTTCGTGGTTTTAAGCTTAGTTTGATTCTAGTCAAGTAGTTATTCGTGTCTGTTAGCTCCTTTCCTGACTTGAACATTCAAAATTTCTTTATAATTGGGGTACGAAATGGCAACATGGTCAATTTGAAATTCATCCATGTACGTGTTTGGGCACTTCCAGATCTTTTGTTTGGTTATTTTCTTCTTAAAATGGGTTGACATTATTTTTAGATTACACTGCGAACATAGTTCAACCAATCTTCTACCATTATAGTTAATCCATTTATGAGCGTGAAAACTACCGACTGTTTTCATGTACTTTCTTTCTTTCCCTAGTTGGGCGTTGAAATCACCCAATAGGATTTTTACATGGTTAGAGGGAATTTTAGAGAAGTTTTTTCCAGAATTTCTCAGGACTTATTTACTTTTTCAGGATTAGATTTATTTTCTTCGTTAACTGGGAGGTGTGCATTGATTAATGTATAGCTTTTGTTAGCACACTTGAGGGATAGTGTCATAAGTCGATTATTTACTGGCTGGGCATTAGTTATAGAACGAAGAATGTTTCTTGAGATAGCGAAAGCAACACCGAGATGTGGTGTATTTTTGAGTATTCTTTTGTTCGTTTTACTTTTAAAAAGTCTGTAGTTGTCGAATTCCAAGGTGTTATCATATGTCAATCTGGTTTCTTGCAAAGCTAAAATTTGGATTTTTTGATGATTCAAAGTTCGCCTCAATTCGTGTAGTTTTCCTGGGCGCAGGAGAGAGTTTGGGGTTCAAATCTTCACCATTGTTATATTTTTTTTTTGTTTAAAAATATTATTAAAATTATTCTGTTATTAACTTCTGATAATTATTAAGTTACAAGTTTGTTTTTAGTCTCTAGTGTTAAATAATTAGTAAAATAAATAATGTATGTCATTCATCATACACATTTTTTTATTTAAAAAAGCCTGCAATATAATCCTAATTATATAATTTATTCAGATAATATAAAAAAACAGTAACATTATAGAATCAATATACTTGTATATTGTATATTGATTCTTTAATGTCATTGTATTTTTCATATTTTCTGAATAAAGTATATAATTAGAGTTACTGCACGCTTTTTCAATTAAAAACCAAACGTGTATGATGTATGACGTAATTTTTTTTTATTTTACTAATTATTTAACACTAGAGACTGAAAAAATATCTTGCGTTTAATAATTATCAGAAAATAATTTTAACACTATTTTTAAACAAAAAAAATATAACAATGGTGGGGATTTGAACTCCAAACTATTAAGTCGACACTCCATAAAAAGTTTAAATTGATGCCTTGGATACGCTTGAGATGGCGCCACCGCTTGTCACATTTCCTATCGTAACTTGCAGGATGGGAATACCTTCTTATATATTATCTTAATGTAAACCAATGATTCAGTGGCGGGTCGTGGGTTTTTAAAATGGCAGGGCGTAGAAGAAAATAGTGCTGCTGAAGATTTTTTTTTGCTTTCCTCTTCCTCCTTTTTACTTTTTGTGCTATTGGAACCCTATACAGGAGGAGAACCATGAAAATGAGTTAAAGGAAAAAACTAAACAGAAATAAAATATTGTGTTTTGCCCCTAAAATTTTATTTACTGTGATAAATGTTGGAGGCGCTGCACCCCGACGCCCTCCCCCACAAGCTACCACTGCAATGATTTCACATAGCCACAGAGAAAAAAGTCCAATGGAGTTATATCGCATCTTGGTGCCCAGGTCATATCAGCATTTCTTGAGATTCCACGGTCATTGTCTTATCATCTCAATAAATTGATTGTTTCGCGAGATCTGTAGCATAAGTAATGTGTGAATGATTGTGGCGTGTTCATATATTCAAAAAAAAAAAGATCTATAGCATGTTGTACTATGTAACAGATGTCGCCCACTTCACAGTCGTCAAATTCAGAAAAAATCAGTAATCATGTTTCTGTAGCACTCTACATTGACAGTGACTATATTTCCATTTTCGTTTCGAAATAAGTACGATCTAATTACACCTTTAGACCATAAAGCACAGCAAATTGTTAATTGTTGTGGATGTAAAGGTGTTTCAAGAACAGCATGTGAATTTTCTTCACTTAAAATGCAACAATTTTGCTTATTTACGAGGCCATTTAACCAAAAAAGAGATTCATCGCTGATGATTTTTTCGCGAAATAATGGATTGGTTTCAAATTGCTCAAAAGCCCAATCTGCAAAATTTCTACGCAACACGTGGTTATCTGGTTTGAGTTCTTCGATTAACTGAAATAAAAAAAATACTTTCAAATTATTTTATAAAATCGCAAGTTGAGCCGTAAGAAAATTTTAGTTCATGGACTTAATGGGGTCATCAAACAGATTAAACCGTGTATTTTTGATTAAATATTGGTGGCAGTAAAACTCTCTTACATATTCTGTACCTGCCACTACCCTAATTTTGTTTGTTTGTGCAACTCGTTCCTTAAAGATGGAAAAAAACTGATGAAATATCTCATTTAACTCATAGACTGTTGTGTTCAGTTCATTGTGTCAATTCACCATGGAACATCACGATACACGAATTGGGCTCTAGAGCACAGTTGGAAATCGACCATTACTTTGAGGAAAAAGTTATATTTACCCATTAAGCACCTTTTTGACTTACGGGGTTGGTGAACAAGCATAACTGGAGGATTTGAGCCGATGAAAATCCTCAAATGATTCAGGAGTTACATATTCATCCCGAGAAAGTCACTGGTGTTTGAGCTGAAGGTGTGATAGGAGAATATTACTTTTAAGACCTTGATGGAAATTATGTAACTCTTAATGATGAAGGGTATAGGAATAAATAAAAAACCAAGATTAATATCTAAATTTCCACTATATTTAAAACTAGTACGTATGACAATTGTTTCGACACACAGTGTCTTTTTCGAATACTATATTTGTATATAATACTGTATTTGAAATTGAATGAATGAAATTGAGTGAAAATACTATATTTGGATGTAATACTGTATTTGAAAAAGACACTGTGTGTCGAAACAATTGTCATACGTACAAATTTTAAATATAGTGGAAATTTAGATATTAATCTTGGTTTTTTATTTAAAATGAATTTCCATCAAGTATCGGCTACCTCAGTTAAATATGGTATAGGAATATGCTAACAAAATATATGTGACCGAATTTGATAAATTCGGAAATAGACAATGCTTACTTCCAAGTATGATAAGTCGAACAAGAAAGTTCGACTTATCATACAGGGCTAATCCAATAAGTAAGTGTTCGTTTGATGGCACTGGAATTGGAATTTTTGGAAATCAAATGTGTATTCAATTGTAACCGATGATTTGTGAATGCGAAAGGTGTGCGCGAAGTTAGTGCCGAAGGTTTTGTCTGACTTGCATTAAACTGTTGGAATGTTTGGAAACCGATCCAAATGTTTTGAACAGAGTGATAACCAGTGACGAAACTAGGATCTTCGAATATGATCGGGAGACCAAAAGGCAAAGTTCTAAGTGACACACAAACACATCTCCTCTGCCAAAAAAAAACTCGCATAAGCTAGTCAAGAATGAAATCGATGCTCATTGTCTTCTTTGATGCAAAAGGTGTGGTCAACAAGAAGTTTGTGCCCGCTAGCCAAACAATGAATGGTAAATTTTACGCAGAAGTGCTCGAACATTTGAGGATAAGGGTCGGCTGCGTCCGAAGAGAAATCGCCGATTTCTAACGTGACAATGCTACCCCAACCACCTTATAGTCCCAGTCAGTGTCCTGACCTGAGTCCCGATTCTTATTGGATAAACCCTGTACATCTGGCCACACAATCTATTTATTGAACGAAAAATTTCCTAGACACGATATTTTTTTGGGGGTTCTGGTAATATCTCTGGTTTACAGAAATAAGCCCAGAACAATTCTTAGCCCTAAATGAATCATTAAGACCAATATTGATAATTTGCCAGGCGATCTGTGTGAAAAAGTAATCGAAAATTGAGTTTCCAAAATGTATTCCACCAGAAGACTAGGAGAACATTTGAACGAGATTATTTTCAAAATGCGATTTTTGTTCTCCTAGATAAAATAAAAATTACCAGACTATCGCTTTTACTATCGCTACCAGACTATCGCTTTTACTATGGCTACCAGACTATTACTACCAGACTATCGCTTTTAGTTATCATTGAGCCTAATTTTAAAGCCCAGACATTTTTATTGGAAATCCCATAAAAAGAACCATATTTTTAGTTAAAGTTGAATCAATATGCCGTTATATATTGGCATGAGATTCATTCAGAAAGTTCTGTATCAGGCAAAAAGATGACGCAAGTATGATTAAATAATTACGATATTCGTCAAATATGATTCGATAAAAGGTATGATTGGAGTTTCAAACGACTCCGAATAGTTGCTTGATATAGCAACTGAGTGAAGTATTTTGTTTTAAAAGTTTTTGCTCTGACGACTAATACCAAAAGTTGATACCAATTTAGAATATTCTTCGGCTTGCTGCGAGTTTGCTGACATTGTAAACACATCTCAGATCATAAACACGTTAGCTGATATACCCCACGTTTATTTACTTTTCTTTGTTAATTTTTACTTTTTTTTCGATAATTTTTATATTTGAGTGATGTTATTAAAGTATTATTTGTTTTAAAGCTACTTAGACAGAGTTTTTATAAGAAAACTTTTCAATATTGTCAGACTGTTTACCAAAATATGTTTATGTTTTGAATGAATTATATTTTTGAATATATTTAATAAGCGTATTTTAAAGTTCATTCTGAACATGTTGGTTATTTCCGTTTTATTCTTCTTATATGTGTTACTAAAAATAATTAGGCAATTAAGAGATATAAAATATAAATGAGTATGTAAGTAATAAAGTTAGACTAAGAATAAAAAGATCCACTAAAAATAATACTTATAAATGAGCAGTGATGCGTTAATTGCAAATTATCGATTTTGCGTTTCTGAATTAAATTTTCCAATGCTGAATTTGATCTAAATATATTAGGTATTGGTGGATACCATAGACAACAGCACTAAGATATTTAACATTACAGTGACAATATAAACCCACATTCAATCCACTTTTATAGTAGCCTAGGTCGTTCCTGTAATTGAAAGAGTATCACCAATATAAACATTACAAAATCGCTCTGAATGCGCCAATTTACGAGGTGTATAGATATGTCTAAATAAAGTAATGAAGCTAATATAAGACTAATGAAGCAATATGCCGATACATATTGGTCCGAGAGTAATTCAGAAACTTCTGTACCTGTAAAAAATGACACAAGTATGATTAAATAATTATGCTATTCGTCAATCATGATTCGATAGATGGCATGATTGGAGTTTCAAACGACTGCGTATCTCTGATATAGCAATTGAGTGGAGTATTTTGTTTTCAAAGTTTTAGCCCCGATGACTGATACCAAAAGTTAATACCATCTAAACATAATATTTCCCTTTCTGTGAGTTTGCTGACATTATAAACATCTCAGATCATAGACTGTATCGATGGTAATAGACTATTTGATTATAGGCAGGACAATTAGCAGGGAGTGTTACGTGTCCCTCAGGTGGACCAATTGTAGGGTGCTATTCAGACCAAACGTCAATCTCTTCCTGCAAAGATCTATGACGTCTTTGGCTCAAAATATATTGAATACTAAAGTAATTATCTCAAAAATATTCAAATATCTTGTCTTCTTTAGCAGTCCGAAAAAACTGTTCGAACGCCCCGTCGTTCGTAATTTTTATGGACGGCGGAACTATTCAATTTCAGTTAAAAACTTTAATTCTAATCCTTCCACGCTCATATTTTTTAATAAGAGAGTAAATATTTCTTCAGAAAGGCCTTTTGGTATATTGAATATAAAAGAGGCAGTAATTCAGCTAATAAATATTTCGATAATAGAGAATATTAAAAAACTCACTAAACACGACATATTTTGGAGTAGACCTTATATACCAGAGTGCATCAACAGTATTTGTTTTTTCCTTTAGTCCTAGAACACTAATGTGTTGTAGATATTACAACACTCCCACTATTTCGGTTATTTTCAGGCTATTACGTGAATCGTAATAGCCACACCTGCATAGTATCTTCGTATTTAGTCGTAATCTAGGGCCTGTTGAATTTGTAAGCAAATATTTATATTCTAGGGTTATATTTTTAATGCGGCGTCGAAAATTTTACGACATATTCGTAGTACCGTGATATTTATTGGGCGGTTCCAGTTATTTGACAAACGTACATTTTAGTTCATTAATTCATTATATTTCAAAGTACTAAGAGGTAAATAGACTATTAGTAATTTAACCTTACTATAAACTTACAATAATGTTTGTTTTAAAGAAAATGTCTCCCAAAAAGGGATAAATACAGTCAATTGACAGAAAAAGATGTACAACGAAAAATAAAAAAAAATGCAGTAATTGATATGCAGATAATTTAAAAGAAGAACTTTCAGAGTGATCTCGATTCTGACGATAATAATGTAGCTATATCCAGTATTTTGAATCCAGGTGTTAATATAGCTGAAAATAATGATAATGTAGCTGAAGACAACGATTCTGATGCTGACGTTCCAATGTCCACTTTTGCAATGGAAACTAGAAGAAGGCACGTGTCAATTGTTCTCCCAATCAAACTCAAGCTAAAAGGAAAAAACGAACACGGATGGTCTGCAGAGTTATCTACAAGAACAAGAAAAACAGCTGTAAGGAATTTGGTTCATTTTATACCTGGCGGCACGAGAAATGTGGAAGGATGCTCCACAACTGAAATACACTTTCTTCATTTCCTGTCTGAGATTACAAATATTATACTTCGGCAAACAAATGTACATGTGCAAATGTCTCAAAAGTATAAAGAAGCGTCAGCAGCTATTTCAAATATCATTAAAAGTGAACTGGAAGCGTTTTTGCAAGTTTTTCCCTTTTTCACAACCAAGAAGAAAGACAATCGCTTGAACATAAAAAAAAAATGTTTGACATTACTATTTCTGGAACGTTCTACAGAGCTTGCATGAGTTCTGAGCGTTTTACATTCCTTACTAATTGCCTGCGATTCGATAATAAACAAACTAGACAAGAAAGAGCACAAGCTGATGAATATGCATCCATTGGTGAGATATGGGATATGTTCATCGAAATATGTAAAACATCATATAAGCCCTCATCATATATCACAATTGACGAACAACCTTAGGCTTTAGAGGTAGATGTAGATTTAGGATGTTTATACTCAGTAAGCCTGCCAAGTATGGAATAAAAATTGTAATGATTTGTCACACGTCATCCAAGTATATAATTGATGCGATGCCACACTTGGGAAAAAGTACCAAAACAAATGATCTACGGCTCACCATTTTTTTTGTAAAACATCTGATGAAAACAATTCATTGAAGTAACCGCAATGTTACAATGGATAACTGGTTCACTTCAGTTTGCCTTGCTGATGAATTACTAGAAAATCCCTATAAGTTAACCATTATACGAACTTTACACAAGAATAAAAAAAGAAATACCTGCAGAATTATGAGAAACCAAGAAAAAAGCGCCCTGGTACTTAAGCTACCATGTTTTGCTTTGACAAAAAGAAAACATTATAATATTCTTCAAAAAAAGGAAAACTTGTTTTGCTTTTTTCATCCTTCACGAAGAGGCTGAAGTCAGCACACAGAATGACAAACCAGCCACAGTTTTGTATTATAATCAGACTAAAGCCGCCGTTAATACATTTGACCCACCTTGTAGCAGTATGAGTTGCAATAGAAAAACGCGCCGATGGCTGTCATGCATATTTTACGGCATTCTTAATGCTCTCTTAATGCTAGCATTAATTCATGTATTGTGTACTGCCATAATAAATTGTATGTCAAACCCGATGTGACTACTGGATTAACTTAGCACACCTACTTGCCAGACCATGGATTGACGAAAGACTTTCAATCCCAAACTTACGAAAAGATCCTCTTCAGAATATACGCGCTATTTTGAAAATTACTGAGGAACTTGACTGTGTGTCTCTTCTAGAGAAGAAACGTAAAGTCTGTCATTATTGCCCAAGTCGATTGAGGCGTATGACCCACACATATTGTGTCAAGTGCGGGCATGCGATATGCAGTGAGCACCGGGGTAATACCGCACTGTGTACAATTATATTGTACTATTACAATAAACTATTACTATAAACATATCGTTACTTTAGTATTTAGAAAATAAGAGAAGAATTTTTAATTCTATGGAATTTTGGTAAAATAAATACATGATAGCAATTTTATTGTTTTTTTTTAAACACGTAGTATAATTTACGACATATTAGTATTTACGTGTGTCAAAAATATATTAGTATTCTAGGGCTAAATAATTACACGAATCATTTAATAAATAAATGTTTATGCTTCACTTCTCGGAGGTGTAATCCGATTTCAAATTTTTTGATCCAACAAATAAAGATTCCTTCTTCCATTTTAAAGAGATTCCACTGCGAAATATTCAGTTGACGGTTTTTGACAAAAACGTTAAAATGAGCGAAATAAGTCGCGAATTTAAAGTGGTTTCAAAACGACGCTCATGAGATTTATAAAGTAAACATGCCTATTAATCCGCACCGCTCAGGTTTGATTAAAAAAGTTCCGGGAAGGAACATGAGCCTTGAAGCCAGAGAAAGTTCCGGTTGTTCAGGGTCTGTTGATGCTGATATTTGAAGCGCAGCTGTGGCTGCAGATCCTATAACAAGTACTAGGAATCTTTCAGAGGAATTAAGAGTATCCCACACTACCATTAATCGGCATTTGAGAAGCACAGGAATGGTTCCAAAGTTTAATTTGTCAATAGTTAAGTAGCTCCGAAATGCAAATACTTTTACTACTCCCGAGTATTTATCAAAGAAAATTGATTTCAAGATGTTTATTATCAACTCATTGATTTTCAAAAAAAAGAAGTTATATAATTTACCTGAATGTATTAGATTTTTAAAAATATAACAGGTAGTACAACCAATTATAAATTTTCATGAATATACTCGAGAAAGTTTTAGTGTATTAGCATCGTTAGAGGCTCTTAAAAAATAATCCTTAATCATGATAGCAGTTCATTCAACAAAAAAGAAAAGAAAGAAAATTGTTAGTCTTTTGCATGACATTCAAAAACAAATATTTCTAAAATATTTATTAATTTTCACGTTTAGCATTTGTAACTTGCAGCATTAAAATGATTTTCAAAAGGGGACCTTTGCAACTTAGACTTTTCAATAGAAAACTAAATTTATCAAGCGAACTACCAGTAAAGGAAATTGGTAAAAGTGAAGTCAAGTTATAGAAAAATAAAGTTAGTTTGTGAGAGATTTATGCAGTTCTGAAAATGCAGTTAGCTACTAAAACTCAAATAAAACATGTAAAGGGTTATGAAATTGTATATATATATATATATATATATATATATATATATATATATATATATATATATATATATATATATATATATATATATATATATATATATATATATATATATATATATATATATATATATATATATATATATATATATGTTTCAAAAACAGCATGTGAATTTTCTTCACTCCAATGGCGACAATTTTGCTTATTTATGAAGAAGTCATTCAACCAAAAATTCAGTTCAATCCTTTCAATACAATTCATTGTATCCAATTCATTCAATCATTACTAAAGATGATTTTTTTCATGAAATAATGAATCTGTTTCAAGTTGCTCTAAAGTCCAACCAGCAAAGTTTCTACGCGGCAAATGGTCATATGGTTTGGGGTCTTGGATTAACTGGATTTTATACGCATTGAAATGCAAATCTATAGGAAGAATATTCCATATAGAAAAACGAGTAAATGATTGCCTGGATTTTCATTTAAAACGTTTAAGATTTTGACTGCTTGGGTTCTTAGTATCACAAAATCACTACTACTTTATTCGATTTTTTTAACTAAATTACGAATAGTAAGCTCTGCTCTGTAGCTCGATTATGTTGACCATAAATTTCACGTAAGGCGCAAAACGAATAGGTTCAATATTCTTGTAATGAATTTGAACAATTTGTATACGTATATCTTTTTATGGTGATCTTGACAAACAATACTATAAAAATATATAATACAAGTTTGATAATCCTTTATATATTACAGTTGTTTTTGCAAATACAATTACATCGTTTCTTCACTACTCTTATTCTACTTCGAACTAAAGTTATTTTTACCTTTTTATAATTGCACTAATATATTTACATACAGCTAGAAATATGCTTTATATTCATATGCTGTTCAAAGAAGATCTATTAGTTATATTATTATCCCATGTTTGGATTAAAAGCAACTAAAAAAAATTAAACGGTTCTGTAGTTTTTTTCTTAAGCCTATGTCTGTCTACCTTTTGGAGTAAGGATTTTATTTAAACTAATTGTCGTGTCCTATATTCCTTTTTCCATCCCTTCCTATCCTGTATCATCTGTTTAATACCTTCCTAGTCTAATTTGTAAATTTATGTTATTTGAAAAATTCTGTCTGTGTTTCATTTCCAGTCTCTTCTTGCCTTATTCTTGATCTTGTTTAAAAATGTGTTCTTCATCATATTGAATTTTTTTCCCGCTTTTCCCATTCTCTGGTGTACTTCTTTTTATTTGCCTTATTTACATTTTTAACTAGTTGTTTCTATTTGCCTGTCAATCTTATTTTATGTATTTTCTGCTCTATTTATTTTCATATTTATTTCTTTTAAAGCTGGCTCTATCTTATATTCTATATTACGTTATAGGTTTTTTTAAGTCAGCCTAAGCCTGGTTACTTTTGACAATGCATATTCTGTCAATCCAACTTCCGACCACTTTTTCAAGTTATTGGGGTCCTATATCCGCAATTGTAGAAGATATGTTGGCTTTGGCGTCAACATGGTAGTTTATGGATTATCGGCGTAGATCAAAGATTTAACATAAGCCTAAAGAAAGTAATCTAAAGGCGCTAAATTACATGAGCTTGGTGGCCAATTAATAGGTCCGTTCCTCGAAATAATAATCTCACCGAATTGTTCGCTCTGTAAATCGATTGTTACGTTGTTCTGTTGGAACCACATCATCTCCTCCAGAGCAATACTTCCAGTAACAGAGTAGATTCTTTCTTCAGTACGCACAGTTCTTTGCCCCCTTTAGTAAAAAAATCCCCTTTAGTTGAAAATAGTAAAGAATTCAAAACATGTAAAAGGTTATGAAATTGGACGTATATATTTTTAATTTGAAACAAATAAAAACAAAACGGTGTAAGATATCAACGCGATTTTTTTTTATTTTAAATATTGGTTCATGGCATTTTTATTTAAAATTAATTTGATTTAATAATTTGGCATAATAATTTTACATAATATTTTCAGAAAACATTATGGCTTATAAAAACGATTAAATAAAGGAATAAATATAAGAGAAGCAGAGAAAGAAACACAATAAAAGTATAAAATTAGGTACATAGAATAGATAAACAGCTGCAAAGCCTCAGTTTTAAAGTAGTGTTTGAGAATGTAAAGTCGTTTTACGAAACTATAATCACACAAATTTTATTTAAAAATAAAAGTGATAGATAACAAAGTAAAAAATTGTTTTATCCCTTTTTAAAAAATGAACTCTCACAAAGTAACGGACAAATCAATCAACATTTAATTATTCTATATTATTTAAAGGAACTTTATTTATACAAACTTTTGTCCTTAGCTTACTAATTTTTTCTAAATCAGACCTTCCATATTTTTTCTTAGATTTTGCACCGTAATTATATTATGATTGATCGATATAGCTTAATTTTAGCAAAATAAGCAACATTACAGACTAGGCATATAGTATTTGAACATAATTGTTTGATGATATTTTGAAAAACTCAATGATATTTTAAATTTATATGCAATCCACTGCCAATATTCGCTGAGACGGTGTTACTAATAGGTGCTATGAATAACGAATGCTCGAATACTGAGTGAACATTTGTATGAGATTGCGTTTGCAATGAATTATAAATGCAAGATCAGTCTGCAAAATAACATCTTCATATATTACCATGATCAAAAAATAAGGTGATTTTTATTTTTAAGTTTATTTAAGTGTCCTTGACATCTAATAGAAGTTTCATATCATTTTGCTTATTAGAAATCATAGTTTAAAAACGAAATTTCTTGTGATAATGCATCTGAAATCTTAAGTAAGTGTTATAGCAAAGAAGTTATGTTAAAAAATCTGGTTGCAAATGGTACAAGGACTCTAGTGATAGTAGAAAAGCAATTGAAGGTAAAACTCATTCTGGACGACCTGTCAAGTCAATTAGTAAAGAAAACATTGCCAAGTCAAGTATATTGAATACGCATGACAGAGGAGAGCTCAGAGCCGCACAAGTTGGAAGCATGCTGACGACGCCTTCAACCTGCAGTGGATGGATAATGGCTGATTATCAATATAATCTCCATCGTTAATTAAATCTTCACCCACTTCTCTGATAAACTTTCTATTCCCTTTTTGTAAAGTGGTAAGTGATTGAAGTTGAAGTGAAATATTCTTGGAGATGAAATATTCTGAAAAGATAGTAATATGTCAGTGCAGTATCAGGATATCCAAATCAGGTGCAAATATGCAAGGTGAGTAAGTATTTCAGAGCCCAACTCTTTCATCTTTTTTTGAGTGATTGGATTGTATCAAAACTGAGTACAATAATATTCAGCACTGATGGTTTCATTAGGATTCAGAACCTCATCGGAAATAATTCCTGTAAAATCTCACCATACTGACAGTAACATTTTATTAGGGTGAACACCTACATTTGAAGTAGACAAATGTGGTTTTCATGGTGTTAACGATAGTCTTTTCTTATGTGAAATGCATATAATCCGCTTTCCATCTCCCGTAACAGGATAAAGAAAAGGATTTCTGCCTAACTTGTACAAAAGTACACTGCAGATTGTTACAAGTTGAATTTTGTTTTCAACTGAAACTTGAACCAAATCACCCAAATTTCTTCTTTTTGTACTTTGTCCAATTGTTTTCAATACGTTTATATTGTGAACTATAAGGGTTTAAGCTTTGTGACTAATTCTTAGATAGTATTTTTGAAAGCAGCTCCAATTTCAGTCAACAACAGAACTTTATCAAATTCAAGAGGTCCTCCAGATTGTGTACTGTTATCCAGCACCATCCAGAGTTGTAAACAACATTAATAGTTTTATTGGCATTGTTGTACTCAGAATATAGGCTATGTTAAATCTATATTAAGTCAAATTACTGGCAGTAGATGGAATTGTTTTTAACATTTGAACGAAATGACATTACTTTTTGAACATAATAGAATATTGTTTTTATCTTTGACATTACAAAAACTAGTTACTTTGATATAGTTAACCTATGTTTGTAAAGTTATATTCTCATCTATATATCGTGTCATCGATACGCATTTACTTTGGGTAAAAAAAAATTGAGTAGGCATCAAAACTAACCAGCACTGAAATATCTACTTAATGTTCGTGAATATTTTGTTTTTTCGAAATCAAATAATGAATTTCAGAAACTGATCTTCCGTGAATGCCAAAATACCATACTATGCTAACATAAATTTGATTATACAACGTCCTGAAGCATTTGAGCACAAGAGCAGAGTTACTTAACCTTTTGTTGATTTAATTAAAACTCTTTTTGGATGATTTTACTTAAAAATTTGCGTTTACACGCGTAAAAAATTAATTAACTGAGAAATGATGCAGGTGACATTTTATGCGCACAGTAAAATAATTCCATTGGTTGGTGTTTTATTTAAAAAAAACGTTCATAACATCTAACAACACAACTTGAACATTTCACACAGAGGGACTTTATTCATTGTAGTGTTGAACAACTTATACCACTAATAGGGGAAAACAGCAGTATAAATAAATATTTTCTGAATTAGTTGTCGAATATAACTAGTTTCGTAGGACCTCGTACATAAGTGGAATTTAATTACGTGAAAACTAAATGAATCATAAATAGTGTGCAATACAGATATTCGATTATTCAAGAACGGAAATATCTGTTTTTGTTTTTATTTAAAACTAAACAAATAACAATTCCCTGTTGTAAGACACAGAACTCAACATTGTGCTATAATACAAATCTGATGAAAGTCGGTATATTAATGTTTCCCAGATGTAGTAAAACGAAATACGTAGATCCGTAAAATATTATGATGTGAAAATCATTTAAAATTCAAACTAGACTAAACATTTTTTTGTATCGTACACCTATTTAATCATATATGCTTGCTTTTAAATATACTTGAATATATCTGAGAAAATTCAGTGTGATATCAGGGATTTTCTATAAATATGTGATTGAGTAAATATCTGCTAATGTATATACTTTTAGTTTATAGATGATAAAATAGTTAATTAATAGGTATTTGGGTATTTATGGGTAATATTTATTTGTAAATGTAAAAATTATCCAAATAGTCATTTTTCAAAATTATATATCAATTATTTAAACCGATATTATATACAAGGGTCCTTTGAAAAGTTCTGGACCTAACTAGAAAACACTACATCTATATTTTTATTTTTGAATGTATTAATCTTACTTTTCAGTAAATCTAGATAAACGACATTCCATTATAACAATGGCGATTATTTAATATGACATTCAGGATTTTTGTGACGACCACGGTTAAATCTAGCAGGACGTTAGAATTATTTTGAACTGCGTCCAATGAGACAACATTAGCAGCGTTATACACTCTCATCGATCGATCCACAATATAATGGGCAATCTGCGTCTCCGTAAAAAAAAACCTTTTTATTAATTGTTTGACTAGAGACGAGCCCAACCTATCCCTTCTATTTTAGGGCATATGTTTTGTCGCTTGGCATTTAGACTCATCAGGGTACCGACATATGCTCTCTCGGAAAAATAGGACACCCTATTCACACTCAACAATACATAACTTCATCGACTTCCCGTCAGACAGCGCATACATGAACGTTAGACTTTCTTTGGACTTCGTCCAATGAGATAACATTAGCCGAGTATTATACACTCCAACCGTTAGGCCATTTTCGGATCATCACCTCACTAGTCAAAATTTGATGAATGTTTATGTAGGTCAATTCAACTCTTACCCGATTATTCTGACCTTCAGCTGACAATCAAAACGCATAAGGATGAAGAACATTATATGGACATTTTCATAACTTCTTGCAGCTGAAGGCTTTTTGCTGCGAAGTTCATTATCAATCGAGTGTCGGCCTTCTGAGAATGCCTTAAACCACTGGAAAACTTATGCACTCGACAAAACACTGTTTTTATAGGTCTGGTGTAGTTTTGAGATAGTTTCAGTCACACTGTGTCCAAGTCTAAAATAAAACTGTATAGGGTATCGTTACTCGAAATTGTTGTTACCCATTTTCCGAACGCACGAAAACAATCACTATGGAGCACCAAGTAATTCTAAGGAGTTCAAATTCGTACCAAAGACTCTTCAGATATTGGCCTACCACCAATCCTGAATGAAAGCCAACATTGTTGTCAAATCGAACGCCACTCCGCCAGTCCCATTACTATATTTTCAATAAGTATTCGCGAAACTAATAAAGGTACAATAGTCCAAATGAGAAAAGGAACAATTTGGTGACTTAATTTGGCACAGTTATGAGTTATATATATATATATATATATATATATATATATATATATATATATATATATTTGCTTTGATGTGTGTTATTAAATTTGCAAACTAGAATATATAACCTTTCTGTTTTATGCTCATTGAGCTATTAATTGATTGAATGCACCGACAATAAGATTCCTGTACATGTGTAGGTGCACCGGTACAAGTGCTCCAATAATTGTTCCAAGAGAAAGAAATATCCATACAGAAAGAACAATTTACCACTAGTTATATCAATTTTGACAAGAAGTGAGAAAAACTATACCAGAAACTAATGGTATAGAAGGGCAAATGAAATTGATAATCGATAAACGATAATGTTGTGCAAACCCTCCAGTTACATGAACGAAAAGATCCCGAATCAACGAATTCGATGGATGAGATATGTTGATGACTACCTGAAAATAATGTCATTAGAAAGGCTGTGGAATTACCGGTACCAGGAAAAGCAGATTTTGAAGGAAGAATAGCCAACTAAGCCCTAACGCTAAGCGGTCTGCAAAGTTATCTAATATTGCTGGGTATTTTTGGCACATATTTGCAAAACTGAACTTGAATATTTGCAACTAGAACTATTTTGTGGATAGCCTACCTCTTTTGTTTCGACTCATATATTCTGCCATTTGCTTGAAATCAAATAATTGGTTTCACTTCTGGAAACAATTGATATATAATAATTTTTCGTAAGCAAATTACAATTTGCCGATGAAAATGTTTATCTTGTAGATGTGGTTGTTTATCTTGTATTTAAAAACTACTTATACTTCCCAGTATGGCGATAATCTTTCATTTAAAACTCTTTGAAGCTTTCTATCTATCTAAAACTCTTTGAAGCAGCCTATGCTTTAGCAAAGAAGATGACAAAATCAGAAAACAATAGCTGGTGATACGCAGTGTTTGATATACGAAATACGTCTTGCATTTCAACTAGAGTGGAAGTTGGGTATGGCATTTGTTCTTAGTGGTCAATATGCCATGGGCCAGGCAGCATCGTGCTTTTCTACTTTAAGCTTATTTTATAAATAAACATTCTGAAAGAAGTTCATAAGGACACATTTTGGAATTGCTTGTAATGAAAATGCAGCAGATGTAAAGATAATCAATGGATTGCTTAAAACTGCATATTAACTTAAAAATATATATTGAATTAAAATTCAATATTAGTAAAAAAAAAATTCTTTTATTACAATATTAATGAAATAATCCTTACTTCGTTTTACAAAAAAATGCATCTTTCAAATAATTTCACTGTTGGTGGATTCATGTTTCTTGACGATAGTCCATATTATTTTATATTGAAATAGCAGTTTGAAATCAATTTGTATACACCCTTCAAGGTATTATTGAAGAAAGTTTTTGAAGCATTTAAACATACTGGCCCGAAGTTACCATTACAGTCATATCTCCTTTTTCAAAAAAGTTGAGACCCCAAACCGAACCTCGGCAATCTATCAAGTTATATTTCAAACTTAGGCACAGTGTGACAGAAACTGTCTCAAGGTTTCAAGAGGCCTATGAAAATAGTGTTTTGTCAAGGGCTCAAGTATTCCAGTGGTTCAACGAATTCTCAGAAGTCCGACATTCAATTGGTGAACCTCCCCAGAAGAAGTAATTCAGCTGCAAGAAGTAATAGAAATGTTCATAGAATGTTATTCGTGCTTATGCGTTCTTACTGTCAGTTGACGGTCAGAATAATCGGGTAATAGTTGAAGTGAGTCACATAACCATTCATCAGATTTTGCCTAATGAGGGGATGAACAAAATCTGTCCGAAAATGGTCCCGAAAAACGTTTAGCAGGATTGAAAATGGCTTTCATTTTCTGAAACGTGTTATTACTGGTGACGAGTCTAGGATTTTTAAAAACGACTAGAACGAAAGCTAGAAATGGCACACTTCAACCTTGGTAAAAATAAATTAAAATGTATAAATCAGAAATAAATAAATGCGGATTTTTTTTGGACCGCCTGAGAATCGTCGATAAGGCATCTATGTCTCAGGGTCTAACGGTAAACTAGCACTTTTACGGAGAAATTCTTTAAAAACTTCGAAAATAGTATGTGTGAAACCGAATATCAAGAACACCTTGTAGTGATGCAGCTCCGATAATGCGCCTTACCGTACAGCAATTTCAATTAACGAGTTTTTGGAATGTAAAAACATAATTATGACTCTTCAGCTCCCTTATTCACCAGACTTAAATCCTTGTGAGTTTTTCATTTTACCAACATTCACATCAAGGGACACCATACTGTTACACGCTTCGAACGTAATGGTTTTTTCATGCAACCAAATATTAAAATTATTATTATTACATTAACGCACCTTTTGGACCAAGATTAGTTCTATAACAGTTCTAAATCAATTGAAATAAATCAATAGGATTGGTCTAGTCTGTTGCATGGAGTATATATACAATCGTCGTTTTGTAAGGAAGGAAATGGAGATTGTCTTGTAGGATTCCGTTCAACTGTTTCTCCTTTAAATCGAACTGCTGACGCGTGCTTCCCTGCTGATTGGATCAGAGTTTTTATAACACATCTCCCCAGCAACATTTTATGACATAAATCTGCTCCTAAAATGACTAGATGGTTTCTGTTTTACAGATGATCCAGTCGTCGTAAAGTTAGCAACCCATTTCATGATTATCTTTACACTGGTGTATTTCATTATAATTCGAAAATGAGTCCTTAAAAACTTCTACCGGAATGGTAATTTATAAAATAAGCTTCCAGTGAGAAAGCACGATGCTGCCTGTTCCATGACATGTTGACCACAGAGAAAAATGGGAGACACATTTCGTGTTTCAAGCACTACTTATCCCCAGCCATCGTTTTCTAATTTTGTGACCTGCTAAGACATAGACTGCTTGGAGAATTCAGAGTTTTAAGTGTAAGATTAACGCCATACTGGAAGGACTGAAAAGTAGATTTGAAATCTACAAGACAAATATTGTCATCGCCAAATCGCAATTCGCTCTGAAAAATTTATATATTTCAATTGTTTCCAGAAGTGAAAGTAATTAGTTGACCTCGAGTAAATGACAATTGAATATATTCCCATGGGTTTAAACAAAGGTTGTAAGTTATCCATAAAAGAGTTCTAGTGTATATAAATTCGATAAGTTTATGCAAATATGTACCAAATATAACCAGCAATTCTAGACATCTCTGCAGACCGATAAGACTTGGTTGGCTATCCTTCTTACAAAACCTGCTTTTCCTTGTACCAGTAATTCTACAGCCTTTATAATGGCTCTATTTTCAGGTAGTCGATGCATATATCCCATCCATCGTATTCGTTGTAATCTTGTTCATGTAATTGGCAGGTTTACATAACATTATCGAATACTGATTTTCATTTACTTTTTTATACCATTTATTTCTGGTATAGTTTTCCATACTTCTAGTCAAAATTGATATAATTAGACGTAAGTGGTTACCTCTGTATGGATATGTCTGTCTCTCATAATATTTTCCTGTGTACATCTACCGATGCATCTGCACATGTGCTGGAATGTTGTTATTTATAATTTACGACTTCTTAGTAGCCTTATTCGCTTCGGTGTATTCGTAGTATTTTCAAACTGAAATATATTAGTTTTCTGTTTTATCTTCATTGAGCTATTAAATTCTATGAAAATTGCATTAGCCGACAAGCTATGTTCATGACTTGTTACGCTTTAATATGAACACATGATATTCGTCTTATAAATTTACATTGATAGTCTCCAATTGCTCAATTTTTTCAATTTCAGTTTGGATTGTCTTACCTTCATTAGTTTTGTGAACACTTTATATATAGTTTGCGAGGTGTGAGAATAGAGTAAAAGTCCCCTTCTGGATAGGTAGTAGGCCAACAGCTGGTGCGTCTTGAGTACGAATTTAAAATTCCTAGAATCACTTGGTGCTCCGCAGTGATTCTTTTCGTGAACCAGATTAATCTGCGCATTTGGAAAACCAGTGACAACAATTTCGAGCAAAGGTACGCTATCAAGTTATATTTCTAACTTAGGGACAGTAGGACAGAAACTGTCTCAAAGTTTCAAGAGACCTATGAAAATAGTGTTTTCTCAAGGGCCCAAGTTTTTCAGTGGTTTAAGACATTTTCAGAAGGCCGACATTCGATTGATGATGAACCTTCCAGCAGAAGGCCTTCAGCTACAAGAAGTGATGAAAATGTCTATAGACTTTTTTTCGTCCTTATGCATTCTGATTGTCGGTTGACAGTCAGAATAATCGGGTAAAAGTTGAATTGACTTGTTGAATTTGTTGAATTAGTCAAAATTTGACTAATGAGGGGGTGAAGAAAATCTACCCAAAACTGGCCCCGAAAACCCCTTGGCAGGATTGAAAATGACTCTCATTTTCTGGAACGTGTTATTACTGGTGACAAATCTTAGGTTTTTAAAGATGACTAAGAAAAGAAGCGCCAGAGCTAGAAATGGCACACTTAGACCTTGGTTAAAAAAAGCCAAAATGTGCAAATCAGAGATCAAAAGAATGTGGATTTGTTTTTTGGACAGCCTGAGAATTGTCGATAAGGCTAACGGTCTAACGGTAAACTAGCACTTTTACGGAGAAGTTCTTTAAAGACTTCGAAAATGGTCATCAATGTGAGACCGAATATCAAAAACACCTTAGAGCTGCATTACGATAACGCACCTTACCGTACAGCAATTTCAATTAACGAGTTTTTGGAATGTAGAAACATAACTGTGATTCCTCAGCTCCCTTATTCACCGATACTTGAATCCTTGTGACATTTTCATTTTGCCAAGATTAAACATTCACATCAAGGGACACTATTTTAAGACATTAGAAAAAAATAAAAATGCATGTGATTCCAGTACCGCTATAAAGTTCCAATACTGCTATAAAGAATGGACGAATCCTTTCTAGCACTTTGTGACTTCCCAAGGTAACTACTTTGAAGGAGATAATGTCGAATTACGATCTGTGAAATCTCCCTTCTTTAAAAAATAGTGTGAGGAGGGCTTCTGTCTATTTTTACTATTTTTATTCAGTCTAGATTATCTACATTAACGTGCAGATTTTTTTTCTGCAGTGAAACATCACCTTCTTGCTTCTTATTTTCACATTCATTTAACTCCTGTGATTGGTTTACGATATCGCTTGTTATCGTACTCTGGAATTGAATTTCGTATAAGAAAAGTCTTATACTTATAAAAATTTTACAGGGTAATCTAATTTGCAGATGGTCGAAGAGTATAGAAATTTGTGTGATCAGTTGTATAAAAATCAACTAGTTAAAGACTATTATATATGATAAATTATATGGCAAACCAGTTTTTTATCTAGGCAGAATAAACGTCTAAAGGAGTATGCAAAAAAAGAAAAAATAGAAAAGCAAACCTATTATCCAAAAAAAAGTAAATAAAATGGTATATTTATATTCTAAATAAAATAAAACAGTTAAAATATTTAGTGTTTTTTAGGACTTTGGTACATTTCATCTATTGATTGAACATATTTATTTGATAGGGTATGTTTAAACATAGGTTAGAAATTTATTATAGACATTGAAGACTGATGGTATATTGGCAGCGGCTCCGGAATATGTTGTACATAGTGGTTTTCTAGTGGGTAGGCCTTAAGAGGAGAGTCCCACACTTCGACTATAAAAGTTTTCCACTTCCAAAGTTTTAATTACAAAACTCGAAAATATCTTTTGAAAACCAATATTTACCTTCTATTTAGTACATAAATGGAATAAAAAATTATAAATATGTCAATATATTCGTCATGTAGCAAGCATTAAACTACAAATAACTCTAAAAAATTAAATACCGTCTGTTAAACTTGGTGAGATTAGTTCGGTTAAAATTGCTAATTTTAATGAGGCCGAATGATAGATTAAATTCTTTGGGGAACTACTATTTCAAAAAAGCGCTTACTAAAGTTCGGTTTAAATTCCGAACCGACCCGATATTCAGGTTCCTTTCCTTTTAATTAAATTAGTAACCAACAATATTTTTTTGCACTAAACTTCAATAATTTTGACAATATATGCACAGGTAAAAGCCGTTGACAGTACTTACGTGAAAACACTCTAACATGATGTCATAAACATGACAGTCAATCCTGGCGTTTTCGAGGTAGGCAATTATCAATATTATTTATAATAAAGTAAAAAAACGATAATTATTTTTTAGTCAAAAACCCAATTGTTTGTTTTTATATCCAATGATTGATAACTATAGACCTCTAAAGAATTTGAAACCGTAGATTAAAATTGGCTTTATTTGCAATATTGATTCAACGCTGTTTTTGAAAAATTTCCGTTGAACTAGCTTATGGACTGTCTAATTATTTATTATATATTTTATGTAGTTCAGAAATTTCTAAAAGCCAAGTCCTATTTTCTCTATTTACGTATAGCTATTGGATGACGAAGAAAATATATAGATTATTGTTTTTCCATCTCAGCAAACAAGCTTGATAAAACCTAAATGAAAGTTTACATGAGTTTTTTCCAGTTTTCTAGTTTGTTCATATCCAATTTACTGTTGCCTTTGGCACAAGGTAAAATATTGGAAAATACCGTTACGGCTTTATTAAATCTATCGAACATAATATGGCTTTTTAAAATTCAATAATATTGGGACATAGAGTGCGGTTAAAAATGAAAAATATCGATTAAACTGTGCGGTGTCTAAGTGAGCTTGCATGCCTCGACTCGTTACCATGTTACAAATCCGGCTTAGAAATACTTCACTGAAATTCAAAAATATTTTCCCTCGAGAACGTAAACGAAAGAAGGGAAAGGAGTTATATATATGGTACAGAAAACATTGAAAGCCAACACATTTAACAAAAACAGGGATTTGATAATTTTCTTGAAATATTAAGAGTGATAGAGCGGTGACTTATTTGACTTTTCCACTTTTCCACAGTAACAGAAATATATATATATATATATATATATATATATATATATATATATATATATATATATATATATATATATATATATATATATATATATATATATATATATATATATTACCTGTTGCTGGCAAGAGTTTAATTTAGAAAGGAAAATATTATTTTTGATTTAGACTGGTGAATTCAAAAACTAATATTTTTAATAAAAAATATATAAGTATTTTTAAATTAAAAATATACTCGTATAGCATATCTTAATTGCAAAATTTAAAAAAAAAAAAAATTTTGCTTGTTTATATTTACGCATTTAGAATAAAAAAAATTTACCAAAACCAATTTTTTTTTTTCGTTAATGTCGAGAGAAATTTTTCAAGTTCTACTAACCTAGCCATTATTCTTGTGATTCCACTAAAAGAAACATAATGCTACAAGTTCGTCCACCACGTCATTATAGGCAATTTTCCGAATTTAAAAAGTGACATGCTATACGTATGCAAGAAGCAAATTTAAGATTATGTAAGAAATATTATATAAAATTGTTGGAGGAATTATGCAGAATTGCAAGGTACTGACGTGACGAATAATCTTAGAGTTCTTGCTGTATTGAATCGACAAAGGTAAAGTTGCGTGCTTATCATCTTTATTGGGTACTTCCTATTACAGCGCACCACAAGAATGGGTGCTCCACAGAAATGGAGCTATATATTCTTTACTGACGCCTCTAGATTTAGCTTAAGTGGACATAATGTTATAATTATGTCTTATTATACCTTAGGTAATCTTATTAATCTTATTATATCTTAGATGTTAGACAAGGGATAAATATTTTTAGGATTTATTTTTAGTTTAATGCGGCAGTAGACCAACAGCTGATGCGTCGTTCATACGAACTTCAACTCCCTAGAGTCACTTGCTGTGTGTAGTACTTATTTTCAGAACCGGATTTTTCTAACGCGTTCTGGAAATGAGTGACAACAATTTCGAGCAACGGGGCGCTATCAAGTTTTGTTTCGGACTTGGGGACAGTGCGACGGAAACTATTGCAAAACTAACAGGTATATTACAACAGTGTTTTGTCAAGGGACCGCGTTTTAATGTGGTTTAAGACATCTCAAAAAGCCAAGACTCGATCGCAGATGAAGGCGGAAGGAGATCAATTAAAAGAGGTGATTGAAATGTTTGGATGATGAAGAATCCGGGATCTTGTGCGTACTTATTATAAGTTGAATGTCAGAATAATCGGGTAAGAGTTCAATTTAATTGATAGAACCATTCATCAGATTTTGCCGAATAATTTTGCGATGAAGAAAATCTGCGTAAAGATGGCTCCGGAAAACCTTTATCAGAATCTGAAGGACTTAAGGACTGTGTTCCATTAAATTAAATATTTAATGTGTGTCTAATTTAATCCAATTCAAATCAGTTCATTCAGGGTAATTCCTTTTCAGTACAGTACAATCATGTCAACTTTTCTATTAATGCTCGAAATCCAAATTTTACTTGGTTTAAGAATATACAACGTTTATACAGGGGGGTGCAAAAGTAGGAATACAGTTGTAAGGGTTATACAGAGTTCTTTATTATTTACCATATTATACCATACTATGGTATACTATAATTTTATAATATTTTATTGATATTTTATATATTTTATTATTTTGTTTTTTGTTGTTATATTTATGATTTTTTTCAGATAACCATGGCCGGTAATTTAACCAACATCCATCGCAAGTGGATAATGAAACACTAGTGAAAGATAGAAAAATGATGAAATGGTTCAATAGAAATGAGCTGGAGAATTTGACACTCCTCCACCAACTAGACTAACAATTTACAGATTATTTCGCGATAAATTTGATTAAACTGGTTCCATCTGTAATGCGTCAAAGAGTGGTGTGCCAGTCAGTGTTACTACCCATAAAAATGAAATGTGAGTTGCATTTACCCAAATCCCAAAAAATCAAAGAAGAGAGCTTCTGTTGAGTTAGAGATTTCCCGTAGATCTTTGAATTATCTGATGTATCATTTAAGTTTGAAAATGTATCGGCCAAGATTACTTTATGGGTTATTAGAGGATGATCCAGATTGCTGTTTACAATTCTGCGATATACATTTGAATGAAGAAAGACAAAATGATGGCGTAACTTGGTGTTTTAAACTTGTAGGCGCTGTTCGTAGGTATAACTCTGTCTATTACTCAACAAAAACCCCCCATACATCAATTTAAAATAAATAGATAAAAGTCTCTGAGCCCTTAAGAGATTGTACTTAATTGTAATTTCTATGTCATTTTTATTGTGATATTATGAATAAAGTGATTGTTTTTTTTACAATAAAAACTGTAAACCTCTTTCTGCACCCCTATGTATAAATCGAATTAGATTTTATCTAGAGCGGGATTTACATAGGTATATCCCATATTTCAAAGCAATAAACCTTATCTTTGTCGAAGATTTGTATGAAAAAAATTGCATCCCATTTTAAATATTGAAACAGCATAACCTCGAATACATTCAAATTGGTCAATAAATATTGGCATTGCTCATTCTCAATACATCCGCCAAATTATAACCGATAGCAGAGACCTCCTTGATAACATCTTTTCGGTTCAGTGGTGTAAAGTTGTGAGGTTATTATGTAACATACTCCATTGAGTTATTGAAAATTTGTTTTTAAAGTTTATTCGACTATCAACGCGACTATTTCGACAACGGTGAAATGCTACTAGCGCCTAACTTAATTATCCGAGCCGGAATTTACCATGCATCCTGATATCCAAAGTTATATGAAATATTATTGTGGATTACAAAAAAATTCTGTTTTTTAATTTAATAGTAATAACCAGAACACCGAAAGATTCCCAGAAATAATTGAAAATATCGAATACAATTTTTATAATTTGAAATAAAACAATACAATTAGATTTATTGAAATTGCATGCATGAAAAATGAAACTAATCTAAATCAAGAAATTAATGTGTTTTAAATGCCCTACCTAAAAAAATGTAAAAATGAAGTAGAAAAAATAATTTCGGATTTTATATTAATTTATTCTTTGTTCTGTTTATGATCATGCTGCCTGCCACTTCTATAGTCTAACATCCATAATGTCATTCGTGGTAACGAAATAGTCGTGGACTGCCGAAGCGCACCGATTAAAGAACACGTGCTTTGGGCACAGACAAGTTTGTGCCGCTACTGTTTTCTTTAATATCGCATGCGAATAACAAAGACAGCAATGCATCGCTTTGCTAGTAACTCGGAGATTAAACGCATGCATAATGTCATATCTTGGGCGCTGTCCAATTCTCAATAGTCAGGTGTTTTTCGCCATCGCGCTTTTCAACTTTTCGAGTGGTTGCAAAGTGAATGTTTTGAACGATTACAATAGTGAAGATGAATTCAGTGCAATATATGAATAGAAATAATGTCACATTAACATTTGAGGACTGAATTGTCATAAAAAATCTTGTACAACCGACACCGATTGCAGATAAAGAGGTGATTGAAATGTCTGGGAGTGACGTAGAATCCGGGATCTTGTGTATTCTTATCACAGGTTGACAGTCAGAATAATCGGGTTAGAGTTGAATTAGATTGATAGAGCCGTTCATCGGATATTGGCGAATAAATGGGCGATTGGCGAAAATCTGCGTAAATATGGTTCTGGGAAACCTTTCTCAGAATCAGAAGGACTTAAGGATAAATTTAATGTATGTTTAACTTAATCCAATTCAAATCAGCTCATTCAGGATAATCCCTTTGCAGTACAGTACAATCATGTCAACTTTTTTATTAATTCTCGAAATCCAAATTTTACTTGGTTTAACTACCAAACTATTTTTACTTTTACGTTTTACTACTAAACACAACCTTTATACAGGGTGGTGGTGCAGAAGTAGGAATACAGTTGTAAGAGATTCTGTAAATCGAGCAAGTTAATATTACTCAAAAACGAACATACAAACGTGTATGAAAGTATTCGTGGAATGAAAATTCAATAAAACCGTGTATGAAAAATATTCGTGGTTATGTGGATGCGAGACAACAAATAAATTTTATTGCGGTGTATTTTCGGTGTATTTTGGCATAAGTCGGAAAACCAGTAAGTGCGGGCGATCTTGATCTTGGCTCGATTAAACACGGTGTTAATGATTTGAAACATTTTGACGCAAAGGTAAAATCATATTCTATTTCAAAAAGACATTTGAAAAATGAGCTAGAAATTAGAATGTTGGGGAAGACATTCGTTCTCAACTCAACAAATTCATAACAAATTACTGGATTCGATGTTGCATGTTTGTCGCGATTTATTAAAAAAGGAAATTCACACAGCAAAATATGTTGCCATACAGGCCGATGAAACAACCGATACATCTACTTAAATGCAGAAATAGTCGTGGGTTGCCGAAGCGCACCGATTAAAGAACACGTGCTTTGGGCACAGACAAGTTTGTGCCGCTACTGTTTTCTTGAATATCGCATGCGAAGAACAAAGACAGCAATGCATCGCTTTGCTAGTAACTCGGAGATTAAACGCACTTATAACGTCATATCTTGGGCGCTGTCCAATTCTCAATAGTCCGGTGTTCAGAAGGACTTAAGTATAAATTTAATGTATGTTTAACTTAATCCAATTCAAATCAGCTCATTCAGGATAATCCCTTTGCAGTACAGTACAATCATGTCAACTTCTTTATTAATTCTCGAAATCCAAATTTTACTTGGTTTAACTACCAAACTATTTTTACTTTTACGTTTTACTACTAAACACAACCTTTATACAGGGTGGTGGTGCAGAAGTAGGAATACAGTTGTAAGAGATTCTGTAAATCGAGCAAGTTAATATTACTCAAAAACGAACATACAAACGTGTATGAAAGTATTCGTGGAATGAAAATTCAATAAAACCGTGTATGAAAAATATTCGTGGTTATGTGGATGCGAGACAACAAATAAATTTTGAATAAACAGATAGTTTTTATAATCAGATATGTTAAAAATGGCGAAATTTACGAGAGATTCTGGGGCTATTTAATAGCCCCAGATAGAATTGTTAATTTTGACGGTGCTAAGCGTCTCAACTAAATTCATAGCCCAAAGTTATGATGGTGCTTCCGTGATGAGAGGTACAGTCGGACAAAATTAAAAATATTTATAAGAATGCACACTATATTCACTGATATGCTCACCAACTAAATCTTATAATTGAAAGGTTTTGTACAATAGAAAAAGGTGTAAAGTTGTTTTTTGCAAATCTGTCTGCATTTCCCGCTTTCTTTTCTCGATCATTCAAAAGAACAACTATTCTGGACAGCATCGGAAAAAGCGTCTACCCCGTGCGATCCCTACAAGATGAAATTTTACGTCCAAATGTGTGAATACTGTTTACATTTACAAAGAAGAATTGCCAACATCCCTTGAAGAAATTATGGACACCGAGTCGGATAAAAATTGTATTAGTCAAGCTCAGGGGTTAATAAATTATTTGGTAGATGATAATTTTAAATTTTGGTTGTTTTTCTTTAATAAAATAATGCCTCACTGCGATATTCTCTTTGATCATCTGCAAAACAGGCAACTAGATGCTCTTAAAGTTAAGAAGAATTTGGTAACTTTTTCAACAGCCTTTCAAAATATTAGAGACAATATAGAAATACAAATTAATAAAGAATTTGGTAACTTAACTGGTGAAGAATCTACAACGATCATAGAGAATCGCAGAAAGAAACCGAAATTTTTCTTGTCAAGGAGGACCCCAATCCGAATGTCAAGATATGCAAGGAAATCTGTGGTACCTTAACCATACAGGTTCATGAACGTTTTACTTTCGATGTATACTAACTGTTGCAAATTTATTTGAAACTGAAAAATTTGGTGAATATCGAGCCATGTTTCTAAATGAAGACATTAAAACTGTGTGTAACCTGTTTGCAAACGTAAATTACTTAAAATTAAAAATTGAACTCTCGGTAATGTACGCACGGAACGATTTTATGAAACACAGTGGGGCTCTGCTGCTGTTAGAAATGTTTATCCAAAACAATTTAACTTCAACAGTTAGTGAATCTATGGAATTGCTGACTGTTTTGTGTACCGCCCCTATGACGACTGTGGAAAGCGAAAGATGTTTCTCTACCCTCACACGAATCAAAATATTTCTAAGAAGCACTATGGGCCAGGAACGGCTGTCCGCGTTATTAAAGCTATCTATTAAAAAAAATATATAAACTCAATTTCAAATTTTAATGATCAAGTCATCGACCACTTTGCTGCTCAGAAATTTAGAATGAACTTCAACTACAAACACATTTAATGGTCATTGTCCTATGGTGAGTTTAGCAAAATGTTATTATCTAGGTACCTATTTGAAAATTTGATGTCTGATAGTTACACTCATATTTCTACACAACAAAATGTGTGTATGATACTAAGAAATGTAAAATTTGTGATTGCAACGCATTTCCCTATCCCCATCCAAAATTTCCATTCCATCCATTCCAAAATTTCCAAATTTTATTTTCCACGAACCGCCACTGCGTAGAGATTTATATTATGATTCTCATGATCATAGTCAAATTTAATTATCATCTAATCCTATGGATTGTTCCATAATTTTCCGTCGTTTTGACAATTCATTTGTTTTTCCTCCATTTTTATTTTGATGGCCAAGTGTATATATATATATATATATATATATATATATATATATATATATATATATATATATATATATAGAAAAGAAAGCGGGAAATGCAGACAGATTTCCAAATTTTATTTTCTACGAACCGCCACTGCGTAGAGCTTTATATTATGATTCTCATGACCATAGTCAAATTTAATTATCATCTAATCCAATGGATTGTTCCATAATTTTCCGTCGTTTTGACAATTCATTTGTTTTTCCTCCATTTTTATTTTGATGGCCAAGTGTGTATATATATATATATATATATATATATATATATATATATATATATATATATATATATATATATATATACATTCGAAAGTCCGTTTCTTACTCTACAAAACTAATTGCATCGTATTTCTGAAAAATTGAATTTTAATTAGTTTAAACTTTATTTTCAATACTTGCTATATTTCGCCTTTCGTCGTGGTCAAAAAGCTACAGAAGCAGGTGGAGATATTTCCGCCGTATATGAAGAAGACAGTACAACCGATTGGAATGCTCCAAATTGGTTTGTCAAGTTTAAAAATGGCTACTTCGAGATCGACGATGCGTAGCGCTATGATCAACTTTCCGGCTTCGATGAAGGCCATTTTAAAAAGCTTTTGTTGGCGGACGGCGATCAAACATGCTAAGAATTGGCTGAAGAATTAAACTGCAATCTTGCAATAATCTCCTAATATCTTCAATTTATGGGATTTAGTCAAAAACTCGGAGCTTGGGTGTTACACAAACTGATCGACGAGGACAAAGAAAATCGCCGTAAAGAAGCTGCTCAAAATCTCGCTCGATACCGAGTAACAAGTGGCCATAAGCAACAATTCTTCTTCAGAATGATCACGGGAGAAATTGCGTCTCTACGTCAATATAAAACAAAGGAAGAAGTGGGTGGCCAAAGGAGACACGCCAAAGCCGAGAATTAAGCAAAATCTCCACCCCAGAAAGACCATGATCTGCGTTTGGTAGAACTGGGAAATGCTGGAGAAAAACAAGACTGTCAATAAGAATATTACCATGCCCAGCTATACCGTGTAAATAAGATTATTCTGTTGAAATGATCTGATTGACAAGACCAAGTAATCTTGCTCAATGGCAATGCACAAGCTCACACAACAAACATCGCCAAAAAGGCTCTGAATGATTTCGAATGGGACATTCAAATGATAGGTGCAACCTTCACCAACGATGAGAACGTTAAAAACTGGCTTAAGTAATTTGGTGGAGAATTGGGTGCAGGTCGTGAACAATGGGGGAAAATAGATCACTGATTAGTGTGCTGATCTAACTGGGTTTTTGAATAAAAAATAATTATCGCATTTTTTACATTATTTTAAAACATTATCACAAATAGTAATCGATGCGAAAAACTTAAAAAAAATAACTACAGTTAATTATAAATGAACTAAAATTTATAAAATTATAAAAAAAATCGCGTGACTATGAAAGCACCATGATTGGCTGTCATGTTTGTGACGTCATTATGCTAAAATGCTTTCATGTAAGTAGTGTCAACGGCTTCTACCTGTGTATATACTATCAAAATAATTGATGTTTAATGCAAAAAAATATTGGTGGTATTGTGACAAAGGGATTATAAAGGCCATTAGTGATAATATACCTGGTCTGGATATTTTTATGGTCACAGATGTTCTCAAAAATAATATTATATACAACCTCAAAAACTGGACACATATTCTACTTGTGAGCGAGACAATAGAGGTGATAGATTTGTTGATTTTGCTGAAAGACAAGAACTATATATTATGAATTCGTTCTATAAGAAAAATATCACCAGAAAATGGACATGGAAAAGTCCGTTTGGACTCACAAGTGAAATTGACTACATCATGACCAACGATAAAACAATATTTACCAGTTGTAGTGTCCTTAACAATTTGAATGTTGGAAGTGACCACCAAATGGTACGAGCAAAAGTTAGGATTAACTGTCGAAGAGAACGTAAAAGAATGGTAATTAAAGAAGGGCAACGTGGATTCTGAGAAACTGCTGGAGAGAGAAAGCGATATTGAGATTGCTTTGTCAAACCGGTTTGCTGTGTTACAAGATCTGGAAAAAGAGGAACTATCAGTTCAATATGAAGAAATCGCCAACAATGTTCTTCAAACAGCTGCTTCAATAGCACCAGAAAAAAAATGCCTCACACAGACAAAAATCTCCAGTGAGACCATTGATTTCCATTGATTTAATGAAGAAACTGCGGGCAATGAGAAATGCAGGTAGTCCTTTTGGCCTGGTCGAGTACACTGAGCTCTGCAACAGTATAAAAAAACGTATCAGAGAAGACACACGCCGATTCAACATGCAGCAGCCTGTACAAAAAATCCTGGAAGAAAACAAAGGAATTAATAAGTCTATGCAGAAGCTAAGAAATACAAGAACGCAAATATATGCCTTAAGGCGTGAGGATAGCATAGTATGCAGAGCGCTTACGCAAATGTTAGAGGTTGTCAAAAAATTTTATTCCTAGTTATATGAATATCAAAACCAATCAAAGACAAAAATACCCACGGAAGAACAAATGCCAAATTTCGTAGAGGAGGAAGTAACAAATGCTTTAGAATCGATGGAAAACGGCAGGGCTCCAGGGAAGGACAGTGTAACTGTCGAAGTTCTAACAGCTGCTGGTCGGACGTTACATAAAACAATGGCAAAATTATACTCAAAATGCCTCAAGGAACAAAAAGTACCTGACATATGGAAAATGCAGAAGTGATCCTTTTACATAAAAAGGGAGCATAGGAAGATTTAAAGAACTACCGTCCAATAAGCCTCCTATCAGTAATGTACAAAGTTTTCGCTAAGATAATTTCCAAAAGAATATTAAAAAAACTGAAGGATACACAACCAAGAGAACAAGCAGGATTTAGAAGTGGATTCAGTACAATGGATCACATCCAGGTTGTACAGCAGGTCATAGAAAGACACAACGAATACACCATGCCACTGTGCTTGGCTTTTATCAACTACGAAAAAGTATTTGACTTCATCTCAACGCATGCGATAATGAATGCACTGCTTAGCCAAGGAGTAGATAAATCATATGCAAACCTATTAGGATCGATATATGATGGAGCTACAGCCACAATTCACCTTGATGATCTTGAAGTGGGAATTGATGTAGAACGAGGTGTACGGCAGGGTGACGGAATATCGCCTATTCTTTTCTCGGCTCACCTTGAAGAAATATTCCGTAAACTAGATTGGGAACAGGATGGTGTAAAAATGAATGGTGCAAACTTAAACCATCTTAGATTTGCAGATGATATCGTTCTCCTTTCACAAGACCCAGAGGAGCTGCAAAGACACATACAAGAACTGCAACGGGCTGACGAACCATTTGGCTTGAAAATCAACCTGAAAAAGAGTCAGGTTATGTTCAATAACTTCGCTCAGGACAGAAGAATTTCAGTTTTAGGAATGGATTTGGAGATTGACGACAGCTTTATATATTTTGGGCAAAGGATTTCAATGGAGGGGAATACCGCCCGAGAGGTGGAACGACGTGTTAAATATAGCAGGCAGACATTTGGCAGACTCAACATTGTGTTTAAGTGCAGACTCCCACTTTACCTGAAAAGAGAAGTCTTCGATCAGTGCGTTCTACCTGTTATGACATACGAAAGTGAAACCTGGAGACTCACATCGCAATCAGTTCAAATACTGGTAGCACAGAGGGGAATGGAAAAATCTATGCTTGGCATTACAAGATGAGACAGAAAGGCCTATACATGGATCAGGGAACAAACAAAAGTATGTGACATCATTGGAAAAGCATTCATTTTTTCTGGAGTTGTTTTTGTAGTATTCGTACAAAATGGTACGAACAGACACGATAACATTTTAAATTCGACATTGTCAATAAATTTATCAGTATACAGATGATAACAAGAATAAATTGATTAAAAACTAAAACACAGCAGTTGTCTGTAATGTTGAAGAGAAATAAACATTATGACGTCACACGTTCTCTAGGTTTTTCGGGAACTGTTGTCGCGTCATCGGTATAAGGTTTAAAAAATTATTTTCTATTTGATATAGCTTTTTGATTATAACGAAAATAAAAATAAAATATAGTTTTACTATAAAACTTATATATAATATTTCCATTTATGGCAAAAAAGTATTTTTTTCAAAACCCCAATTGTTGCTTTTCCCAATAAAACTTTTTAATGAAAAAACGGTGGGAACTTACGAAACACCTAATACATTTTTCCTTGATCAGCAGTATTTTAAACAGTTGGTAATTTATTTTCCATTTACTAATATTACCCTGTTTAATTTTTTTAATACATTTGTTCTGAAAGTAATATTTATTAACCTGTTAATAACAACACAATAATTACCACTTAATAATTTTATTTTCTGATTACGTTATATCAGCTGAGGAATTGGAAAAAAACAAAATCATTCATCATTTAAAGGTCACAATAATTCCACAACGCTTTACCTTTTTGTGGGACGATTCCATCATAAAACATTGAAATATTCCTTCCCTTCTTTTTTCATTACCATATATGTCACATATGTCATCTCAATGTGCCATTAGCTGCCAATAAATTCCTTTTTTTCTGAGCCGTAAAAACGTCGAAACAAACTCGCTTCCAGAAATGGTCGATAATTCAAACTGCTGTTTAGGCCGAAGGGAAAGAGATATGAGCCAAACTTTTCGTTACTGGCTAAGAAAGTTTTTCATAGTAAATGAAGCTTATTTCATATACAATATAAGTTAGGAATTTATGAGGAATTTATTAAATTTTTGGCAGGCTCAATACAGTTTTTAAGAACAAACTCCCACTTTGTCTGAAGAGAAAACTTTTTGATCAGTGTGTGTTACCTGTTTTGACGTACGGAAGTGAAACATGGATGCTCACATCACATTCAGTTCAAAAACTTCGGATAACATGGAAAGGATTAGAAAGATGTATGTTTGGCATTACAAAGTCAGAGAGAAAGACTTGCATCAGAACAAACGAAAGTGTGTGATATCATTTGAAGAAATTGAAATGGAGATATGCAGGCCATATAGCGAGGCGATGTGGCGACAAGTGTACCAAAGCAATGCTGGGATGGATACCGCTTGATCATGAACGTCCACGAAGAAGACTGAAAATACGATGAACGGATCACATCATCAAGTATATTGGACCAGAATGGTAGAGAAGAGCGCCATAATCGTGCGATTTGGAAGCATGCTAGGAAAGCCTTCATCCTGCAGTGCAGATCGATGAATGATAATGATAATGACGAGTTTTTTAAGAATAATAAATATTGGAAAGTTAAGTACTTGATGTCTACAATAGCAATAATGCTTTACAGAAAGAAGATGAAATTCGAGCAAGCTTTACAAATTTCATAGACGGACTCTAAATACGCCCGACCATGTTCGGATTTAATCTTTTTAGTTAATGAGAATAATTAAAACACTTGGTATTTGTTTCACAATATATTCAAGATATTCTCTAATAATTCTCAAGAGCCAACCGCGCAATCAATCAAAACTATTTTTAGTTAATAGTAATCTTTAGTCTTGAAAAGTGTGCAGTGTTTCCGCGAGTCATTCTTCAACAGTGAGCCTTTACAAGTGCGTTACGGTGCTAATTGTCAAGAAGTACCTTGATAACTTACAAAGATTTTAGAATAAAACAATTTAGAATTCCCAGGTGTTATTTTGGTTTCGTTTTAATAACTATTCTATGTGTAACAAGTTTAGCATTATTCAAAAAGTAGAATATACTGTTCATTTTGAAATAAATAATAGTTTTTAAAAACAAGATTTTGAATTAAACTTGCTTAATTATTGTCAATATTCTTTGCAGTCGCATACAAGGGTGTAAATCGCATTTCTGTTTTACGCAATTGGAAAGGAACACATGTACAGAGTACATTAGTTGTAGTACATAGTTCAGAGTACTGAAGAATCCAATGGGATTCAAGTTGGATTAGTCAGTCGAAGCGGACTACGCTTGAAAATGCCAAATGAGATTTTGGCGAAACGTCTTGACTCTTCACAGAATGAAGGGATCAACACACGGAATGATTTAGAGGTATATATATATATATATATATATATATATATATATATATATATATATATATATATATATATATATATATATATATATATATATATAAATATATATATATATATATATATATATATATATATATATATATATATATATATATATATATATATATATACTTGAGAGGGTGATATATAGGGTGTAACGGAATGTACCCTCGAAAATGTAACCAACAATACTTCACATAATTTGAAAGAAAATAGTTCATTACAAGAGTCAAAAACAATTTCTAGAGAAAAAACTGCAAAGCTATTAAATCGTCAATTAAAAAACTGTGATAAGTATTAATATTTTAAGCATATGTGTGAATAAGCACATTTAGCATATATTAATTGGTTAATATTTAGAGTATAAACTAAAATAAACTAATTGACATCGTTAAAACATTTTTATGTTTAATTAAGAATAATGCTGTACATTAGCTCTGAACGTGCAATCTCGCCACAATAAAGATTGGTATTTCAAAATGGCGAAAATTATTTCAGTGCTTCAGTGCATGTATTTAAGTTCAATTTATAACTAATTTACGGAGAACCTCTCCAAAATTTCGAAGAAGTTAGGCGTATTTACGAGCAACAATATCCTCCTGCTTTTAGCTCGGAAGATAGAAAATTTTTGGATGCGGATTCAAAATTTTAAGAATCTGGGCAGCAGAAGGTGGGACTGTAAGGTTCTGAAGTCGAATATTAATTTTTTTTTTTTTAATTTTTTAAAATTCTACATATTGTTGAAGAGGATTCTACCAGAAGTACTGGTAGTGTTGCGCATCAAGTTGGATTATACATATAATACTAAGAGAGCATTACTTTATCATGTATAAAAGATACAAGCATTCTTACCCGCTGATTTTTCACACAGGCAAAAATATTCTGAATGTTTTGTTGGCCAAAACTAAAGGAATCCAATTTTTTTTCAGTATATTTTTTTATCTAATAAATCAATTAATCATGTGTTTCTTAATGTAACATTTAAAACCTGTTATAGCTTGAAAAATGTGTTTCAATGCAACTTTGATATTAAACGATAATAAGGAAAATTGTCCTTTTTTTTTGTAAAAAACAAAACAAGTTTATGCGGATGAAGTAAATGCCCATAAAAATATTATGTTTGTTTTCAAATAATACCTTAGGAGGTCAATGTAACAAAAGCTGAAAACCAATAGATGAATGTAAACAAGACGAAAATAGAAGCTGTCATTGTTAATAAAATTAAATCTGTTTTCATACCTGCTTTCCTCGGAAATGGTTACATTTTGGATTTTAAGAAAATTTTTGTTCAAAAAACTGTAAAGAATCGATGTTTAAATTTACAAAAGCATTTTTCCTTACACCTTATATACTTGAGTAAATATACTTATGTTACAATCCCTGCAATTATGTAATCACAATATTATAAAAAAAAGATTTATTTGATTTTTCAGTAATAGCCCAGCTGATAATTTTGACTATAAAATGGTGAGGTATGTAATTTGATATTATTGTAAAAAGATGTAGTCAGTAATTTAAATAAAATTAATATTTATCTATCCAAAGATATATCTAATTCTACATTCCCACCAATTTTATTTCTCAATAGATCGTTATGATGATCGCGCTTCCCAAAATTTATTTATATGTCAAGCTTTTATTTCCGCTAATTAAAAGTTAGAAAACGGAATAATGCAAAGAGTGGACCGTGAAACTTGAGACGACAAATGCAGAGAATATTTTCGATGATTAATTGGGACCTAATTTAAAGTTCGGGGTTAAAGTTTGCCGCTATTTCAAGTTTTCTTTGCCAGTCGATACTAAACGAAAAAAAAAAACTCGAAAAGAGGGTATTAAAGTTTGAATATCGATATTAAAATGTTATCGGAAAAGAACTATATTTTTCTAGTGCTTAAATATAAAACGCAAACCACATAGTTAATAAATGAAATCAATTGCATATATATATATATATATATATATATATATATATATATATATATATATATATATATATATATATATATATATATATATATAAATATATATATGCGTGGGGGGGGGGGGGGGTGCGCGTGCGTGGGTGGGTGTACGTGTGCGTGTGCGTATGCGTGTGCGTGTGCGTGTGCGTATGCGTCTGCTGTTGGGCGTCCATTTATTGGTTTTTCTACCTCGCCGCTACGTTGCCGCGTTTCTTCTTTTTTCAGAAGGGATTTCCATACTTTGTAGTTTTGTAGACCTTGTAGTTTTCAATATTTGCTATTTCTTTGCTTCCTTCAAAACTGATTTTATGTCTTGTTTGTAGATGGTGCTGGAACAGAACGAAAGTGGTTTATTTGTTTTTTAAATTGTTTTTATGTTCTTGTATTCTGGCCGATATTCGTCTGTTTGTTTATCCTATGTATGTTCTGTTGCAGTCGGAACAAGATATACAATACCCCACATGATTTTCCAGTCTATCTTTGTCCTTGGGGTTTTTTAGGATGTTTGCGACAGTTTTGTGCAGCTTGTTGGCTGTTCTGATCTTATGTTTCCTTAATAGCCTGCCTATCCCATCTGTGATTCCTTTTACGTATGGTATTTGGTGTATTGGTTTTTAGTGTATTTGGTGTATTTGGTTCATGATCCCCTATTGTTCTTCGTGTTCGATATATGATTGGGAGCAGCCAGAACAAGGAATCTTATAGACTCGATGTGACTATTGTGGAATATTATCGTTTACTGGCCTAAGAAAACTGGATATATTTCTTTCTGTTGTAAATATCGTTTCAATATTACGGGATCTGAATACGTGGCAAATTTTGTCAGTAACTCCCTTGATGTATGGCAGAAGAACTTTGGGGTTTTGGGACAATTCTCTAATAAACTGATTGGTATAACCAGTTGCCTGAACTTTAATCTAATCAGGCTGCAAAAAGCTGCAAAACACGTTATTCCAAATTACTGTCATCACTTATTTCAGATTTATAACCCAATTTTTTCATATAGCTCCAAAAAACTCTAATGGATTTCGATCAGTAGATCCGGCAGGTCAATGATTGATCCATTGCTTCCTAACCGACTCCATAAGGCTCCATGATGCAAATATGGCATATTCAAAGGCAAGTGAAGAGAAATATTTAAGCTTTGAGGTAAAACAAACGGCTCTATAAGGACGGCAACGTAAGTTTCGTCACTTGATAACATACTGAACAAAAAAATTCAATTGGTTTTGGCTAATAAACCACTCAATATTTTTGGGTGGATGAAAAATCAGGGGGTAAAAGTGTATAATAAAGTTTACATAATAAATGTAAAGCCATTGCTATTTTAGCATTCTTTGAGAAACTTGGACAAATGTATGCCGAGCTTGAAGAGACCTGGATATTGTTCTGGATATCGTTGCCCGTTAATCCGACTAGCTCCATCGGAACTTTAGATCATGATATTCGCGTACGGAATCGATTTTTGGTTTTAAACAAAAACTAAAACCCTTAAAAAGGAAAATTAAGAACGCACTGAAATTTCCTTTGTCGCTATTTTAAAACAACACTGTCGCGGGGGGTCACCTGATTTAGTTAACGTAACATTTGTCATCGATTTCTATTGTGATATCATCGATATGTTCATTATTTGTTCACTATGACTGATTTATGACGTGAATCTAAATTTGTTTAAATGGTTTTAACAATGTTCATTAGTTTATTTATAGTTTATTCGTTAAATTTTAACCAATTATTAATTTCTATGAATGCTTTTACACCTATTTGCTTAACATGTGGATTCTCATATTCGTTTTAAGTAACATATATGTATTATAACATTACATTTTTCGTGAAAATCGTGGAATTTTTTGACCCTTGTAAAGGAATATTTTTCTTTAAAAATACATGAGAAATAGTTGCTTAAATTTTTGAAAGTTATTTTCCTTACACCCCGTATAGACATATATGGAACTGGTGAGCGGGATAATAGAGGTGACAGATTGATTGATTTTGCCGAAGAACAAGAACTGTATATATGAATTCGTTCTATATGAAACATATCAGCAGAAAATGGACATGAAAAAGTCCACCTAGACTCATAAGTAAAATTGATTACATCATAACCAACGATAAAACAATATTTTGCAATTGTATTGTCCAACAATTTTAATGTTGGAAGTTATTTCCGAATGATAATAGTAAAAGTTAGGATTAACTGCCGAAGAGAGCGCAAAAGAATGGTAAGATCAAAAAAAGGCGAGGTGAATTCTGGGAAATTGGTGGAGAATAGCAGTGATTTTGAGATTGCTTTGTCAAACCACTTTGTTGTGTTACAAGATCCGGAGGAGATGAAAATATCAGTCCAATATATACAAATCACCAACAATGTGCTTGAAATGGCTGCTTCAATAGCACCAGAGGAAAAATGTTTCAAAGAGACAAAAATCTCCAATGAGACAATTGATTTAATGAAAAAGCTACGGACAATGAGAAATGCAGGGATTTTTTGCAGGGTTGAGTATGCTGAGTTCTGCAAAACTATAAGAAAACGTATCAGAGAGGAGATGCGTCGGGTCAACATGCACCTAGTGCAAAAACCTCTGGAACAAAACTGGGCAATTAACAACACTAAACAGAAGCTGAAAAAGAACGAAATTTTATGCCTTAATACGTGAGGATGGCACTTAAATTTGCAGATGATATCGTTCTCCATTCACAAGTCCCTGCGGAGCTGCAAAGACGCATACAAGAGCTACAAAAGGCTGGAGAACCATTTGCCTTAAAAATAAACTTGAAAAAGAGTCAGGTTATGTTCAATAAATTTGCTGAGGAGAAAATAATTTCAGTTTTAGAAAGGGATTTGGATAAAGGGGGGTTTGGTAAGGGGGATTTGGAAAGTACGATAGACTGATGATATCGTTATATATATTGGATCCGAGTTGCAGAGGAAAACCCAGGATCGTGAAAGTTGGAAGCATGCTGAAAAGGCCTTCATCCTATAGTGGATCGGCACGGGCTGACAATGAATGATGATGATGAGATCTGATCGCGTTTCGACGACTCAGCAGATTAGATTTCTATTATTCTTATGAAATTAATTTATGACTAATGTATGACCAAAAAATTAATTCTTGTTTGTCAATCAACAGTGACACAATTTTGATTCCACTGTCGTTACACTGCTTAAAATCATCGTAACACGGTATGCAAGAACAATAAACTTGTTTTCGGCTCAGATTGAAACAGCTAAAGAATAAATTGTTATTTTCTATCGAGAGCATCCGAATATACCTGAATTTTCTCATCCACAATAATGGAATTCACTAGGTATATCAGAAAAATAAGTTTTTAAGTTTAAAAATTATTTATTTTTATTCAAAATACATTCCTTCTCCATCATCCCTTCCGAACGTGCCCAGCGGATGTTCAACCAATAGAATTATTTACCCCTCGTCACGGCTTCTTAAACTTGTGTCGCGTTGGACGTTCCTTTTATGGCCAGTTTAGATTAATCCTCCGCTATCAATATCACAGGGAATTTCCATCGTAGGCGATCATTTCACGCACTTTTTCTACCAACTCATCACGTTTTTTTGTTTTTTGGCCGGCCTGGCTTTCCGTTGTCTGCCAAAGCATCATGGCTGTCCCGGAATCTCATATACCAGCCGCACACACGTGTACGAGATAAGCAATCATCACCATAAACTTTCATCATTAATTAATTTTTTTCAGTAAAAGTTTTATCGAGCTTGAAACAAAATTCAATAATAGCTCTTTGTTATTTGTTCCACATACTGTGTAGATCCTGAATTCGATCGTTTGGACATTTATATGCACCATTTGACCAGTTGACCGAACTTGTTTGAGCTTTTCTAAAATTGTATACGATTCTTCGACAACAAATCCTTTCAAGAGTCAAATGTGCAAGCAATATTGTATACCTTACGCATTAGTCTCACTGTCTGTCATATTCTGATCGATATGTATCATTTAGCTCATGCCATGTATGTTTCTTGCAATGAAAGATAATAGTAAGCCTTCCAGAAAATCGTCACTAAATTGTTTGTGTTATTAAATTATATATTACTAGTATTAAACATATTTATTTAATAGTGATTTATCGGTAAAGATCGAATGGGAAAATCTAAAATCTTTTAATATTAAAATCTAAAAAAAATATGGCACATGCATTTGTACATGCATGTACATATGTACAAGTACATGCATATATATATATATATATATATATATATATATATATATATATATATATATATATGTATGTTGTTACATTCAAAATATTATACACGGTGTTAGTCGATACTTCATGACAAAATGGTGAATGAATATTTCTTGCTGACTAAAAGCTTTAGCAATAAGGTCGAATTTAAAGCGTAAATTAACCATGAAATACGACCGAGTTAATGCAGATAATGTCTTAATTTAAAGCAATTTAAGAGAAAATAATTTTAAAACATTTAGAACTAACTCACACAAAAATGACTTGGACCAATTATAACTTGCAAAGCTTATTCGTATCTAAATAATCGCTTTCCTTAAATTATCCCCTCGTTCCTTGTATAATTGGCTTGATTAATTAAACTTTTTAAAAGTGTAAATTAGTTCTTGTAGCTTTAGATTTATTTATATTTAGAATAACTGCTAATTTAGAAAAATCTACAAAGCATAAATATACTTAAAACACTTTAGGTATTTTATAAATTATTTATTATATAATTATCTTTTTTCTTCTCTGTGAATAATTAAATGTTAGCATTAAGATAGTTGGAATAAAACATAAGGATTTGTCAAAGTATTAAATCATCTTGTTGAAATGCCATATGTGTATATGCACACCCTAAATGGTGTTCCACTTTTCAATAACTTTTCAATAACTTTCCAATAACTTTCCAATAATTTTCCAATAACTTTCCAATAACTTTTCCAATAACCATAGGCTGCTGTATTCAATATATTGCATCAATTCACCATATAAAGATACACGATTCAATAGTACGTAGAAGATATTCCTATCTACCATCAAAATATGTATTCACTTTGGAAATAAATAATCTTTTCCGGCAAAACGCAGTTCTGACTTAAAGGGTTTGTGAACAAACATAGCTGCAGAATTTGGGCCGATGAAAATCCTCAAGCGATTCAGGAGTTACCTCATCATCTTCAAAAAGTGATGGTTTTGTGTGATTTTAGGACCTTCGAATGCGGGTTTTGGAATAGGCCCCCTTTTTGGGAGGCAATGGATTTATTGCAAAAAAAATTTGGTGGATGCATTATTTTGGAAAATGGTTCGTTACCAACATAATGCGATCTGACGCATATATATATATATATATATATATATATATATATATATATATATATATATATATATATATATATATATATATATATATATATATATATATATATATATATATATATATATATATATATATATATATATATATCCAGTATACCTCGCCTAAGGTACTGGACGGGTCACGGGTGGTGGATAGTGAAAGTTCCATTAGATATTAATGGACAGCTGCGAATACCCCAAAATAAGCAGCCCCGAACCAAGGCAAAAAGAAAGCTAAATCCACTTAGCGTCTGACTTGTATCAAGCGGCTGAGTGGTCAGCGTCTGTTCACCAGTGGTGCGGCTGATATTTAAATTCTGGAACTAACCCCTCCAGTCTTAATCTCTGAACCGTCATGGTTCAAACCTTTAATTCAAAGTACAAGATGAAGCGTTCTAGTAATTACAAAATTACCCCAGGAGGTAGACAATCCTCTGCCTGCTTTGCTGGTACAACCGGACTTTCGGATTCTGGGGCGTCCGGGCTTAAACGCAAAATCTTTCAGAGGGAGTCGGAGACCTCTGGCCAACGTCTGAAACCGAAAATAAAAACTTTCTTTGGAATGGTAAATATCAATTCTCTCCTGCGTCCAGGAAAACTACACGAATTGGGGCGAACATTAAATCAGCAAAAAATCCAAATTTTAGCTCTGCAAGAAACCAGATTGATAGATGATAACACCTTGGAATTCGGCAACTACAGACTTTTTAAAAGTAAAACGGGCAAAAGAATACTCAAAAATATACCACATCTCGGTGTTGCTTTCGCTGTCTCAAGAAACATTCTTGGTTCTATAACAAATGTCCAGCCAGTAAATAATCGACTTATGACACTATCCCTCAAGTGTGCTAACAAAAACTATACATTAATCAATGCACACCTCCCAGTTAACGAAGAAAATAAATCTAATCCTGAAAAAGTAAATAAGTCCTGGGAAATTCTGGAAAAGACTATCTCTAAAATTCCCTCTAACCATGTAAAAATCCTATTGGGTGATTTCAACGCCCAACTAGGGAAAGAAAAAAAGTACAGGAAAACAGTCGGCAGTTTTCCCGCTCATAAATGGACTAACCATAATGGTAGAAGATTGGTTGAACTATGTTCACAGTTTAATCTAAAAATAATGTCAACCCATTTTAAGAAGAAAATAACAAAACAAAAGACCTGGAGGTGCCCAAACACGTACATGGGTGAATTTCAAATTGACCATGTTGCCACTTCGTACCCCAATTATAAAGAGATTTTGAATGTTCAAGTCAGGAAAGGAGCAAATATAGACACGGATCACTACTTGACTAGAATCAAACTTAGCTTAAAACCTCGAAAACTTATTCAAAAGGGGCTGCTAATACCAAAGTTTGACCCAACGAAATTAAAACCAGCCCTAACAGAAGAGCTTGATAAACAACCTGCACAGAACTGGCAAGAATTAAAACAAAAAATTATTAAAACAGCCTTAAAGTTGGTCCCTTTACAAAAACGTAGAAAACATCCGTGGTGGGATGAAGTTTGCGAGCAAGCAGTATTAAGCCGAAGTAAAGCATTCAAAGATTGGAACAGTCAAAAAACAGCAATAAACTATAACATCTTTTTGAAAGTAAGAAAAGAAACATCGAAGCTAATTAGACAAACTAAAAGAAAATATGAAAACAATCAACTTAATGAAATAGAAAAAGATTTCCAAAAAAATAACACCCGAAAGTTTTACAAAACATTTAAAACTAAATTAACAGGCTATCAACCGCAGAGCATATGCTTTCAAAAGGAAAACGGACAACTAGCTCTAAATAACCAAGACAATTGCAAATAACTTGCGAAATATTTTGAACAAATACTAAACTGTTCTGAGCCCTTAAACAAATTACCAACACTAAACACTAAACAAACAAACCCAGATTCATTACCACCGAATGAAGAGGAAATACTTAGGCAAATCAAGCGGCTTAAAAATAACAAAGCTTCTGGTGAAGATGGAATCACTGCTGAACTTTTGAAATCCGCTGGTCCAGGTACAATCAAGGAAATAACCAAAATTCTACAAGAAGTTTGGCGAACCGAACTGATTCCGGAAGACTGGAAAGATGCTCTAATCCATCCACTACATAAGAAAGGAGATAGAACGGATGTAAACAACTATAGAGGAATATCTCTTCTCCCAGTTTGTTACAAGATTCTATCTCAATGTCTACTAGACAGAGCACAGGGACAGTTAGAACCGAACATTGGTGAATATCAGGCAGGTTTTCGACCGGGCAGATCCTGCCCTGAACAGATCCTGAATCTAAAGTTGATTCTAAGACAGCAAAAACTGTACAATAAAAATCTCGTCTGTACATTTGTGGATTTCAAAAAAGCATATGATTCTATTGACCGCGAATCTTTATTCCGAATCTTGAAAGAACAAGGACTAGATCTGAAAACGCTGGCAATTATTAAAGCAACGTTAACTAACACGAGGTCAAAAGTTAAATTCATGGGTGACATCTCAGAACCCTTCGAAATTAAAACTGGTGTGAGACAAGGGGATGGACTCTCGCCACTCTTATTTAACTGTGTTCTAGAAAAAGTAATACAGGAGTGGCGTGAAAAAAAGTCGGCACTGAATATTGACCAGCCCATTAAACTGGGGAGAACCAACATCAAAATTGATTGTCTGGCATTTGCTGATGATCTAGCGATTTTAGCTCAAGATGTATTAACGGCTCAAAAACAGATTGAAATCCTAAAAGAAACCGCAGAAAAGGTAGGACTTCAAATATCCTTTGAAAAGACACAATACATGACCTGCAACAGACTAAGAACACCATTTCTAAAAACAAAATATGGTAACATCAGACGAGTCTCTCAATTCAAATATTTGGGTGAAATAATCATGGAAAATGGGTTGGAAAAAGCGGTCAATAAGGGTAGATGTCAAAAAATGGAAACGGCATTGAGACTTACACAAAATATTTACAACAAAAAATGCCTATCTAAAAACACAAAACTGAGACATTACAACACGGTCATTAAGCCAGAATGTCTATATGCTGCAGAAACGCTCATTTTGAATAGAAAGAGCGACATCGAGGACATTGAAAAGAAGGAAAGAAAAATCATAAGAAAAATCCTAGGCCCCAAACAAATAAATAGCACAACATACCGACTTCGAGAAAACCAAGAAATCAAACAATACACAGATATACATAGCGATATGAGAAAAAGAAGACTTAAGTTTTACGGACACATCAAAAGGATGAATCCGAGTAGGCTAACTAGACAAATAGTCGAATTTTATGAAAATAGGAGTAGAGCTAAAGTAGAAATAATTAAATGGATTGGGGCAATTAAAGAGGACCTAAGATCAGCAAATATTACACAAAGTGAAATTCAGGATAGAGGCTGTTTCAGACACAAGGTTAACGTTTGGAAGCTTGGCCAGAGAGAAAAATGTAGGCAGACTGGAACAGCTTGGTCTGGCGAAAGGAGAAAAGCTCATAGCGAAAGAATGAAATTAGTATGGGCTCAAAGGAAGGCTAACAACAACAAACGCCTCTAATTGTACTTCGCGTGGTCCACCAGGGCCCATACGTGAATAATAATAATAATAATATATATATATATATATATATATATATATATATATATATATATATATATATATATATATATATATATATAATTTGATATGTTTCTCGACCGTGCAATTTATAGTTTTTTTCTTTGGGAAATTGATTGTTATCGGGCTGGCGGTCTGCAGTAAAAGTTTAGTTAAAAAAAAAAGTTTTACTGCAAACCGCCAGCCCGATAACAACCAATTTCCCAAAGAAAAAAACTATATATATATATATATATATATATATATATATATATATATATATATATATATATAAATGTTATGGTACGGTGTAGCACAAAGGAATATTATATATATATATATATATATATATATATATATATATATATATATATATATATATATATATATATATATATATATTCTTAGAAACTTTTGTCATACGGACGCTATTTGTTTCGTATGAAAAGCATTAGATGCAGCCACATACAAACGGGTTTACGGGTTACTGGGTGTCAAGAATATATTCATATTTTTCTGTGACTCCTAATAGGTTTATGCGGAAGAATTCGATACCAAAACTTATCAGTGAATATTAACTAGGTATTTCCCAATGCAAAAAGAACCGAACTTTACGCAAATAGCCGAATTAAATGGCCAAAATGGAATAGAGTTGATTGCATCACAATACATTCATTCAGAAGAACAAATATTATTTTTAGATTTAGGATTGAATAATTGGTAACGAAACTTTTGACCATACACCGCTTCCGTCTGAATATTTTCGGTATAAACTAAAAAGGTCAATAAAAGCAATGCGTCATAATGACATTACTGAGATCGATTAAAAAACTTTTTTTTATATACTAGAACGTTGTATCGATACAGAAAAAGGTAAGAAATTAATTTATATAAAATATAAAAGTATATCTCGCAATTCTTTCTGCCTAAAATCTGCTGAACGTAAGGAAACCCTAAAATATGTATCATATTCATTCATTCATTTTTCGTTGTGGTATTCCATTAAAAAATTTAATATTCTATTAGCTGGTGCTACTTTTCCCAGAATTACCTTGTATAGGAAATAGTCAATATTGTACAGATTGGAAATACCTATTAGGAGTTCTTCTCGACATACATTAAAATGAGCCAATTAAGGTTATTTAGTAACTGGACGTATAATTTAACGTGGGTTCCGAAGCACGGCCATCAGCTACCGAAAAATCGGTCAGCATCCACTTTAGGCTATTTACCCTTGGTTTTATATTTAACGATAAATCTCTCAATATGCCAACAGACTAGCGAGTGACCAACGTGTCTCGGAATCGCCAGTCTCGAACTGGCATGGGTGAGGAGTAATTCCTTGTCGGATTTTACGCTCTTGTCTAGAAACATTCATAAGCATCCCTATCCAACATGTGAGCACCCAGGACTCACATCCGTATCTTAAGATCAGTCTATATGTTGCTTTATATATTTTCATCTTTGTTCGTTTTGCCATTTCTTTCAAGTTTATGAAACCTCTCCGCAAGGCATTATATTCTCTTTTCGTTTTTTTCTACCCTTTTACTCAAGCCAATTTCGTGTTTTCCGGTCCCTTCTAATATTACATCTAGGTCCTGGAAATTAATTACTTGCTGTATCTTTTCGTTATCTAATACGATATTACCTTAACTTCTCTTTTTTGGCGAGACAACCATTACTTTTAATTTCGATTTGTTCAGTTTCATTTCATTTTGTAACAGCACGTCATTCCACGTTTTTAAGTTTTTCTTAAGGTCGTTTTCACTCCCTGTCAATATTGCGACATCACCAATTTTGTCTAGGTTACCACGCGATATGCCAATATACCACGCAATATGCCAATATACCACGCGATATAGGTGAAAGACAATTAGGTCTCCAGAATGCATACCACCAGACGAAGTTGAGGGGACATTTGAATGATATTATTCTCAAAACAATGACATTGTAGTTGTTATTGTGTATCATTTTAAGGTACTAACACTAACATTTATTGGACAATCCTTTATAACATAAACATTAACCAAAAATAAATTTCTCTTTAAAGCAATTTTTCATTCAGCCTTGTTTATAATGAAAATCTCCTTCAGATATATTACTCAAAGATAATAATAAAGTCAAACTTTTCCTGAGGAAATTAAATCAGTATCAATTTTCCTAGAAAGATGTTGCCTGGAAACGATCGAATTATACGAGATTTCTGAAGAAAAAAAAGTGAACCCGGAAAAAGTTTGGGGGTTGTTTCTTTCTCGTTTTGGTTATTGTAATTAATCTAATCTTTTTCTGCGATGAAAGAAATCTGTCCGTTTCATGTTGATTAAGTTAGAGAAATTGCTAAATGGATTTGTGATGGTTTTTTTTTACTTGGATATATATTACATTCGATATTCCTGGATATATAAGATTTATTAAGGAAAAATTAATTAAATAGATTGGGCGATTATTTGTAACTCGTCGTTTAGGTGAATGATGATACTCAATAATTCGTAGAATGAAAAATATGTAGTTTGAAAAAGTTTTCTTTTTCAAAAGATACTATTTTAATTTAATCAGATTGGATAATGACAATTTCGCTGAAAGAATTGCACCATAGGCGTAAGGGCAGCAGAAGTAAAACTTGACAAAAGACAATTTGCCCTTGTTAATTTGTTACAACGGATGGTTGGCATCTCCTGTAATATGGCGACTTGGAGGTCGAAATGCAGCGTCGCTTGTTGCGATTAACATTTGGATGGGTGACCCTCCGAGAAGAGACCAGGCTTGCGTGTTGCATTTGCACAGGCAAAAGTTTAAAATTCGACAAAGAATTGTCCCTTGGTCACGCTAGTTCGAGGCTGGTTAGAACCGGATGCTGTCTGAGAGGTATTCTATGTTGTTCACTCGACAGTCTGTTGGTTTATCAAAAGATTTATCGTTAAGTACAAAACCAAGAATTGATAACCTAAAATGGGTGCTGACCGAATCTATAAGTTGCTAATGACCGTGCTTCGGAACCCGCGTTAGGCTGTAGGTCGAATCGCTAAATAACCTTAGTTGCCTCATTTTAATGTACATCGAGATGAACTCCTAACGGGTATTTCAAATATGTGCAACAGAACATAATATTTAAATTTCGAAGAGAATACCAGAACGAATAATGAATGAATGAATGAATGAATGAATGATGCATATTTTAGAGTTTCCTTACGTTCAGCAGATTTTGAGGCAGAAAGAATTACAAGATATACTTTTATATATAAATTTATTTGTTTTAAGTTAGCTATTTCTGTATCGATACAACGTTCTTATGTATAAAAAGAGTTTTTAATCTATTTCAGTAATGTCATTATGACGAATTATATTTATTGGAATATTTACTATGGGGACCGAATATATTCTGATGGAAGCGGTGTATGATCAAAAGTTTCCTTACGAATTATTCAATCCTAAAACTAAAAATAATATTTGTCCTTCTGCAAGAACGTATTGTCATAAAATAAATCCTATTTTATTTAGGGGCTTTAATTCGGCTATTTGAGTAAAATTGCACATGGAAATACCTAGTTAATGTTCACTGATAAGTTTTGGTATCGAATCCTTCTGCATGAACCTATTACAGGTCACAGAGAAATATGAACATGGTCTTGACACCCTGTATTGTAAACTTGTTTGTATGTGGATGCCTCCGATGCTTTTTATACGAAACTTTGCCATTTCGTCTATAAATACTAGTATTATAAATACGCCTAATAATATTTTACAATATCTCTGTGTAGTATTACAAAATTTGACGTTAGTATCACAAAAGTTACTACATGATTATTTTCCGATAGGGTTTATAAAAGAATGGTTATATTTCACATAAAGCATAGAATTGTTGACTAAAATACTATTTAAAAATCGATAATATTACGTTCAAAGTATGTAATTACTAAGATCGTTTGAAATTTTCTTGGCCTGATAGACATGACGTATATATGACTAAATGACTATGGTAGTTACCACGTATGATTTATTATGTGCGTTTAGTTACTTCTTTGTGACGATCGACAAAAGCAAAAAAAATCATATTTTCTGAAAAATTGAAGTTTGCTAAAGTACTTGGCTTCAGAGGGTTTAAAACCGTCGGCCATACAAAAAGAGTTAGATTCCACTTTAAGGGATCTTCTTTTTGATTTTCTATGGAAAAACTGTGCTGATGAATTTAAACCTAGTCATACATCCGTTGAAGATGGATGTACTACAAAATCGTCACGAAAACCCACACTGTATTAAATGATCAATGACTGAAGCTATGCGATCTTATGGACTTTTTAAACACATGCATAGACCCCGCTCACTACATTTTGCATTTACATGTTACACGATGTTTTAGATATGAAGTACTTTTCTACCAGATGGGTGCTTTGTTCGTCGACAAAAGATGCCCTTGACTGAATACTTCTCAAAAGTATTTATACTTACTTAAACGCGATTCTGCTGATTTGGTGCAGATTCGACGTATTTCATAACTATATGAACACCTCATACTACCTTCACCTCTACTACATGCTAGAGATGAACCGGCAGCAAATAGTAAATGTGAGTGAATGAGAGTGCGCCGGGGAATGCGAAAGCGGTTCCATTTGCAGTACAACTCTAATTCTCATAATGTGGTGCTTATAACCTATCTGATAAAATGCAAAATCACCTGACAAATGATTACCCATGGCCGCGAAGTACTAGGCTCCATTAAATCATCCGCATCTAATTTAAATTAAATTGGTATGTAACCACGATAACTGATATAAACCTTACACGCCTTACATACGTCTCGAATTGTTGCTACATAACTTCATGACCCACATTTCGAAGTGGTTTGACATGCGCCGTACTCGCCGCCTTTAACTAGAAGCGATTTGACTCTCTTCACGCACTTGAAGAAATGGCTCTTATTTCTAAAAACTAAATCTGGAGAATAGGAACTTATGTAAATTGGGAAGTTATCCAGGTAAAACGAAACGACTTGGTACAGTTTTCGATACTTTTCGGTTCGATTTACGGTTGACTATTGGTAAAAAATTCCTAAAATATAGATATAACCTGCCGCTCGAAAATATGATGGACATATTCATTGTGATAGTGAGTCCTTATAGTAAAGTATAGAGTAAAATATGGAATGACAGCATTCCATATTTTACATATCTGAATCTAGATTAAAGTAATACACTCAGGTTTCATTTACCATCTTCAATATATTCTAAACATAAAAATATAATATATTTTGTTAGCCAATAATTGTGGTACTAGATAAATTCGTGTAAATCGTGAGTGGAACAACGTGTTGGCGGCCGCCATATTTGAGATCGCCTTTCGAAAATATAGCTACAATGGATTGCTTTACATGTGTCGCAAATTGGGATTTCTGTAGTGATGATCCTAAGTTGTCGACGCGCAGACACTCAGTAACTTTGGGAATGCCGGCAACGAGAACACAACGAATCTAATAGCTGAACATTAAAAATAACCCTTACAAAATTTTGTTAGTGTTGCATTTAAACTTCAGTGATTTTACTTTTACGTAAAATCATCGACATAATACTGGAATGCTGGAACACAATGTTTTTTATGACTCCTTGTTTTTATGGGGCTTTTTTAAATAATCATGTTTTCTGTAAAAACACCACTATAGCTCAACATAATGCCGAAGGTTTTATTTTAATTTTCCTGCTAGTTAAGACGGGAGTCAACAACGCGATGACGCATGTCTCTGGCTCTTGATGATCTCATCTTTTTCACTAGCTTCTAATAAACATCAATTCTTATATAGCCGGTAGTTTTATGTTGATCTAATTTTTAAAAGTGTAGATATAACTACTCATCTAGCAGATATATATAGCTTCTTTAATCGCGATACTTCCATAAGCGTAAAATTAATTTAATATGGTATTTGTCAAAAATGGATGTGCGATATAAAACTACCCGTCTTGCATCCAACACTCGAACCGCGCAAAATAAAAGCCGGTAACAATTCAATAGCCTCTATTTTCAACGCTTTTGACTACTAATTGCTTATTTTTAACATCGCACATGACTTTTCCCCGAAGACTTGTTCGTTTTTTTAACAAGGCAACAATATCCGCCTTCGGAGAATTTCAACGTAAAGCCAGATTTGACTAAGAAGAATATAATTATTTTAAACTAAATGGGTTCTAACATCCTCGCATCTGAGACATGTTTAAACCTATTAAACATGTCTCATAACATGTCTAAAGACCTTAACTAATAAAACAGTTACAATAAACATAATATAAACAAGATCAGAAAATTTTATGATGCTTTTATACACACTCGTTCCCGAATCACAGTAACTTCTTCCGAGTACGGTCACTCCCACGTCTTTACTCTCCGTTTCTATATGGCTATTGTCCTTGGAGCTAGGTTAAGCTTCCACACTTTCAAGTGGGTATAGCCGTTGTATCGGTCTCAACAATTGTCCCCTTTTAGTGGCGACCCTAACAACTCGAACTTGACCATCTTTTCCAGCCATGAGCTCTCTCACTAACCCAAGAGGCTATTCCAAACGTCCAACTATTCCAAAAATTTATCCTGTTTTATCCATTTTCTATTAAAACCAAGTCGCCCACTCATATCTTCCGATAGTTCTTTCTTTTAGTCCATAATCGTAATTGTCCCAAATATTCACTGCGAAATCTTTTCCGTAAGTCTTCCAGTAGCTTTTGTCTGTGCAATATTTTCCTAGACACTGAAGACTTATCAACGGCATCACAATCAGGTACTCCGCTCTCCGCCCGATCACTTAGAAACATCACTGGGGTTAAAGGTATTAGATCGTTAGCATCCATTGAGGAGTAAGTAAGCGGCCGCGAATTTATCACTGATTCGCAATCGCATATAACTGTTGTAAATTTTTCATAGTCCAAGGAAGCACGTCCTAACACTTTACACAACCTTTTCAAAATTCCTACCAGAGGTTCCCAGAATCCACCCCACCATGAAGCAGTCGGTGGATTGAATTTCCTCTTAATACGTCCCACACCACTACAAATAGTAACTTGTTAAAAGTCTATTCGCGAGAAAGCATTGTCCGTTCTAACAGAGTTTGTTCCGTTATCACTGTATATGGTTTTCGGACTGCCGCGTCTGGCAATAAAACGTCTCAAAGCTTATACAAAACTTTCGACTGACAACGATGTGCAAAGTTCAAAATATACTCCCCGATATATAGCACAAGTAAAAAGACAGATCCATGCCTTTTCACTACCTTTTAGATATAAAGGACCCGCAAAGTCTACCCCTGTTATTTCAAATGCTGTTTCATCGCGGACACGATCTACTGGTAGAGAAGCGGTATTCGCGACAAAAGGCTTAACATCATACCTTCTACATATTAGATATGGCCGATTAAAATGCACGTCTGTCCCCTAAGATCTAGTAATTTTCGCGTAAAATACTCATCAGCCCCTGTGCACGTACGTAACATGACCTAGCGTGTTCCCAAAATATAAGACGATTCACAATATAGTGTTTGGCAGGCAGTACGACTGGAAATCGAAAGTTTTCGCCATCTTCTGTTCGCCATCTATTGCTGATTCGTGACCTTAAACGTATCAAACCCTTCCTATCTTTAAAAACACCTAGAGTACTTGTTTTTCGTATCTCCACTACGTGATTTCAAACAAACGTTGTCCATTCTTCTGGCCTCTTAATCCAGCAAAGCACTGTTGTAGAATCCGTCCAGAAAAAGCTTTCCACTTTGGTCTCGAGATGTCTTTTCAGATTCGTATACAAACGAACTGCGATGATTGCAGCCATCAGTTTCAAACGAGGTATCGATAGTTTTCTTAAAGGTGCAATTCGTAATTTAGCCATCAAAAGTCGGGCAATAATCTATCCATTCGAAACACCTCTCAAGAAGATAACTACATGCCTACATGCCCTACATAGGCATTCTTGCTGGCATCACAGAAAGTATGCAAGGACCATTCACCTTCTTCATGAATCGCATATATCCACCTAGGTATTTTAATAGCTGATAAGTGTGGTATTTCTTTAACCCAATTTCGAAATTTGTGGTGTGTGTCAGGTGTATCCCAAGTTAATCGTTTTTGCCACGTCTGTTGCAGCAACAGTTTCGGTATCAAGGTAGTGGGATAGGTAAGGCCGATGGGATCAAACACACGTTGAGCCAATGAAAGCATTAACCTCCTGCTTACTAGTTCGTTTAAAAGCTGGTGTATATCTTCATGTTCGCAGTTAACGCTTAATGTGACACCAGATTTGTCCCATATTAACCCCACTACTGGCGTGGGGTTTGCCGAGCAATTCTGTTGGATTTGATGTGTGTACTCCCACCCTCTTAAATCAAATCTTCCTTCAGCCATAATAGCACTAGATTCTTCTATAAACGTTCTCAACTCACCTTCAGTGGCGACACTCGTTACGCAGTTATATACGTAAAAACTCTTCAAAAGTTTCAAAACAGTTGCTTCTGAATAAGCCACCTCCTTTGAGATTACCCTTTTCATCATTTTAGATAAATGATATTTCAACGTGGCACCCAAAAGAAACGAACTGCTGCTGACACCGAACACTACACGACGATGTCGATATATTTTCAGATTGCCTTCCTTATCACTCCATAGGAATCGAAGGAAATCCCGGTCAGATTCTGTATACTGATTTGCAAAAATGCTTTGCGAATATCTGATACGACACCAATTCTGTTTTGCCTAAATCTAATCAAGATAGAGGGAATTTGTTCTATCAAATTTAATCCCTTTTCCAAGCACTGATTCAAAGCAGCATGACCTTTTTCTTTGGCTGAAACATCAAAAACCGGCCTTATTTTCGTTGTCACATTACCCCGCTTAATTACTGCTCTATAGGGTAAATAATGAGTTTCGCTTCCAGATCCGTTTTCAGAGACCTCTTCAACAATGTTTTCTTCCAGCCATTCTTGAAACACCTGGCCATAAGACTGCAAATAATTTTCGCTGGTTAACTTCACTGTATTTTCCAAACGCTTCTTCGCTACCTGGTAGTTATTCGGTAATGCTGGATGTCCTTCTAACCATGGCAATCTGACTTCATACCTTCCATCCGAATCAATGTTATAGTTTCTAAAAACAACCTCTTTGCTGCCTGTGCAGTCTCCTCACGTGTATTTGTCTCAATCGGATCAGTTATACCCTATGCGTCCAATTCACACAAGTTGCTAATAGGAGCATTTCTCACAAAGAGTGATACAGTTGTCACGGATAGACTATTTGACATTTCCAGAGGAATTTTTGGCAACAAAGTCGAGCGGAGGAATGTTTCGATGACAATCAAGCCGCATTTTAGAACATGCCTTCTTCCCGTATATAGTTTACCTGCGATGTTTGAACCAATTAGAATTTCAATAGGGTCAGAACCTCGGAAATCTGAAACCTGGATACCAAGGCTACTCAATTATTTCATCCAGGGACCGTCAAATATAGGAGAAACATTGGTGCAAATGACTGGCTGGTCCAACGCTTCAAATGTACATCTATAGCTGTTGTGGTTAAGCTTTACACTATAGCATTCATGTTGTTGCAACATCTCACCTCCACCAAATAAACCGTGGACGATGTTCATTTGTTTCTTAGATGTATATCCCATCCATTCAGCGGTAGACTTTAAAATGTAGGTTTTTTGAGAACCCGTATCTATCAAGGCTCTCACGAATCGTGACTTCCCTGCATTTTCCATCTTTACGCGTAACGTTTGTAAAAATACGTGTGCACTCGTGCTATTGGTCAGCGCGTGGTCAGCGTCAGAAGGATCTTCCTGTTTGTAAGAGTTTCTAAAGTTCGTAACTGGGTTTCTAACTTGTCGTATAATAAAGAAAACTCAATTTCATTGCCAGACCCGGTGTAGTTTATAATTAACTTTAATAACTCACGAACATATACTTCGATTTGCAAATCCTCGCGCCCGAACCGTGCAGTCAGATAGTGAACCATTTCTTGGTAATTGTCCCCAGTAGCGGGAAAACTATTAACTAGTTGTCTGGCCCTGCTTCCGGGTACAGTTGCTTAAAATAGATATTCCACTGTATCGTTCAAATCTATATCCAAATCGTCATGTACCTTTTTAAATTGCGACCAAAACGACAAACCAGTCTCGAATGTTCCCATCAGACCTTTTAAACTCCAACACAGGTAATTTAAATTTACACTTACCTGGTGTGTTGATGGCGTAAATTACATTACCTTCAGATTACCTACCCTCAGATGTGATGGAATTGATCCCGTTCTTGTCTGCCGCCATCTTCTGCATAACTTTCTCGCAGCCTAGGTTCGAATCGATGAACAGTGGCATCTTCTTCCAATATGATATTATATATTTCAGTATCAACTAACTTGATCTTTTCATATTTTTGCTCTAAAATATTTAGCAGCACTCTTATTGCACCTATATCAACTTCAGCGTAGATATCAACTCATCTAATTCTATTACAATTTTTGTAAAAGCGGTACGAAGTACTTTGCGATGTTTCTTCTTTAAAAACTTCTTTCTAAACCGCACACGTTTACCAAAACAGCGGGCAACAACGTGGCTAAAGTTTGTCTTATTAAAACAATAACACTTTTTGAAAACACTCGCGTACAATATCCGAAAAAATTACAGTTTTAGTCCTGTCACGGTCGCCAAATGTCAAAAATGGAAGTGCGATACAAAACTACCCGTCTTGCATCCAACACTCGAATCGCGCAAAATAAAAGCCGGTAAAAATATATGTGATTTTAAAATTTCAACCAATTATCTTAAGTATTTCTTTCTATATATTAATCATAATTTTGGCCAAAAATGAAAAGGGAAAATAAATATCTACCAGAAAAATATTTTTCAAGACCTCTTCAAACTTACAAATTTTTCCTCCAAACGAACAAAAATATTCCGCCGTTTCGGAATATTCTCTTCCCTCGAAAAAATCTCATGGATCTATTTATGTTTCTCTCAAAATAAAAAATAGTTTTGCATAATGTATTGTCTTATTGAATTTTCTTATATTTTGTTTTTTCAATTTTTTTCTGTTGTAAATAAGTTTTGTTTAAAAAAACAAACTAAAAAAATAATTCGGGTTTTCCATAAGACATTTTTTCAAGTTATGATTGTGAAATATTTCTTTATGCTGCTATATTTATTTTAAATAAAGGCAAAGTATTTAATATCAGAATCTAAAGTAAATTACTGACAAGATTTACAACCTAACGCTAATTCCACACTACTAACCTAAATAGCACCGCCATGAATTATCAAATGGACGGTTCATGCTGAAACTTTTTATCTCTAGCGTTCATCTCGGTTAAATTAAACCTACTAACTGGCAATCACCCAATTTCAAAGATCACTAAGAAAGCCTTCAGTCATGACCAACTTAGACTCTGACATAAAATAAATGACAGTTCCGTGTCAGTTTTTACACTATTGTTTATCTAGTACAACTAGCCTACTCTAAATCACATGCAATACTAAAAAAGATCCTTGGTTGATAAGCGCGTAGGTTATAAATGGTATTATATTGAGACAACTGGAACTTAAGGTGAGTCCAAACAACAATCTTCATTCGTATTATCTTCGGTCAGTACTCACTACAGGATTCATATCTAACTAAAAGATGATATAATTTTTCACATAAAGATATTAAAAAAGAATACTGAGACATTGAAAAATATAAAAAATATTTATTTGCCCTATGAGATTATTCAATACAATTATGTATAAATGACCCCAGCGGCTCATGTGGCATTACGTAATCCGTTTGTGAAAATGTTCGCCTACTCTGCGACACAATTCAGGTTCTATGCCGGCTATTTTGCGTCTGATCTCCTGTTTCAGCTCTCCAGTGGTGTACGGTTGATTCTTATAAACTTTGCTCTTCAGATACTCCCAAAGAAAAAAATCTGCGGGAGTTAAATCACATGATCGCGGCGGCCAATTGATGTTGGCGTTATGTAAAATAATGCTACCTGAAAACTTGGTAACTACCTAAAACTGGTAATTGTATCGTTTCTCCTGCTGCGTGGCAGGTGGCACCGTCCTATTGTAACCAGAGATCTTCAATGTCCATATCTTTCAACTGCTCCCAGAAAAAAGTCTGTTATCATATTCCGATAGCGAACGTCATTAACCGTATGATCCTCGAAAAAAATGGACCAATTACTCCTCGAGTATCCATTCGGCAAACACACGGCGTGATCGATGACGAATCGATGTGTATGGATTTTGGGCCACACATTTGGGAACAATGGCTATATTTGTTCTGAACGACCTCTACGAGCATGCCGAAGGGATTTGATGTTAGCTATGGATACAGTTTGCTCTCAGTTTTGGACCACATTCCAAATTGTCCTCTCAGAGGTCGATTTTGCGCGCCAAAACATTCACGTAAAGCACGATATATACTTTTCCTCGATCGGTCATCTTCATAAAAAGCTTGGATAATTTTAACACGTTCCGTCCTATATTGCTCCATGACTATTTTTGTTTATGTTTATAGCTTAGAAATCTGACGTTGCCGTTAAGAAATACAGTGGCGTTTCAAAAATATTTTAGATTGTAATGTGGAAACTCAATTTGAATCATCTTTTAAATACTTAACCTTTAGATTTCCAAAGAGCCTATCCACTGGTAAGTGATCATAGTAGAAGCGCTTTTGGAATGCTGCCTGCCTTATTTAGACTTGATGCTGATATAAGTGAAGGGCGATTCCGTATCAGATTTTATACACTATCCTGGCGAACTCCACTAGTCTACTCAAAATCCCGTACAAAGCTAAAAAATATCTAGTCGGCTGGAAAGTTAGTAAGGATTTTCCATTAGTTGATCTTTCAACGCTTGTACACAAACGTTTTTAATTCATTATTAATTCATTAGTCGTTTCAATTCAAGATTCGTTTCGATTTACTTTCAGTTAGTCAAGTTGGTTTAAATTGAAAATGTCGATCGACAAGTTGCGTTTTCGCCACATTTTGATTTCAATAAAAGGCAAAAAAGTCCAAACTAACAAACAAGATTTATGTCATTTACGAAGAGCGTTTTGTTTGACCTGGAAGACCAGGATTGCCCTGGCCATCCTTGAAGCATTGATGTCGAGAATTTAAAGACCACGCATCACGGTCAATGAGAATGCAGGTAAAGTAAATATTTTCAGCCGTTTTTGACCATCTAAAAAAAAGTATACCTGCCGATACTATGTGTGGGGTCTCTCCTGAACTAATGGGCGAAATCTGGTTGACCGAATCTCTTCATGTGATTTTTTGCTCAAAAAAAAAATCTTAGGCTCCATTTCTAAAAAGGATGGTAACTAGTGACGAAAGGTGCATTGTGTACAACAACGTGCCAAACATGGATTTTGCTAACGTCAGCGGTTTTAAGTACGCCGAAAGGCAGCCTTCATCAGAAGAAAATTATGCTTTGCATATGGTGGGATTGAAAGGGACCCACAGAGTTAGAGCTTATTCCACACAACCAAACCAGCAAGACCGACTTTTACTGCTCATAACTATATCGGCTGAAGGCAGCAATTGAAGAAAGCCGGTCAGAATCAGTAAATTGGACAAACATCGTATTTTATCATGACAGAATCCGAACACACCTTTAAATCAGGATCAGGCAAAAACTCTTAAGCTTCAATTGGGATGTTTTCCTTATTCGCTTTATACAGCAGACGCCGCAAACATCACCGGTTGCCAAAACCACCAGTTTTATATACAGCGAAACGTCTTTTATCGTCGTCTTTTATCGCCGTCCAAAAAGAGGCATCCAAAATAATATGTTTTGCAAGTGATTGGGACTGGATGAGACCCATACAGTTTGAGCTTCTTAAACGCAACCACACCATCAACATCGACCTCTAGTGTTCACAGTTAGATCGGCTGATGTTAGATCGGTCGTGATTCATCATGACTATAACCAAGCACAAGTTTTACTAATGACCCGGCAAAGATTGTTTAGCTTCAATTGGTATGTTTTGCCCCATCCATCTTATTCACCGAACGTACCCTTCGATTATCATCTATTCCGTTCCTTTCAACAATCTTTTTAAAATGCAAGAAGTGAAAAACAACCTGTTGATATTTTTGGCGATAAAGATGCTAATTTTTGGTAAAAAAATATTATAGATCTACGACTACGTTGGTAAAAGGATATAAATCATAATGTAGTTTCATAATTAAGTTTTTAGTAATATTAGTAAAATTTAGTAATATTTACATAAATTGTTTGCGTTTCTCTTTATTTTAAAAAGTCTCTATAATCTTTCCGGGGAACACAATAATACAAACACAAACATCTAAAGGGTCTTTCAAATTGAGCGGGTTTTCAATTCTTGAATAAAACACAGAGTTTGCGTTAATTTCAAAAAGCTTTTTATTGATAATTGAAGCATAGTGTATGACATTTAAACACGAAATACAATATCTGCCAAATGACCACGTTTGCAGCTCTATAGACGTCCATACTTTAGTCAAAATTTTGGATGACATGTTGGCATAACCGTGGCTCTGTCTCATAAATGACTCGAATAATTTCATCCGTTACTTCAGTAATCGATTGTGAATTGTTCTTATAAACCTGGCTTTTCATGTTACCTAGAAGCAAACAGTCCAATGGTATCAAATCACATGATCTTGTTGGCCAATTTACATCACCCTTTCTTGCAATAATTCATCCAGGAAATTTTTCTTTCAATAAATCAATTGTTTCATTAGCAGATTAAGGTGTAGCTCTATTTTGACAAACCACATATCCTCCAAATCAATATTATTCAATTCAGCCCAGAAAAATCCAGTTATCATCTCACGATATCGAACACCACTCACAGTTACAGCTTCATCAGCAGCATTCTGAAAGTAATACGACCCAATTACAACTCCTGAACATAATGCACACCAAACAGTGACTCGTTTAGGTTGTAAAGGTTTCTGATGAATCGGCAATTTTATTTATTAACATAGTCACCAATTTCAAAATGTGTTTCATCTAAAAAGATGATTTTTTGAGAAAAAATCAACTGTTTGTTTTTTGAACCAATTGACAAATGGACGGCGTTTTAATGATACAGTGCCTTTAGATCCTGTGTTATTTAAACCAGAGTTGATTCTTTTCATAAAATACGCCATATTGTGGATTCATGGACTAATGGAAATTTCTGCATCTTAAGCAACACTTTCACGTACCAAATCAATATGCTCTTGTGAAATACCACTAAAACTATATAATGCTCATCTATCTTCCATCGAACCAGCCTCTTAAAATTTTTGAACAATTTGATTGATACTGCTTTCAGATGGACGATTATGCAAACCGTAATTATCAGGTAATTTTCTAAAAATAATTTTGATTTTCATAAAATAATTCAACAATTTTAATGCGTTATTGTATTGTGTATTTTTATAAATAAAGTAAACTTTTGAAATAAGACTAGACCTAGGTAAATTCACAACACATCTATGTTTTATTAAAGGACTTAAAAAAAAACGCTCATTTGAAAAGACCCATTACTTTGTGAGATGACATTGTACCAACGGCCGTTATATTACTGTTACAGTTTTTTTACGCTCCCCCCTGCGGCAGTTGTATGAATGTTGTATTCAATCAATTTTGCTTAAAATTCCTACGTTATATACATCCTTGATATGTTTAGTTTTTACTTTCATTAAATGAAAGTTACTTTCATTCAAGTTAGAAGATTAAACCTCTTAAAAAATGTGGAATCTCAAGGTGTAAAACCATACTGCAGAAGGCAAAAATGTCAGATATTATATAACAATATATTTCGGACTGGCGACCTCTAATTCTATTTAGCTTACTACATTAGTGAGGCTCTGGTGTTATGTGCCATCCTTTCTTAGGATACTCGTGAAATCTACATACCCTATCTAATTTGGTTAACTAACTAATTTGGTAAGTAGTTGCATTGGCAAGTTACACATCCCTGTAGATGGTTTGTCTACACTTTATTTTTAGTACTATATTTGTGTACTGTAGTACTGTTGGATGTGGTGTAACATCGAGTTCGGCTGGTTAGTTTCGCAGTGAGGGGCAAATTCCTTATGGACGATGTCCTTGCTATCAAACAAATAAGACAGATCTTTAATTTCCTCATTCTGGCTTTACTAGGCCATGGTGAGGATGGAGTGCGTCATTCCTAGCTCTGGAGTTTCGTTTCCGAGTCGTATTCAAAAATCCAAGACTCGTCGATAGTAATGATACGTTCCAGAAAATAAGGGTAATTTTTAATCCGCCCCAAAGAGTCAAGATATCTAAACTTTTTGATTCTGCGAAATGTTTTAGGCAATCATTTTCGCGCAGAGTTTGTTCATACCCTATTTATTGGTCAAAATCAACTGAATGGTTACTAAGTCAAATTCAACTCCTCCCCCTACCATTCTGACCGTCTTCGTGCCCAAATCTGAAACAAAACTTGATAGCGCACCGTTAGTCGAAATTCTTGAATCGTACACTGCTGGATTGATGCAATATATCGATGTATTTGGAGATCATGGTTGAAGAAGGTCACGGCTCACTAATGGGCTGTAGCACCACCAAGGCACTAAATACACAAAAAAGTGCTGTTTCACCAATGTAATACACCGTGTCCCAAATCGTTGGCAACTATGGCGAAATTGCATGAATTGGACATCGAATTGATTCCTCATCCACCATATTCTCCAGATCCGGCAGGTTTATTTCTCCTCTTCAGATCTCAAAAAATTGCTCGCTGGAAAGAAACTTCACTCCAATGAAGAGGTGCTGAAACTGAAGTATATTTGAAGTCAAAGAGAAATTGTTCTATAAAAAGGATGTGGACATGTTAGAAAAGCTTAAGATGTTTAAAAATAAAAGCATCGTTAATCATCTCAGTCTTACCCATTCAAAATTACATATTTTTCCTCGGAACGATAAAGGAAATAGAATTTTCTCAAAATATTCCATTTTCGCGAAAAAGCTGACAGTTCGCGCCGTTCACGCTTTTACCGAGATAAAAAAAATCCGGAATGTAATCTACTGTTTTATTAAGCACTTTTTATTTTGCTCCGTCGTCATTTATTTCCTTTTACTTTGTTTTATATATAGAGTATGACAGTTTTTCAAATAGTAAATGGAACTTTTGAAGTACAGGCAAAGAAAGGAAACTGAGAAAAATTTAAATGATTTAATTTAGTTTTATATGTTCATCAATTAAGGGTTGCTAAGGCAATAAAATACATTTTTTGATTCCCAGTTATAATTTAAAATGTTCTATTTCATACTATGTTCATTCTATGTTCATTTGGAGTTTCACTAGTTTTAAGTTGATAATTCACTAATTGGCCATTCACCAATTCACTAAGGCACACTTACTATGGAAAGTAAAAACTTGACACATTGTCAATCTAACAGTGTCATGTATTCAAATATTTAAGTAAAATAAATAGCACTTACAAAAGAATAATTATTATATTCTTATGGGATAACAATTTTTGCTTATTGATTAAATCCAGGAAAAAGTATACAACAATAATTTTCATAATACAAATAATTAACTCTCAAATGTGGTCTCTCTCAACTAGTCCTCTGTTTTTTTCCTTTCCGATCCTTTTACAATTCTGCTTATATAATTGTCTAGGTTCCGGGATGCTGATTTCTTGACAGGCTTACTTTATTCTGGTACAAAATTCACATCAATTTCTGGGCCTTGTTAAACATTAATTTTGAATATTCCCCAAAAATAAAACCGAGGGGTGTAATATCAGAAGACCTCGGGGGCCACAGTTCAAAAGGACTGTTTCTTCCTATCCAGCACACAGGAAATTTTTAGTTCAACCATCGACGAACAAGCATTGAAATGTGAATGGAAGCCATCTAGCTGCGAATACATATCCTGTCGCACATTAAGAAGAAGATTTTCAATTTCATCCCAAATTCCCCATCGAAGAAGTTAACTGAACGACCAGCATTCAATGATTTATTAAAGAAAAAAGGACCAATTATTCAGTTTCCTACAATCCCACCTCAGACGTTGACTTTCTGGGAATATTGGGCTTTATAATTTATAATCCAGCGAAGATTACCTCTAGCCCAGTATCTACAGTTTTGAGATGATACAACCCCATTAGAGGTAATCTTCTTCAGCTAATGTCTGTCATTTGAAAAATTACCCTAGGCATAATAACAATAGCCTAATCTTTTATTTTCATCAACGTATTTCAATATATGTAAAAATTTCGGTTTATAGGGCTTCATTTGTGATGAACGAAACATCTTCTAATTTTACCCTTGCTAATATTCAGCTGAGACAATAAATATCATGCATGAGCCTTCATGCATTGATTTGCTCGATTTGCCGCCAATATATCGTTATCCTCAGGATGAGTGTGTATTTGATGGATTTTAATACCACTGTCAGTTTCATTGAAAACAGTATTTACAGCGGCTGCTTTTCCATGAGTAATGAGAGCACATTGGAGATGTCACATCTTAAACTCTGCAACAACTTCTCTGCTACAACGAGCAAAATCACCAAACAACCGGATTATTTCTACAATTTTTATTTCTAAAGTCAACGACATTTTAATTCTGTGATCACTGACTAGAACCTAACGCAATAAACTTAAAGTTTATTCTGATTAACATTTAACACAATTGTGTCAAATTATTATTGTCCATTACTAATTATCAAATTAAAAAATAAACTTGTAATAATTATGCATATATACCAAAAAAATTAAAAATGCTAATTTTGTCATGAAACTCGGTATGTGAGGTTAGAATAATATTCTGAACAACTTTTTCGAGTAACTTTTTTCGATATCTTTAACGCGAAGCAAAATATCCAGAATGTATTATGTTTGTGAATTCGTAGTAGGATAAGTTTAAAGTTTAGATTTCAGTTGAGTATCTTAAAAAATGTGGTCTATCAACCTATATGACTGTGCAAAAATTCAAATCTATATTACTACAAATAGCAAAAATATGGGAGTGTCTTTATCTTAAATACGACACACTGTATTCTGTATTGTACTGTATTGTACGTTTCTAGACGCAGCTTAAAAAATATTAGCAAAAACAAATTATAAAAACGAAATATTATCTGCAATAGTAAAGTAAATGTTGAAAAGAAGAGATCTAACATAATCGAATAAACAAAAAACTGTGCCATTACTATAAGACAAGAAGGGAGGCTATATCGTAAATATATTAACTTTCTTCCATAATACTAACAAAAAGCTAAAATAATAAAATATAAATGTATCTATTCTATGATCAAGATGGTTTTAGAAAGGGGTTTAGTACAGTCAACCACATATTGGTCAGTTGATCACCGATAAAGGATTACACTGAATTATAAAGGATTACACGATAAAGGATTACACGGGATTAAACTGAAAAATAGAAATATATTACAATACCTTAAGCTGAAGATATTCGATATATGCACACTACATGTGATGACTTATGAAGCTCAGACTTGGACCTTGCCGGAGAGAAACAAGGCCAAACTGATAAAGATCCAATGAGTTATGGAGCGCCAAATCTTGCACGTAAGAAAGACAAGTCCAAAGAAGTAAAAAAACCTCATGCATAAGCCACCCGACGAGAAGTCGGCGAAAATATGGGTTGTTTGATTGTAGAGAGGTAATAGAACACAAATTGGCGGTTAAAAATAAAGAAACCACATCGGCTCTATTCCAACACCATCTACAAACAGGACACAAATTCGACTTCGACAGTTGCCGACAAATTGGAAATATCCCTGACTACAAAATAAGAACCATTCGAGAAACAATAGAAATAGAAAAAATCGGACGCCTAAACAGAAGAGATGATGCCCTCAATCTACCAGACACGTGGAAACCAATAATTAACCGACAGATCGAAGCTCACAGGCTGCAGTCGGGAGAGCAACTGACTACCACTGTGACACCCCAAACATCGTCCTAGGGGGCGGAGCCAATACCAGAACCAATAAGAACGCATCATCACAATCTGCGACCCAGAAGAATATAAATATTAAGAGACAGTTTCCACAGCTTTCAGTCTTCAGACAAGCATTGAGATTGCCAAGTGTGACCTTGGCGAAACGTCTGCACGTTCCCAACAAACGGGACACAAACGATGGGATGTACTCACGGACATCCGATCCGATGGAGGTTTGGTTTGGTTCTTCGGCGTTATTTAAAATTCTCTGTCATTTTAAAATATGTTCAAGGTCATAGCACTTCAGGTTATCCCAGAACTCGCCAGTAACTTCTTCATTTTAAATAGAACATCCGGTATATTATTTAATTTTTGGATTTCTGAAAAATTTCATGATGAGTTTGACCAGGTTTCCTTATATCCATTTCGAACTGTTTCTTAAATATATTGATTCTTTTGAAAAATTTGAAAGGCGTAACTTTATTTTCAGCACTGCGCCTTTTACCTATTTTCGCCTGGTGCTAAGCATATCTAGGGTAGACGGGAGGCCAATAATGATACTTTCGAAATCCACTTTGAAAATTAATTTATCACGTACGGGGTGTCCAAAATTTGATGAACAATTACATTATTTTCAAAGTTGAAAAAGTTCAATCAATTCTATATTATTGGATGATCGGATGCAGAATTTGATTCTGCATCGATTTGCTATAATTTTCCCTATACCAATTTCCAACGGTTTATTAATCCATATCTTCTATTTTAATGTGATTTTATAAAATGAACATGACTGAAACGGCAGAAATTCACTTTAATTAGAACTTGAAAACAAAACAGGAACATAACAAATGTAAAATATTACAAGAAATAATTACAAAAAATATATTATTACAAGGAACATAATTACAATAAATAATAAATTCATGTAAAATTACAATAATTGTTCTATGTAGTTCTAACTAAAGTGGTCCTGGTGATTATGTTCCCCTATGACATGTGGAGTGTCTTGTGCCCAGTAGTGCCTGTTTATAATTCCTGGCCTGCTGAATTTTGATTCATCAGTCCACATAATCTTATGAAGAAATTTCGAATCTTCGGTAATTTTTATGCACATGTACTCACAAAAGTCAATTCGTCTTATCTCATCACCAAGACTTAATCCGTGCACAATTACCTCAGAAAAGAGATGCATTTTATGTTTTCTTAATATTTTGTGGATTGATGCTATTGAAATAGCCAAATCCAGCGCTGCTGCTGGAGTTGAACTCCGTCGATAAGCACGAAAATAAGCTGACACATTCACCTCATTATCTGCATTATCTAGTAAGGGATTTAAATGATTTCGTGTTGCCCTTAAACTCTCAGTTGCCAAAAACCGAGCTTCTATTCTTGCGATTTTTTCGAGAGTCATTGTTGGTAGTTCCGGAAATCGTTCGTTAAATAATCTCCATGTTCGTTTGACAATTCATAATTTTAGCAAATCAGTATTGGAATATTCTTCATTATTCTCCATTATAAACTGTGCTTAAAAAAAGTAACAAAATTACTAAATCTGCAAGTAGATACCTCATGAATTTGTGAGCTGATATCTCTTTGACAGAATATCACCATTGTTTCAATTCCTGTCAAAATCAAGACTTACTAGAAACGACTTTTGTAGTTTCATCGGCTTTTGATTACAAATACATATGGACTAACAAGGAAACTGTTGGAAATAGGTATAGGGAAAGTTATAGCGAATCGATGCAGAATCAAATTCTACATCCGACCATCCAATAATATACGGAGTGTCACTTGAAAGAACGAATTTTTTTAGCTTTGATAATAATATTATTTGTCATCAAATTAAAGACATCCTGTATGAGATAAATTAATTTTTAATGTGAATTTCGAAAGTATCATTCGCAGTTTGCGAGATATTTGCTCTCGAATGTTCCATTGTACATCTTATCGATTGTTGAAAAATATGCAATTCGAAAGTGTACCTTGAATGTTGTGTACAAATTATTACGTCTCGATGACAACTGCCATTATTTTCTATCTATCCTATTAAACATAGGTGGAAACAAGTTTCTTCAATCTTGAGTATTAAATAATTTGTAAAAAATGCCCAGACTTAATCAGTTTCCTAATCGTGATTTAAGGAATATACTCTGCGTTCGTGCACAAGTAAATTACAATAAGCGCTCTGCAGTTAGTAGGTATGAACAGTTCCACCCAACCAGAATCATCCCAGATCGACAAATTTACAAATAATCAGTGAAAACAGGTTCGTTTTATTACAACAAACTTGGTGGACGACCGAAACGAATAACGGTAGAACAAGAAGAGGACATTTTGCTTAGTAATTGAAATGAACTGAATTAAGCACTAGACGTTTGGAGGCATCTACAAGAATTAGCAAATCTGCCGTTTCAAGGATTCTGCATAAAGAAAAACTGTTTCCCTACCATTTTTGGCCTGTACAAAATTTAATGCCACCAAGATTTGCCGGCTAGGTCAAAATTTTGTCAAAAATTATTACATACAAAAAAACGAAGACCACATGTTCCTGAAAAACTTGTTTACTGACGAGGCAACTTTTACTAGACGCGAAATTTGTAACTGGCGAAATAATCATTATTACGCAATGGAAAATTCACACCTACCAGTGACATTTCCAACACGAATATTCAATTAACATTTAGGGGGGCATTATAGACAATTTTTTAATCGGCATATTTGAGTTTCTGCAAAGACTGAATTGAGATCAATATATGCACTTTTTAGAAAATGATTTATTAGACCTTTTGGACGATATACCTCTAAACTTAAGACAAGACATGCGGTTCATTCAAAGTGGGGCGCCGCCGCATTTTACTGTTGCAGTGCGAAATTATTTGAATCAACGTTTTCCACATCGATACATCGGGCGCGGTGGTGAGTCTCCTTAGCCACCCCGTAGCCTAGACATTAATCCGTTAGATTTTTATTTGTGGGGTCATATGAAGTCTTTAGTTTACCATGATGAAATCAATACACGAGACGAACTTTTATAAAAAATTAAACAAGCGACCAATGTTATTAGAAATGAAGAAAATATCTTCTCAAATGTGAACTTAACAACTTAACAAAGAGCCTGCGAAAATGTATTGAGGTAAACGGTGGACATTTTCAACACCTATTGAAGTAAAGTAAAGTAAATTAATTTTTTTTTATTTAAAGTAAAATTATTTTAAATAAAGTCCATTGTATTTTTAACATCTTTATAGTATATATATATATATATATATATATATATATATATATATATATATATATATATATATATATATATATATATATATATATATATATATAAATAATTATTATATTAAATATATTAAATAATTTTACTTTAAATTAAAAAAAAAATTAATTTACTTTACTTTACTTCAATAGGTGTTGAAAATGTCCACCGTTTACCTCAATACATTCTGTTAACTTCCACTTTGGAGAGAATGTAGGCCAAGACGTGTGTCCTGTTGATTTTTTTATTTTCCGAAAATTGAATATTCATCTCAAACGAAATCATTTCGGGCTTTAGAAAACATTGAAAAGGCTATAATCAACAAGCCGAAGGTGATTCCAGTATCTAAGTAAAACTGTTATAATAAGTGGAGCCAAACCATGTCCAGCATTATATGACTTCCCAAGGCAACTACTAGACAAAGGAGAATTTTAATTTAAATTGAATATAAAAATTATAAAATATCAGTCTCATTACTTTATTTACATTTTTATCTTTATTTACATCTTTACTTTTATCGTCTAATATTCAATCTAATTTAAATATTAATCAATTTGTTTACAGTTGCTATTATTCACCTAAATTCTAATTGAATTGGAGTTCAATTCAATATTACTAAATACCAACAAAAAAAACAGGAATAACCGTAAGCCACGAAAGCGCAAAAGAAAATCTATTACCAGTAAAACTTTTGGTCCCAAATGAAAAGAGAAAATGTCGCCTAGAAAACTATTTTTCAAATGGAGGCACAGTTAATCCCCCAGTCTCAGTTTTGCCTATTCGAAGTTACATATTTTTCTTCTGGATGAAAAAATTTAGTTATTTTCTGGACTTTTTTCCTTTTCTCGAAAAAAGTGTCAGTCTCGTTTAAGCTTTTGCCAAGATAAAAAAAATGTTTTCCGGAACAACATCTATTGTTTTATTAATTTGTTTTTATTTTGTCGGCGTGTTTTTGTTTCGTATTTGATTTGAATTAAGACAGATTAATCAATTATGTTCATTAAAGGTAATATTTATTTAAGACAGTAAAAAAACTTAAACTTTTATAGAACTTTTAAAAAAAGATAATTAATAAAAACTATATGACAATATTATAGGGTGATTTATGTTGCATCTGAAAATTCATAATTAACAATTTTTTTTTCGATTGATTCCAGAATGGATCAAAATGATTGGTGATAGGGCCTTGGAAACAGTCTAGGGTGCCGACCTCTAGAATGCAATATATTTCTAAGCAAAATCCATAATCTAATAAGGACACATCAACAAATCTTACCTCTACGACCTCATCTTGTGACCTGGGTCTGTAATTTGTACATTAGGATCTGAGGAATACTATCAATGAAGAAGGGTAAGTAACCCCTACAGAAGAGTCCTCGGTCCCATAGGATAGCTGGGTTGGATGTGGGCCTAACAATCCCACCCCGAAAAACAATTGCTGCTATGAAATCTGATGAGAGGTGAGTAAACAGAGTAATGAGATTGGTTTTTTATCAATTTTATTCAATTGAAAGTACAATTATACATTGTCTCCTTCAGACTAATTACCTGGGGAACCCACACAGCGCTGAAGACAGTTTGCCTTCATAGCAGTGTTTGAACTCAGACACTGGAGTCGGCTACTAACTTTACGTCTTGGAAGAAGTGTGTTGATTAAGAGGGCTGTATAACGGCAATGTTTTATTTTACTTACCAAAAACTCTTTAATTGACATCGCTGTGTGGCAAGGCGAATCTCCTGGCTATAAAAAAAATCAGAATGCTTTTGATTTGCTCATTCTGGCTTTGTTTTCTTCCTCAATTCATTAATAAAAATTTGATGAATAGTTGTATGAATCAAACTCAACTCTTCTCCGATGATTTTAACCGTCAGAATCAAAATGAACCAGATCCTGGATAGTGTGGGCATTTCTTTCAGTTAAAGGTCTTTCGTAACGAGGTTAATCGATCGAGTCTCGACCTTCAGAGAATGCCTTAAACCACCTAAAAACCTGAATGTTTGACCAAAACTGTTTCCATAGGCGTGTTGCAAAAGTTTCCGTCGCACTGTATCCAATTCTGAAACAAAACTTGATAGCCCACCATTGCTCGAATTCATTGTCACTCATTTTGACAACGCACTCGATAAATCCAATTGATGAAATTAATTGCTACGGACTACCACAGTAATCACTCGTAGGGAGTTCAAACTAGTACTGTGGATGCACCAGATATTGGTCTACTTCCCTTTCAAAATGGGAATTTAACAATGTGGCCCAGATTGAACGCTCCGCCGCTAGTGGCATTATTTTATGACCCACATGTTCCCAATTGGTAAAACATCTTATGATTTTGATGGGTAAGGAAAAGTTAGACTGAAGGTCATCTAAGAAATGTAACTCCATTGAATGGTATATAGAGGTAACACGAAATGAAATTGATACTAAAGAAGTCCAAATAATTTTATTCGGCGGTATATGGGTAACATTATAATTAACCTTCCATGCTAGATACTATAGGTTCGTTGTTCTTGTGGTGGGAAAACGATCTGGGAACGGACGTTCTGTTGTTCTTCGAAGTCTTGTATCCATAGCATATCGATTTCGGTCTTCTTCAAATCGGATGGCAGAACTCAAAAATATTTTATATCGGCTCCTATTATATGAAATTTTGTGGACTGATAACCCTAACTTTATAATACTTTATTGTTTATTGATTATTTGGTTTAACTCTACATCACTAAGCTAAGTAATATTTCTAATTTCTACTAGAGACATGGTAGATTACACAATTTAATGCTAAATTATGCAATGTAATGTTAATAAAGGCACAAAAACGATACAAGTTTAAAACTAATTTAATAACATTTAAATATCAGAATTAATAATAAACAAGCAACTAGCCGAACAAGGATAATATGGTATCATTTTATACTCTTTAAGTGATATAAAGGGTATTTTAAATTGGGTGGTTTTTTTAGTTCTTAAATAAAACACAGAATTTGCGTTGATAAAAAAAAATTGATATTTGAAGCATGGTGTATGACATTTAAACATGAAAGACAATATCCTGCAAATGACCACCTCTTGCAGTTCCACAAACGTCCGCTCTTTTATCAAATTTTGGATAACATTTTGGCATAACCGTGGCTCTATCTCACCAATGACTCGAATAGCTAAGGAAAGCTCAGGGACGCGCGAGTCGGAAGCATGCTGGCTAGGCCTTCATCCTACAGTGGATTGACAATGGCTGAATATATATATATATATATATATATATATATATATATATATATATATATATATATATATATATATATATATATATATATATATATTCAAGTAACATTAAAGAATAATACTAATATATATAAAGAATATACTTGACAAAAAAAAACAATAAATAAAATATATGCAATTCCAAGCGGTTTTAGTTAAAGTTCGAGAGCTGTAAACGACGATATTTTGATCACATGGTTGTACTGTTATACAGGGTGTTTAGTGCATCGTTTGCCAAATTGAAATGACCGATAGAAGGGGTCTTTTACTATCTCCTCAGCCTCCATAAAGCATTATTGGGCCCACAGGTTTTTTTATGAAATTGAATTATTTTATTTATTTATTTTGTGAATTATTTAATTCTTTATTTGAAAAATTTCAAAAGTCAGCATTGAAACTTGAATTAAAAAAAAAGTTATTAGTATAGCACCCAAATATTTTTTTTTATTTTATTGTATAATGTAGGGTTCTATGAAAATCAAAATTAGATGCAAGCGAGATCTACTGTTATTTTATAAACACGCAAAGTTTTTGGAAGAAGTAAAAATAAATTTAAAGCTCAATTTTGAGTAGTATATTAAAAAGAACTAAAAGCGATTATGGTCTTCGAATTCTTTAAAAAAAAATCTTTGGTCTATCCTCTTCCTAACGGTATGCATTCATGCCATAAAACCGTTTTACTAACTTCACTAATTCGTAAATACCATGCGTTAAGTAGATAGAAAATTCTATCTCACTCTTGCGCAGTGAAGTCTGGCTGCTATCTCTTTCTTACATAGGGTACTAAAGTTCCTTGGACTTAAAGTAAAAATATAATGTTAAAAAACAATGTTTAATTAATCACGAATCTTACTCGAATTGCTAACCTCCAGGAAGGTAAGCGTCTGTTAGAAAAGCGTTCTTGATAGATTATTTGCGCTTCTCGTGCAACACCATTTGCGCTTCCACATATCATCAAAATGTCCGCGTATTCTTCTTTAGAGAATGCAGCCATCATCAAATCAACAAAACGTCACAAAAACACTAACAAAACGAAACAAAAACTAACACAACTCAACAAAAACAAGTAACACAAGTAACAGAATTAAAAGATTAGCGACGTTGAGTTGGAACAACAAATGCGTTAATCAGCAAAGGCAGTCAAATCTCGACTAAAAAAACTGAAACCACGGTGCGCGTTTTTTGAGTTGATTTTCCATTTACCTAATGAAGAGAAAGTGTGTATGAGGGAAATAACAGTTTTATCTGCTTTGCGCGTGTAGTTTACACAAAACTTTTTACTGCATATCAAATATCAGCCTAATACGTCCCGATACACAGAGTTGGCAAATTAGTGAAGTTAGTAAAATATTTTTATGGCATGAATGCATACCGTTAGAAAGAGGATAAACCCGAGATTTTGTTTAAGGAATTCGAGGAACATGATACCTAGTTTTTTTATATTGTAGATAGTCAGAAATAAATTAGTTTTACGGAGACAAACTGTAAGCTGATAGCGTAAAAGATGAAATAACATTGCCTAAGGGCATAAACCAAAAATATAACACCAAAAACTGCCTAATAGAAATTAGGAAGAAGAAAGTTTAAGCAGTATATATTTAATTGCTCTAAAACATTCAATGATATTAATTACGTATCATATTAACTGATTGAAAATAACCACCCCATTTTAACTAAGGTAAAACATTGTAAAGGTATTTTTTTAAAGAAAAGCAACCAACTAGAAAAACATTTTTCAATTAGACGTAGAATTAATACTCGCTCTAGGATTTACTTATTCAAAGTTAAATATTTTTGCACCAGACGAAAATAAAATTAAGTCTTTTTCTGTATTTTTTGTTTTCGGGAAAAAGCTGACGGTTCCATTCACACTTTAAGCGAGATAAAGGGCAGTTTTCCGGAACATAGTGTATTGCTAAGTTATTCTAATTTTACCGCAGTGCTATTTTGTTTATTCTTTTATTTAAAGTAGATTTGTTTTTAAATTTGCATTTATTACTAGCTGACCAGACAGACGTTGTCCTGTCCATATTTCAATAAATTTGTTTGTAATCGTTTTGTGAATTTGTGAAAAGCTATCGGAACTGTGTAAACAAAGTAAAAATGTGTTTGTCTATTTTTTGTTTGTCTTCTTGCACGATTATTCAAATTTATTGTCGCGCCATTGGTTTTTACTGACCATAATGTCTCATTCGATGCATATCATCTTCGTTTGCATTTTCTCTTTCTTCTTGTATACGTGCTAAACGTGTTTGTGATAATCGATTCCGTTCAATTTCATTTCGCTCTTCGCGTTGCTCTGTACTTCGATTAGATCGAAAATTCGTTTGGTTTGTATCTTTGCGAATTCTGTGACCTAAATTGATCGGTTTTATTGGTGGCATAGCAACGCGATTAGTTTGTATCAATTCAATTCAATTGTGTCGAGTGCGACACAATGCGCGATGCGAAGAATCACAATTCAACTGAAAATTGACAATTAATTCACTTTGTTGTTACTGTATAACCGTTTGTCACTTCAAAACTCACCATATTTCGCAGGTTAATCTGTAAATTTGTTTGAGATAAAACGACGAAACTTAATTCATTTCTTAAAACGATTGCGATGAACTTAAAATAGAATTACAATTCAACTGAAAATAAACAACTGAATCAATTTTTCGTCACTATGTAACGGCAATCCGTTACATAGTGTACATACCCTTTTCGATCATCATGGCACTGGCTGTAGCTATTACAGATGTATGGTCAGGATATAAATCCAGGTTTGATTTTATTACCAGATACTCAAGAGAAATACCTTTTGTTATAAAGAAGTCTAGAAGGTTGGGAAGTTTATCTTAGTCAGTGGGCTAGTATGTACGTGTATACGTTGATAAGTGATTTTACCGGGGGCAGTTAGCCTTGACTCCCATGCTGTATTCTTAACATTGATAAGAAGCATTACATTGATAAAAATGATCATTACATTGCATTAGCATTAATAAGAACACCTTAGTGCGCCATTTGCGTGTAAGGTTGTTGGAACATATTGGGTTGAAGTTGAGCATTATAAGTATTAATATTTAGGATATTGAGCTGGCCTTTTCCTAATTAAGTATGTGCATTTTGTTGTGTGAGTGTGTATTATGGCTGGATTACCTGCTGCGATTGCTGAATGTAGCTCACGTAATTTGGAATTGAACCATCACTCGTACTTTGCATCTCTGTTAAATTATTTCACAATTTATAATTTGTTGGTTTTAAATCTCGGTCAGAGCTACGGGACTATGGAATTTATTTATTTAGTTTCATTCTTATCATTATTTGTTGATAAGCTTTCTCTTCTTATCACAAATATGGCACGGAAAATAATAGGTTTAGTACTCGAAAAGTGATGTTTACTCTTGGGTAGTCACGACCGTATTATAAAAGAATGTATTATAAATGAAACTTGTGCTCCCAATCCTGCTATGAAATTGTTATTATTATTACTGCTTAATCATTTTAAACTTATGATTTTCAAATATTTTACTTTGGCAGTAATATAATATTTGACATTAAGATAATTTAATATAATAGGCATTTAATATAATACACATGGCATGTATTAGTGTTGTATGATAATTTTTAATACTTAAACGTCATGCAGTATGAGTACAAAAGCATAAATATTTCATATAAACATTGTTCAGTTTGGCGGGCGGAAAAGTTCAACATTTCAACGTACCAGTCGGAGGTCACAGTTATTGTTGCTCAAACTCGATTGATAAAGTACGAGCCGATCACATTAAAGTCGGCAACTGCTCGTCGTTTACAAGGATTATATTCAGTTAATTAGCAAAATGCAAGTTATTTACGGCTCTGTTGAAGTGAAAGAGCATCAACGCTACTCAAAAACAGTTTTAAGGCAACCTGTTTAATAATGTCTGCACTTAATACACGGCTATTGGGATGATGTGTTTCATTTAGTTCTTGACCCAATATAAGTTTTTAAAGGTGTAGTTTTAAATCGGCATCCTTCTTAAACTTTCAAAAATAATACAAAATTTTATCTCTCGGGGCACATCAAAGTGGATCACTTTAATGATTACTGAATGGAGAATTTTACTACTTCCATATTTTCTGGGGTTCTACAATAGCAGTCCTAAGTTTGCTAGGTTATTTTCTTTTGATTTGGATCCAGTTATCCGAATAATAGATATCCATAACAAAATTATTTTCCGATCGATGGTATCGAATGAGACATACTTCACCTTTGTACCCTCGCAATGTGTGAGATTGTATGTACCCTGTAATTAAAAAGTTTCCCGTTGTATTTGACTTTTATTGAAAGCAAAAAAAATCACAAAAGTTTGACTTAATAAAGAACTAAATTTTAATATAAATTCAACTGATAGCTTACCAACCTTCTTACCATTGAGGATTATAAAAAAAAAATGTATAGGTATTGTATTATATTTTAGCTGAGGTTAATATTTAACGACAGTAATTTTCTCAATAAAAAATAAGCGATTTGCTGCTTCGCTTTACAATGAATAGTTTATTCAGTTTTTATATACGGAACTAATATAATTACAATAATAACGACAATTAGTACATATTCTACTTGCTGATTGTGGAGAAAAAGAAACTAAGTATAATATCATAAAAGAGTAAACTGGAATCCATTACCCGTATACATTCTCGTCCAAAATGAAAACAGAAAATAAACATCTCCTCGGAAGATTTTTTAAAAGGAGACACAGTTAATCCTTAGTATCGTTCGTGCCTATTCAGTTATATGTTTCTCTTCAAGGGCAAACAAACGAAAGTTTTTCTTTGGATAAAAAACAAATTCTTCAGCCTTCCAGGATGTAATTTATTATTTTAGTATCTTTTTGATTACTCTACTTCGTTGTCATTTCGTTATACTTTTGAACTATATTATGTATATATATATATATATATATATATATATATATATATATATATATATATATATATATATATATATATATATATATATATATATATATATATATATAAATATATATATATATATATATATATATATATATATATATATATATATATATTTATATATATATATATATATATATATATATATATATATATATATATATATATATATATATATATATATATATATATATATATATATATATATATATATATATATATACAATATAGTTCTTGGAATTTTCCAATTATTCTTAAGAATAATTGGAAAATTCTTAGAATGATAAGTCAAACTAAATGTATTTATATATTCGTTTTACTGTCCTATGTACAGAATTATAGATGATAGTAAGTTTGTGTTGTGCATTGAAATATATTTCCGACAATTACTATTAAAATTTCGATTTTCATATTATATCACAAATCATCTAAATAAATAGTCCACTAATCTAATGCATATCAGTTACAACTATAATTATATTTATTAAATTTTTCAGTTGAAAACTATGCTCAACGGAATGTAACTGTTATAAAACCCAACATCTGGTTCTTGAGAGAACATTTTCTGAAGATGAGATAATTTTTTCTCATCGAAACGTCAGCGAAACCGTCCTCCAGTGAACCTCAGCTAACACTGGATACCCGAGAAACAATCGTTACATTTCAAACCCGTGAAAACATTAGTAAAAACATAAAAAACATTATTAACAACATTCGCTAAAATCTTGTCGGATGGCGTATAGTGATGTTTTGACTTCTTATCGAATAAGCGTTTGATGAGACAACAGTAAGTGAAGCGCTCTCTCACTATCCTACTTCACTCATTACATTATCACAATCTTAAAAATTAAAACAACTATAGTGCAGTTAATATAACCATCTCCGTCTCCGCCAAAATATCAGCACTTGTAAGTTGTAAGTGTAAGTGTTTTCGCTATGAAGGTGAATCCTATCTAGTTTCCTTGTGGGCAAAAGTACGTCCTACTTTTCGACTTAAAAAAGCTTGAGAATTTACTTAAAAGAATATACAAAATTAATAATATTCCAAATTAATCTTTTTAAATATTTATTGATTGTGATGATGAATTGATATTGATAATGATTGATGAAATTAGATGTTAAGAAGAATAGTTCGAAGGAAATTCTAGCCGGGACATCTGGAAATTCCCATACACCGTTCTGATGTTAAGAAAATGGTTGCGCCGCTATATTTATAAATATTCTTCTAATACTCTTACAAAAAAGCTCCGCAACAGTAGCTAACATTTTGACATAATAATAATATATAAAACTATAGTTAACTATATATAAGTATATACCAATGACATATAATTAATTAAATATTATATATATACTTATAAAAGCTCAAAAGCTCTATATCACTCATGAGGATTTTTGATTTAATTCTTAAACATGATGGCTATATAGATCTTCATTTATACATTATTTAAAGATATAAATTTGAAAGTTAAAAGTTCTATTATATATTCGACAAAGGATAATTCTATTATTCGATAAGTAAGTTGTACTTACCAATTGTGGTTATGACTGTTAAGGAATAGAGAAATGCTCCTGCAAAACTCCAAGATTTATATCCATTTGTATCATCACTACCATCATACCCCCTTCTAGTTAAATTAACAAAAATCTGAAAAAAAAATGTTTCATTTTGAATCTTCATGTTAAGAAATTACTAAGACATAAGAAAAATTCTTATGAAAATTACCAGTAGTTGGGAGTATTTTAGAAGGAACAAATTACGCGTTATGTAGTGCATAAAAGAATACAATTTATATTATTTAACAGAGGTAGCCGATACTTAATGGAAACTCCTATTAACCCAGTTAACCCAGGGCATCACAGTACATCTTCTAGAAAAATAATTTAGAGATCACTTTGTTATCGAAAAGCTATGATAAGAATTAACATTTTAAGCAAATACGTATAAAATCATATTTGGCAAATATTACTTGGTTATTACTACTATAAATACTACAGGATAAACTAATGCATCCTCTCTATGGGTTCCCTACAGCTGTCAACAACGATGCGGCAACGTCACAATATAGTAAAAATATATTCTGTACGTAAATATCTCGATATGTTTCGTATTTACGGAGAAGCATTCCAAAATTCTGAAAAGGCTAGGCATATTTATGGGAAAAGATACCCAGAAAGACCGCTTCCAGCTCGGCAAAAATGTATCTACAAGGTGTGGGTATTAAATAACGAGTACGCATGCGCCAAACGTCAGCGACCAACAGCTGTTTAGCGTGAAGCCTTCTCTTTTGAATGCAGTAATCGCTTATGTAAAGAAATCCGTATATTTTGTTTCGGCGAAAAAATGTTATGTGTAACAATAGAACAACGAATTGTTATGAAATTTCACTTGTAACTTGGAGAAACTGCTACTGAAACTTATAATTTATTGAAAGAAGTGTATAGTGATGAATGTTTATCGCGTGCACGTGTTTTTGAGTGATTTAAGCGTTTTCAATGTAGCCGAAAAGACGCTGAAGATGATCCACGCCCGAGTCGCCCTTCCACGTTAAAAAACGGATGACAACATCGAAAAAATCCGTAATCTATTTCGATCTGACTGACGTGCGATTGCTAAAACTGTAGGAATTGACAAAGAATGCGCACGGCAAATTTTACATAACAATTTTAACATGTAAAAATTGTGTGACAAAATGTCTGTCAAGAAGTTTCTAGCCTTGTACAGCATCCCAGTTTTAGACCATTCGCATTATTCGCCGAATCTTGCACCGTGAGTCGTCTATCTGTTTCTTTAGGTGAAATCTGCATTAAAAAGAACAATATTTTATTCCGTTGAAGCTGTGAAAGAGAAAGCGGCACGCCTTCGGAAGGAGCTTACAGAAGAAGATTTCCAGCACTGTTTCTAGCAATAGAAGAATGGGCAAGAGAGAATCGGAAAACAAATTTTATATCATATCGTTGAAGAGGAATTTACCAGAAGTACTCGGAATGTTGTGCGACAAATTGGAGTGTCCCATTGGATTGTACACAGAATACTAAAAGAGGAATTATTCTACCCTTATAATGTACAAAAAGTACAAGCACCCCTGCAGATTTTTCACAAAAGCAAAAATATTGTAAATGATTTCTTGACCAAAACTAAATAAATTAAAAATTTTTGTTATATATTTTATCAACCGACGAAGCATCATCACCAGGAATGGAATGGTGGACAAGAATAGTTAATTTAATAAATCATGTATTTCTTAATGTGACGTGAATAGCACTAATTATAGCACTATTATTAGCACTAATAAAAATTAGTGCTAATAATTTCAACTTTGATATTAACAACACATAACATTTTGATATTTTGATATTAACACAACACAACACATGACAATAACATGTAAGATATCATTTTTTTGATGTAACAAAACAAACCAAATTTATGCTGAAAGGTATGGAATAAATGGCTATGAAACTCTTAAATTATATTTTCAAATAATACTTTTTAAATAAGACAATGAGACGTTGCCATTGTTACGAAAATCAAAATGAAGGTCTGACCAGTTTTTCGCGGAAATATACATTTTGGATATATGTTTTAGGGAAACTTCTTGTTCAAAAACAAAATCTAAAAAATCGTTAGTTAAATTTACGAAAGTATTTTTCCTTAAACCCTGTATAATATTTTGTATTATAAATATACTCAAATGTTTGAATTATGTCTCTATTCATAGTCTTTTGGGCCAGTGTAGGTATTCTCTCAGTAAAATATCTAGGGTCTACTAAGAAAAATCTTACAGTGCAAATATCTTTGAGTGTAATTATGTGTAACAAATTATATTATTTTATGCAAAACAACGAAGTGTTAGACAAATAAATCGTCTGGGATAAAATATAAATGTATTACATATTCACAATATTTATTATAAATACGTAACAATATCAAATATATGTACATATATTACATATATGTTACATATAAATAAATTTTGGAAAGTTGTTCTTTTACCTTTTGGAATTCAATTAATTCAGTTTCTACTGCAGCACGATATTCTTCCTCTTGCAACTTAACTTTTGCATTCAATTCCATGGTAAGATTCCACAATTTCTTTGCGTATAATGTTCTATTGTTGATTGCTTGCGATTGAACAGGAATCGGTTTTCCACGCTCCAGAGCCTGGATCATAAACGAACCGGCAATTGTGTATCCTATCTAAAAAAAAATATCCATTAAATGGCATAAATCATATTAGAAACTTGGTCATAATCATAAGGATGCAGTGTTGGTGCAATTTCAGATTTCGATATGAATGTTTGTGGTTTATCTGTATGTTTCAATTTGTTCTTCATGCAGAAGTATAAAATTTAATGAAGAAATCACATCTCAGTTACTCCGGATATATTTTACGGATGTCGGCTATGCCTGTTACTCACCGGTCGATATTATTTTCAAATTAGTAAAGATTAAGGACAAATGAAAGCCACCAAGGGTCGATAAGCTATGGAGGGAAACACCCTTAACACCGGAGTTAACCGATAGTCGTAGACCATGGTTTGGAGCCTACTTAAAATTGTAGTTCGAGTTGCGTGAGGGGGTATTCTAGTCTAGAGGCTTGTATAGAGGCTTGATAAAAAAATACAAAAAATATGTTAATTTAGAAATATAAAATAAAATCTATGAAAAAATAATTCAAAATTGAAATATTTATGAGCTGGTATGGGTAAAAAAAAGGAAGTAAGCTGATAGACATGATTGCCACCCGTCCGTTCGTAAGAACGTAAGAATATCGTTATCATTGGTACCAAAGAAGAAAAACATTTTTTTCGCAAAATAACGACAGTTTAACAACTTGATTGGGATGCTTTGGTGCATCCACCGTATACTCCCGATATTGCGCCCTTCAATTGCCATTTATCTAGATCGCTTCAAGATTTAGATTACAAGTTTAGATTGTAAAATGGTAACTAGTTCCTTGAAATACTTGAAAACTTCCTGGATTACTTTTTTAACCAAAAACCTCAAAACAAACCGAAAAAGATCATCAAATAGAACGGAACTTGTAATATTGATTGAATCTGATTTATAGTAATTAAAATGTTAATTTAGTTTTTCTCGAAACAATAGCGTGAACTTTGACATCAACCCACTACATTTTTGCAGTGATATAAGAACGATTTTTAAAAAATGGCTTTACCAATTCAATTGGCGTCTTCTTATGGAAAGTTCAAAATGAAGTTTGAAATGTATTATTTTACTGTGTTTTTTTATCAATATATAACATTTTATTATCTACTGAACATTCTACTAATATGAAAGAAGAATATGAGACAATTTCACGAGTTATAAAGAATTAACTATTATGAACATCCGCTGATAATTTGTATTCATCTAAAAGACTGCAACCTTAGGCGACAAAGCGGGAATATGAACTATACTTGCTAATCATTGAATTAATAAAATCATTTTTCTCTGGGGCCTATGAAACAATTTGAGAAGGCTTTGAATCAAAAATCCAAACTAAAGGCTAACATTTTGATAGTCCTTCCTTTCACCGAATCGTTGAACGGGATTCAATCTAATGCTCGATGTTCGTTTGTTAAAATGATTCAAGATATTAGCGTAAGGTAGATAATTATGCAGAACTTATTGAAGAAATACTTTAGGAAATTTTAATAAAGAACAATGGGAATGATTTCACAAAACTTAGGAGCTAACAAAGACCCTGATCGAATCTGTTGAACTCTGTTGGAATCTTCATCGAGACTGTCCTGGTAAACGTTAAGAAAGAAAGTCTTATAAATGAAATATGTTCAAGTAATTGTTGTTAATATTTTGTGAATTAAATATCTTGCGATTGTTTAACAGACAACTACAGTAACAATCCTAAAAGCAAACAAAATAAAATTATGTTATCTTTTTGTTATCGAATTATCAACTTCAATTATAAAGCTAATATAACGCATCTCGAAAAATGTAGTTCCTGAACCTTTAAAAAATTGCATATGCTATTGTTTGGATGGTGTAATAGAAATCTTACAAACTTTACGCAAAATAATTCTATATCAAGGCTTTTATTGAGAATTTTGAATGAAATATTGAGGATTATAAAAGGATAATATATCTTATATGATAATATTATATTTAGCTAACTATGGTTAAACTCGAAGAGATCTAACAATCCTAGCACCATCAGGAATTGATTCGATCTAACTCTAAAACTAAACTATGTTCTAGTTATATGACAACGGTACCTAAAAAAAGCGTGTAAAAATTATGAACCATAAAATTAATCAAGCCTTACACTTAACACTCATAATAATTAAAAATTTGCCCGAATTGAATGGGTCATTTATTCCGGTTCATACTTTTCTTACATTTAGCTATTTGCATATTTTCATATACATCCAAAACTCTACTATGATTTACACTTTAAACAAATCTTAAATTTCTAATATTTTTATTATGATCATATTCATATTATGACGCTGTTGTACATGTTGGATAATACATGATTTCTTATTTCTTCCATGTCTAATGTGGGCAATATGTACTTCATATTTGGTTAATATGGATCCTTAATTTACCTAATATAATTTCGATCATAATCTTGTCGTTTGTTCTTGAACGACCACTTTTTTAACCGTTTCCATATATAAAAACAACCCTGTATAAAAAGGGAGATCTTAGCGATTTAGAAAATTGTCGTCCAATCAGCTTATTTTAACTTTATAAACTATTCATGAGAATTATCACGAATCGACTAGAGCAATTTGAATTGTATCAACCTGTCAAGCAAGCTGGTTTTCCGAAAAATTTCAGAACTGTAGAACGCCTACATACAGTAAAACTAGTTGCAGAAAATACTAACAAGTACAACATTTTATTATAGCTAGCATTTATTGATTTTTGAAAAGCCTTTAATACAACAGAGTTCTGGACATCCAAGGCTGTAATGAGAAATGCAAGAATTGATCAGCGATTTATCGACCTTAAAAAATCTATGAGAAGGCTACAATAACAATATCAATACATTATTTAATGGGTATTAATACAGGAGCATAATCAAAGGATATAATATCCCTAGAAGTCTTTATGCCGGAAATAGCAAATATATTTAAATAACTGAGATGGAGACAAAAAAGAATAAACATAAAAGACGAAAGACACACAAATTCACGATTTGCCGATTACATAATTATATTTGCCTAAAATAGTACATAGCTTGCACAATTGACGAATAAACTCTTAAATGAAGCAGGAAATGCAGAAAAGGTAGGTAATTTGATCAAGATGAAGTATATGACAAACGGACATGAAAATCATAACATAATATATATAAAAAGTCAAGTTATAGAAAGAGTAGAATCTTATGTATATCTAGGACTAACTCATTTAATAAACAATGTTAAAACTGGGAAAGCTATAGAAGAATAAAACTGGGATGGATAACATATGGCAAACTAAGGAATACATGAATATAATAAACACGAAAATGTCTATGAAGCATAAAACCCAAATCGATAACGAATGCATACTGCTTATAATAACATGCGATTTAGAAACATGGAGGCTCAATAAAATGATAATAAACAAACCTCAAATACACCAGAGAGCTTTTGAAGGAAAACTACTAGTTCGCTAAAAGATCGAAAAACTAACTATCGTATAAGAAGACAACCCAAGGGGGAATATGTTGTGGAACGTATAGGCCCACCAAAATGGATTAGGACATATAGAACAGAACATCTAGCAAGCCATAGAAAACAATGGAGTGGTAGAATTACTAGATGGAGACCTTGAGGAGATTAATGAAATATAGGGAAGACTATGACAACTCTGGCATGCTGAAATAAAACGGGTGGTAGGTTTGAATTGATTTAAAATAGCACGGGATAGAGAAAGATGAAAAATTATGAAAGAGGCTTATATCGTCTTTACGACAGAAAAAAAGCTAAAAGAAGAAGAAAAATACTTATTCAATATTACACATATTTACACAAATTCGGAAAATTCAGGAATTTTTTGCAAAACAAATTTTTGCAATATACATTGGAACCCGATAATGTGAAAACTACAAGTAAAACAGACACATAATTTCTGAAGTTTAGGGTGAACAAGCTCAGCAAGAACATACTAAGAGTGTACACCACATGCGTGTGGTAATTTCACAGTAGAACAGCAATCAAAATTGAATGAAAATTTAACTCAAACATTCGCAGATCATAGATTTTTCAACTTCGAAAGCACCAAGATTATATACTTTACCAAAAATTCATAAACCAGGAAAATCAATGAGACCAATTGTATCACAGTTTGATTCCCCAATATACAATTTCGCAAAATGATTATCAAAGGAATTTAAAAATCTACCAAACCGACTACCTTTCTGTTCTGCGATAAACTCAACAATATTCATAGCAAAAGTCAAAACACATATCTACACATAGATGAGGTCTTGGTGTCCTTTCATATATCATCATTGTTTCCGAGTGTATCGATTCCGCTTACCTTGAAATACTTGATGAAGTTATTCGAGTTAAACAGTTTCAATAACAAGATTGTTTCTAAATATATCTCCCTAGGTAGGCGGTTTACACCCTTCTATGAACCCGATAGAAAGCAGATCTACTCACAACCCTGCCCACGCCAGCCATGTCTCCCTAACACTTCCTAAAAGCAGGGATAAAACATGTCCCAACCCCACAATCCCACATCTATACCATATTTTATCCTCCCCATATCACTATCATCTTCCAACCCGTCTGTCCAACAAGGCAGATTGTGGTTAAAAACGCGTTACAAGCAAATGGCGAATATCAAAACCACTGAATTTGGTCTCTAGGTGGGTAAATCTCCCCCTCCATTGAGGGCTAAACCACGGTATCTAGGAACGGGGAGTGGGGGTAGAAATTCGCTTGCTAAAACGACTGCGAAAATGCTAGAACTTTGTTATCTGATGAAAGAATGACGAAACTGGAGGAAGTACTGTGAAAAATTTAATAGGACGTCATAGGTCTCAGCGAGGTTAGAAAAAGAGAAGACCAAATTGCTCTTCAATCTGGGAACCTATTCCACTACAATGGTCCCGAAAGCAAATCTGAGGGCGCTGTGGGTTTCATCGTTCACAAGCGGCGCCTTAGAAATATAAAAGTATAAAGAGATATAAAAGAGATAAGATCTACTAATATTTAAACTAAACACAAGATACAGTTTTAAAATTATCTAGGCTCACGCCCCAATTTCGGAATACGACGAAGAGGATGTGACGGCCTTCTACGACGACCTTGGTACAGTTTAACAAGAGAGCCCAAATCATTACATTTTGATGACGGGCGATTTTAATCGCCCTAATCGGGCTGACGCGGAAAGTTTACTCGGCTATTACGGTTATGGAGAAAGAAATGAGAGAGGTGGCAAATTGTTGAACTATCTACAACTACACAAGCTTTTCGCCATGAATTCTTTCTTTAACAAAAAAAAACACAAAATAAAGGGACATTGATGGCAAAAACAAGAATTAAATTAACTTGGAAATCTTGGAAAAAGCCACAATGACTCAAATCTGATTAATAAGGGGGTTGCAGAGCCACTGTGCTGTTTAATTAAACTCGATGAGTGGTAAGGCGCATTATTGCTGATGAATGAAAATGAAAAAAAAATGATGATGAAAATTTAATAGGACGTCATAGGTCTCAGCGAGGTTAGAAAAAGAGAAGACCAAATTGCTCTTCAATCTGGGAACCTATTCCACTACAATGGTCCCGAAAGCAAATCTGAGGGCGGTGTGGGTTTCATCGTTCACAAGCGGCGCCTTAGAAATATAAAAGTATAAAGAGATATAAAAGAGATAAGATCTACTAATATTTAAACTAAACACAAGATACAGTTTTAAAATTATCTAGGCTCACGCCCCAATTTCGGAATACGACGAAGAGGATGTGACGGCCTTCTACGACGACCTTGGTACAGTTTAACAAGAGAGCCCAAATCATTACATTTTGATGACGGGCGATTTTAATCGCCCTAATCGGGCTGACGCGGAAAGTTTACTCGGCTATTACGGTTATGGAGAAAGAAATGAGAGAGGTGGCAAATTGTTGAACTATCTACAACTACACAAGCTTTTCGCCATGAATTCTTTCTTTAACAAAAAAAAACACAAAATAAAGGGACATTGATGGCAAAAACAAGAATTAAATTAACTTGGAAATCTTGGAAAAAGCCACAATGACTCAAATCTGATTAATAAGGGGGTTGCAGAGCCACTGTGCTGTTTAATTAAACTCGATGAGTGGTAAGGCGCATTATTGCTGATGTAGCAAATAGGTGTTCTTTATGTTCAGTCTCACAGGAATAACTATTTCTGAAAGTATTTCGAGAACTGTTTGGTAAAACTGCTGGTTTATCGTTTAACCTCGAGGAACAATTTATGGACGCTCTTCTGGGTAACAAAACAGCAACTTAGCATGTTTTTAATCTTTGATTTCCTCACTCTGGCTTTTTTTGACCTCGTTTCCGTGTTGCAATCAAAAACTCATGAATCGTTACCAGTAGTGAGACGTTCCAGAAAATGAGGGTCATTTTCAATCCTTCCCAAAAATTAAGGACATGTTTCCCTCCTGTTATACTTTTAATCCTGCGTAAGGCTTTTCGGGCTATTTTCACACAGATTTTCTTCATCCCTAGTTCATTAGTCAATATCTATTAAACGATTGTATGAGTGAAATTCAACTCTTTCCCAATTATTCTGGCCGTCAACCGACATTCCGAGCGCACAAAATCTCGAATACTATAGATATATTTATCACTTCTTGTAGTTGAATGCCTATCCTTAAGAAATTCATCTTCAACCGAGTCCTGGCCTTCAGAAAATGCCTTAACCTACCAGTTGAAAACCTGGGCCCTTCAGAAAATACTACATCCATAGACCTGTTGAAGTTTTGCATTTCCGCCGCAGTGTTGCCAAGTCTGAGACAAAACTTTATAGCACATCGGTGCTCGAAATTGCTCTCACTAATTTTCAGAACGCACCAGAAAAAAAATTTCACCGATAAAGAAAGCCAACAGTTCTACCAGATCGAATGCCACGCCATCCATCTTATTGCCTCATACAACACCTTGAATGAGCAAAACATTAAATTCAAATGTGGGGGCAGCTAAATAAATTATTACACTAATACCAGCATATCTGTCCTAGTGGATGTTTCTTAGTATATATGAAGAATGTTGTTTTTATCAAAAATGTTAGCATAATTATTATTCATCATTTTTTTTTTAATTTGAATTAAATAAAATAATTAAAATCTTTTACCAATAAAATATCAATAAAGAAAATTAGCAATAAATGCTAAATCACTTTTATTTACTTACCGAAGCACGTTTGGTTAACCATGTTAGCATCATCAGGTGATGATTCAATATAAAATTGAATCACCTCGTGATGATGCTAACATAGTTAGCGAAACGCGCATCGAAAATGAAAACTCTTCGAGTTTAATGTTTCAAACGAAAGGTTCCAATAGAATACTCGAACCTTATGATGTTCACAAAACTTTATGTGTGGCTAAACTATTTGCACTCTTGTTAATATATACGGAACAAATAACTATAATTTTGTCAGCTGGGTCCACACCAATAAGACTGTGCGTGTAGGTTGAATTTACTATTCGGTGAAAATATTTACGACACAAAATTACCACACATACACAGTAAATAAATATTTGTTTTTTGCCCTCTGAACGCCCTGCTCCGTCTATATGTGCAGTGGGATTTTTGTAGGTTATACTTGAGATTAGGTTACCCCAACGCCAAAAAAAACTTTTTTTTTATAGTTTTTAGTATTTCTACTTGTTTTTTGTAGTTTATACGTTTCTATTTTGGTGTAAATACTTCTAATAACGCTTTTTCTTGGTATGTTTTTTTTCTTTTACTTGATTAAATTCCTCACTTCGTCACTTCGTAATATGCTGGAACATGCTTTAATTACAATCAATTACTCAATAACTATTACACTATTAAATAATAAATAAACATAGTCACGTCACGTAGGTATCTTTTTGAAACCAAAAATATTAATTTCCGTTCAGCAACACGTCCACACACAAATATTGTGCGCCGCAAATTCCTTTGCCGTTGGCGAGAAAACCGACAACAGATGGTTCGTGTGCGTGCTCTACGGTGAAAATATTTGTGTGCGACGTTGTGTGCGTTACCATTATCACGCACGCACACCACATACGACACATTCAGCACGTACAACGCACATTTTATTGGTGTGGGCTCAGCTTAACAGTAAAATTGGAAAAATTGTACATGCTACTATTTACAGTAAAACGGTAATTTTATAAATGTCGTCAATATTATAAACAATCTAGTGTTAAAGCGAAAAAGTGGTATCTGTGTTAAATATGTGTCATATTAGATAACAAAATATCTTTATGTCTCCCCTAAATTCGCGTGTAGGAGTATATGTGAAATAGTTTGAAATTTAGCAATATATAAAAAAGACATATACCACAAGGCCAATTATTCCCACGTTGCTGAAGAGAAATGCTATAAAGTTTCGAATATATTCCTTGCATTTTTTAAACCAAGGCCGTCTATAGCGTCTTCCTTGTCGCCGCATTGACCGCCTTCTGTCCATCTTATAGTAATTTTGCCATGTCCGGTTGGCCTAAAGTCCCGTCTTAGTCAACTAATACTCTGGTCCATATTTTTTCCTTGTTTAGAATAAAACAATCTGAAAAAAAAATACTATGAAGTATTCAATTTACTATTTCTAAGTTAAATTAATATATACAATTAGTAAAACTAAACAAACATTCTATCTATATTTTTATTCTGTATTTTTATAATTATAGTAATATATCTAATAATTTAGAAATTAGTTCTTGTGGTGATGGTGATTTATAAAGCATTCTAATTGTGTAAAAACAATGAAAGGATCTTATCGATTTTTCAAAAAGAACTTTTTTGGTTATTGTAAACCCGGTTATGGTCAAGGAACTACAATTTTAAATTATCATTTAACGTATTCGCATCTGAACTATTGAGAGACCGGAACTTTCTGAATCCAAACATATTCACGTTATAGGAGACGGGTTGCCGTCCTGTTGAAAGGGGTCCTGCTGAAAGGGACCACCAGGAGGTTATCTGAAAATCCAGAGAAACCTCGATTAGAAATCGACATTTCGCTCATATAATACAATACTTAGGATATGAAAACTTGGATATTTGGGCATTTTCGCAACATTATTATCATTATGATTAGAAATTTGTTTTTGTTGCAAAAGAACTTGACACACTTTAAAGCTCGAATTTTCATCGGACACAAAAACAAGATGCAGAGAGATCTTGCTTCGCCATTGAAGCATCGGAAATCATTTATAATAACTTAATCGTATAGAATTGGAGTAATGTGCGCAATGCAGCTCCTCTTCTGAGATCTGATACATTGTGGCCTAGCCCATAGTAACATAAGTAACTCCAGTTTCCGCTAAGATTTTCGTTGTTGGCCTGCTGAGTTTTTTCGAGACTTTGCGGGGTTCTTATCCTCCTAATATTTTGAATGCATGATCCTTACAGAGTTAACGGAGTCTTGTAACGGTTCTTGTTATTTCTCGGGGACTGCATCTTTATACATACATACATATATATATATATATATATATATATATATATATATATATATATATATATATATATATATATATATATACAACAATATATAACCAGATAGATAACCAGAACAATATATAATACCAGATATCCTAGTGGAGGAAGTAACAAATGCTATAGAATTGATGAAGAACGGCAAGGCTCCAGGAAAGGATAGTGTAACTGTCGAAATGCTAAAAGCTGGTGGTCGGACGTTACATAAAACACTGGCAAAATTATACTCAAAATACCTCAAAGAACAAAAAGTACCTGACTTATGGAAAATGCAGAAGTGATCCTTTTACATAAAAAAGGAGCACAGGAAGATTTAAAGAACTACCGTCCAATAAGCCTCCTATCAGTGATGTACAAAGTTTTCACTAAGATAATTTCTAAAAGAATATTAAAGAAACTGAATGACGCACAACCAAGAGAACAAGCAGGATTCAGAAGTGGATTCAGTACAATGGATCACATCCAGGTTGTACAGCAGGTCATAGGAAGGCACAACGAATACACCATGCCACTGTGCTTGGCTTTTATCGACTACGAAAAAGCATTTGATTCCATCTCAAAGCATGCGATAATGGATGCACTGCTTAGTCAAGGTGTAGAGAGAGCCTATATAAACCTATTAGAATCGATATATGATGGAGCTACAGCCACAATTCACCTTGATGATCTTGAAGTGGGAATTAATATAGAACGAGGTGTACGGCAGGGTGACGCAATATCGCCTATTCTTTTCTTGGCTGGCCTTGAAGAAGTATTCCGTAAACTGGATTGGGAACAGGATGGGGTAAAGATCAATGGTGCAAACTTAAACCATCTTAGATTTGCAGATGATATTATTCTCATTTCACAAGACCCAGAGGAGCTGCAAAGACGCATACAAGAACTGCAAAGGGCTGGCGAACCATTTGGCTTGAAAATAAACCTGAAAAAGAGTCAGGTTATGTTCAATAATTTCGCTCAGGACAGAAGAATTTCAGTTTTAGGAAGGGATTTAGAGATTGTGGACAGCTTTGTATATCTTGGGCAGAGGATTTCCATGGAGGGGAATACCGCCCGGGAGGTGGAACGGCGTGTTAAATGTGGCTGGCAGGCATTTGGTAGGCTCAACATAGTGTTTAAGAGCAGACTCCCACTTTGCCTGAAAAGAAAAGTATTCGATCAGTGCGTTCTACCCGTTATGATATACGGAAGTGAAACCTGGACACTCACATCACAATCAATTCAAAAACTTCGGGTGGCACAGAGGGGAATGGAAAGATGTATGCTTGGCATTACAAGACGAGACAGAAAGTCCTGCGCATGGATCAGGGAACAAACAAAAGTCTGTGACATCATTGGAAGAGTAAAACAGTTGAAATGGAGATGGGCAGGCCATATAGCGAGGCGATGGGACGACAGATGGACCAAGGCAATCCTGGAGTGGATACCGCTTGATCGCAAACGTCCGCGAAGAAGACCGAAAGCACGATGGACTGATGACATCGTTAAGTATATTGGACCCGAGTGGCAGAGGAAAGCCCAGGACCGTGAAGGTTGGAAGCATGCTGAAGAGGCCTTCATCCTGCAGTGGATCGATACGGGCTGATGATGATGATGATGACATATATAAATATATATAAATATATATATATATATATATATATATATATATATATATATATATATATATATATATATATATATATATACATAAATATATATATATATATATATATATATATATATATATATATATATATATATATATATATATATATATATATATATATATATACATAAATATATATACATATATATATATATATATATATATATATATATATATATATATATATATATATATATATATATATATATATATATATATATATAACATAAAACACTGTATGGCCGTATTTTGTCATCATTAAGTCAAGAGCTTAACGTTAAGTCAAATGTTTGCCATGTCTACCCTGTCTAAAATTATAACAAAATTGGAAAAAACAACTTTCCCGGTAAACGTGTAATAAAGCGCGAAAGTTGTTCCTTTGAGAATTCGTACCAAAATAGCTAAAAGAGTTTCTCCCTTTACAATACTCTTTCCGGTAAAAGCAAACAATCTCTAGTTAAACCCCTTTGAATACAGTTATAAGCAAAACAATCCCTTTTGGAATATATTATACCTTCTAAAAGTACTTTTATAAATTCTGTTGTGTTACAGATACTTTTATTTTGCATATCTAGTTGCAAAGTTTAACAAATTAATTAATTTTTAAGAAATTAGATACCTTTGTTTATAGTGATATTTTATATTTCGTATTTAATTAGGTCTTTTATCTCGTATTTTATTAAGTAAGAATATACCACCAACTTGAATACTAAAATTATAGAAGGAAGTCAAAGCTGACTAAATCATCAAATGAGGCATAGAACACGATGGAGAATTGGTAGAATATTTGCATTCAATATTTATAGCATACAAAGTTAAATGTAATTGTAATCGAAACAAATAATAAGTGTACAAAGTGTACGTAATAGTTTTGAAAGAAGGAAAGGATGAATATTTAAAAAAAAACTAAATGTGATGTTTGTTTAACCTAAATGTTACAAAAAAGTTCAAAAACTAGAAATGTTTATCCGTGCAGCACGCAAAACTTACCCATTCCTTCAGCCTCCACCAAAATGTCAGCAAGTGTCTCTGTAACCGGTTTCTGGCCTTAAGCCGTCATCAGTTTTTGCGTGGAGTACGGATAAATTTTCTTTGTTTTTTAAATATTTTAAATATTCTATTCGGGCCCAAAATGTAACTTTTCAAGAAAAAATATTATGAAAGCGAAGAAATTAAGGATAAAGTATTTTACGCGATTACATTTGGCCACTAATTCCGCTACTTTCTTTCTCTAGTCTACTCTTCTCTCTTTTCGAGATCGAAATGTTAGTGTTATTGCGTGGGAATGTTGAAGTATACCCATTTTTAATGATAAGTCAAAATTCTATTATTAATTTCGTCCTATGAATTTCGAAATAGCTTTCTATAAATAACTATCCAACACAGCTGTGAGATTGAAATTCCATAAAATCGTTTGGGACTTCTGGACACCATCTATCAATCTTGGCAAAAAATTAAGATATAATACTATTGATGATTAAAAAATGTTGAATACAATAATTCTGTGGATTAGGTTTATTTTACATACGCTTAAATCAAACGAAAGACATTTTCTTAAATGGATGTTCATCATGATGTTTATTTTGTCTTTAAATTTTGATTTAATTCATTTTTAAAAATCATGTCAACCAAATGCGAGTCACTAGCAGCAATGCAACTTTGTACCCTTTTTAACACATTTTCCATAACTTTTGTCAGCGTATCTAGTGTTACTGCAACGATTTCAGCACCGATATTGTCCTTGAGTTGCTGTATGCTTTAAGGCTTATTTATAAAAACCTTTTCCTTCAAAAATTCTCCCAATATTGCATGCAAATTATCAAGTTGATGGAAGTGGTTTATTTTGGCATTACAGTATTATGATGACTTATTATTGTTTAGAAACAACAGATGCTAAACAATTTCACTCTTATAGAAAAACATGTAAAAGTCACTTTCGAAAATGCGGCGTAAACTGCGTGGAGAAATTCCCAATTGTGTACTACGTCGTCGAATCTATTTCTGGTAACTTCCCTACAATTTGCTCCACACATGCAATATTTTCAGCACTTCGCACTGTTCATAAACCTCTTATACGAGGCCAATCCCCGGCGATTCCAAATTCTTGTAATTGCTGGAATAAACATTAAATTGTTGTTTTATGAGGCACCGGACTAAACGAAGGTTGTCTCCCTGCTCACTTCACGTTTAGTTGCAATAATTGAATTATTTATATGCAAGAATTATGTAAATACAACAAATTTACTACGTTCTTTTAGCGTGTATTGATCCATAATAAAACCTGCACGTCTACAGTATATATAGCAAAATCGAAACTATCACCGAATATCACGGAAAACAAATGTTAGCGTGACACGCTGGCTCACTAGATGTGATTCTCTCAATTCGATCAGTCTATTTAATCCACAGTAATTCTTCGTTTCAAATCTTTATTAATGTCCACAGGTCTCTCCGATAGCAAAATATTGTCTCAATGATGATCTATCCTGACCGCCTCATATGTGTTAATGAGATATTTCGATCCCACCAAAGGGAACTTGTTAGCTATTTAGGGTTTATCATTTGTTTCGCCTAGAACCTTTAACTCTAGAAAAGTTGCAAAGTAAATAGTAGTCTCTAAGTACTCTAGTAAAAGTTGCTAGTTGAAAAGTATTTATAGCTTCCGACTGGATTTACTTTAACATCGTCATTAATTGGTATTGAATTGGATGTCGAATTAATACTGATTCCTGACCGTTGTAAGCGCTGGTCGTTTATAAAGAGGTTAATAACAATATTATGCCTTCTCTAATAAGTATTTCTATATTTTCAATATGTGCCTTCCAGTCCGAACTTCTTTCTTATTTCAGTATCTTACTTATCCTAAAAGAAACCAATACTTTTGAACATTTTTTTTGTCATAAATGGAAAAATCATATATAAGTTTTATAACAAAACTATTTTTATTCTAATTTTTTTCCTTATAATTAAAAAGTTATATCAAATTGAAAATACATTTTTAAACCTAGTAGCGATGACACGCCGACAATTCCCGAAAAAAACCCGAACCAAATATCGCCAATACCGGTTCGGCTCGGAACAATTCGGAAGTAATACCGAAATTTCGGATCGCGCTCTTTCGAATCGGAGTCTCGGGCAAATAAAACAACTTATCGATCTTAGTCATTGTTCTATAGGTTTAACCTATATCTTTGACCGCATTTATTGGTTTGCTATCGATTTGAAAATATACTTGCTTTTAATTGTTATTTAGGCTTTCGGTGCTGTTTTCGATGTTGTACTCATATATCATTACATAAGATATGGAAGCTCAAAGGTAAGTTCAGAATGAAATCAGATTAGGGTTTCTACTGTTTTTTGCATTCGTTTTTATAATTTTTATTTATATTATTTAATTCATGTAGGGAAAACAAATTAACGTGCCAAATTCCTTCTTATAAATTCCTGCATGTCCACAAAAAATCTACATGTAGCAACACAACCAAGGGTAGTAAGAATGGGAAAGCCCTACAGGATAGTGTATTTTGTATGATACGAATAATAGTATTCAAAAAGCGCGAATAGACAAGAACAAAATTCGACTACCAATTTGGAAGGTAATCGTATATGAAAAATATTATTCTTATGAAAGTTTTACAGTAAGTTAAAGTCGAAGAGTACAGAGAAATTTGTGTGATCAGTTGGATGAACATCAACTAGTTAAATTAATGACTGGTAAAGCAGTTTTCCATGGAATCAAAACAAATATCTGAAGGAGTATGCAAAAAAAAAGAAAAATAGAAAAGCAAATCTACTATTCAACCAAAAAGTAAAGAAAATAGTATATTTTTATTTTAAATAAAACAAAACAGTTAAAATATTTAGTGTTTTTCGGGATTTTGGTACATTTCATCAATTAATTGAACATATTTATTTTATAAGGTATGTTTGAACATAGGTTAGAAATTTATTATACTCATTGAAGGCTGATGGTAGGCTGACAGTGGTTCCAGGATATGCTGAGGTATATAGTGGTTTTCTAATGGACAGACCATAACAGAAGAGTTCCACACTTCGACTATAAAAGTTTTCCACTCAAAAAAAATATGGTTCAGATGCCTTCTCTTATTTGGGAAATCTCTGGCTGGTCATGCATTAGAGTTAGTTGGCAGCGAGATTTATTTATATTTGCAAATATTATTAAAACAACATGTAAGGCGAAAAATCGCCATCGTTTTAAAAATACTGAAAACTTTAATTATAGCTATAATATACTATGGGTGGATTTTTTTTTAAATATTGGTAAGAGAGTTTAGTGTGGTGGTTTGAAAAATCGGTGTGGTTTTAAAAGTATTTCAAACTTCAATGAAAGCAATCAAACAAATATGTATATAATTTTGAGTGGTGATTGTTTTTATTCTGAATTGATTATTTAGTTAATGTAGTTTACATATTATAAATCTACTGTAATATATTATCCTAACTGGGGGAAGTTTTATTAGGTATATTTAACAGTGCACTTTTTATTGAAATAAAATTAGTGATTTAAACAGTATGTATTTTATTTTTATAATTATGATGTTTATTGTTTTTTTTCACTCAAAAATAATTATAAAACATTTTTCATTATTTTTGTAAACCATCATTCCAAAAAAATATTTCCAATATTACAAATGATTACTATTTATAACATTACATATTTTTTTTTATTTCAGTATTTATTATCTGGTGAAGCTGCATAATCGTGTCATCAGGTGTCTTAAACTTTTCTTAATTTTTGATTAATAATCAAGGAAACTGTATAAGCTTTACTCTGAACTTTATGTTCTCGACATACATATCCTTTTACCGTGCAAATACCATTTTTGCGGTTAAGTTGAGCAAAACCGATAGCCTGGTCACCGTAACTTTCTCGTGACACCTTACAAATAGTTTAATTATATATATATATATATATATATATATATATATATATATATATATATATATATATATATATATATATATATATATATATATATATATCTTCAGTCTTCGGACATAATTTTGGTTGTCCAGCAGTTGAAGAGCTTCTGCATTAACATGAAGGCGTAGCCTGGCATCATGCTTGCCTGCAAATCTCCTTATTTCCTCCTTGACCGTTGGAATTTCAAGACCTCTAGGAAAATCGGAGTTACGAATATACTATAGTGCATTAACTATATTTCGTAACATCTTGTTTTGAAATATTTGTATTGTTTTAATATTACTATTTCTGGCACATACCCACAGCTGAATGCCACACAGCCACATTGGTTTTAGGATTTGATTATAAATCAGTATCTTATTATTTATGGTCATTTTGGAATTTCTTCCTGTAAGCCAATAGTATTTTCTCAAGCTCAGCTTTTTTTCTTTTTTACATGCTCTTTCTACCTTAGTTTGGTATTACGAGTCATGCCGAGCTATTTGGCATACAGCACATACGGAACGGTTGTACCATTTATTTTTAGAGGGCGCTACTCTGTTATTTTCTTGTTGGCAAAGTTGACATGTGTAGATTTCAGTTCAGTGAGCTTCATTTTCCATTTTTTAGTCCAATTTACAATTTCCTCGCTTCCTGATTGTAGTTTTCTAATTGAGGTTTATATGTTTTGGTCCACTGTTAGTATAACAGTATCGTCAGCAAATATAGCTATTGCAGTGTGTTTCAGACCTGGTGGATCGCTAGTATATAATAAATAAATTATGGACCCAAGAACGCTTCCTTGTCAATGTCAGTATCTCAATATATTCTTTAGGCAGCATTTTGTTTAACTCGTATATTAGGCCTTCGTGCCACACTTTATCAAAGGTCTGAGCCACGTCTAGGAACACTGCAGAGCATATCTGTTTTTCTTCCAGTGTGCGTTCTATTTTCTTAGTGAGGCAGTGAACTTGATCACTGTTCGAATGTTTAAATCTGAAACCAAATTGATAATCTGGTATCAACTTATTGTCTTCTATGAGTGGTTTTAATCGTATTAACAGCAGATTTTCAAATAACATTGAGATAATTGGCAACAATGAAGTAGGCCTATAAGATTTGATATCGTTGGGTGGTGTGCCTGGCTTTGCTATCATGATTATTTCGGATACTTTCCAGCTTGCGGGGATATGTATCAGTCGGAAGGCTGCATTGAATAGGTATGTGAGCAGAAGTATGCCTTTTCTGGGCAACTGTTTTAGTATTTCACCTGTCATTAAATCAAACCCAGGTGCTTTTTTGGAATTTAAATTGGTCTTTATTTCACTGCTTACTTACTTTTATAGGAGTAACTGATGCTATATTTTCAGTTCTTAGATTGTCTATTGCATCCAGTCTAGTATATTCATTGATTTTGTTAGGAGTAAATATATCCATCAGATGCTCTGCAAATACTTCCGTTATTTGTTTTTTTGTCACGTGCCTTTGATCCCATCTCTTTTCTGATCCGTGGGGTTGAGGTTATAGGTCTTTTAATCTTATTTGTTGCTTTCCATAACGAGTTAGATTTTGTAGGTATATATTGAGCGATTCCTCTTTATTTTTTTTATTTCCTTGCGAACTATTTGGGTTATGTGATTTAAAATGTTTTTGTCAGCTGGATCTCTCGACTGATGCTATTTTCTTCTGGTTTTTCTTTTTTCTTTGACAATTTGTCTGATTTCTGTAGGATAGTTAACTCCTCTAGTTACATAAGTAATTTCTCTCGTGTTGTTATAAGCTGCTGTTTATATTCTATATTGAGGTTAATGTTTTTTTTCAGTTCTATTTTAAAGCTTTCTCAGTCGCTAGTTTTATTGATTTATATGGGTCGACCTTCCTTTTTGATAATTCGTTCACTCAGTGTTATTATAACCGCTATTAACTGCTATTATAAGTGCTAATCTAAATCGAAATTTTCTATTTTAACAAAGTTTGCTGATACTTTTGTTGTAATAAAGTCCAATACATCAGGAACTTTATTAGAGTCGGTCGGCCAATTATAGTTAATAGAAAAGAAATATGAATAATAAAATAGAAATATGTTGTTTCTTATTTACATTTACATTATTATTTTTTAAAAACTCTTTTAAAAAAATCTGTGGCCATAAACATGTCCACAGCAAGTATATTATCAGAATTAGCCTTTAGGAACCTTTTGTCACACATTACTGAACTAAATTAGTAACCAACAATATTTTACTTTGCACTTAACTAACAACAATTTTAACAGCATATATATATATATATATATATATATATATATATATATATATATATATATATATATATATATATATATATCTTAACACTTCACAGAATTTGATTCTAGGGACTAAATCATAAGATTGTTCAAAATATATAATTGCACCTCTTTCTAACTGAAATTAATTTTTTTCCATGATTTGTCGTAGTATAAACAAATTGTCCACACAAGGTCGATCAGCATCAAATCCACTGGGCTCCGATCCTATTTCGAATATTATATCGAATTTCATCAAGCATTATCTTTAAAAAATATTGAATATTTGGCTAAACAAATAATATACGAAGGCTAATTATTACGCACAGGGCTCCGGAAACTAGCCTCCTATAAAATCAATCATAACAGGTCGACCCGCAATCGAATGTCGGTCTACCCTTCAACCAACTTCATTCGACTTTTCATAAATTCCTTTTCTCTTGTATTTCTTTAGACTGTTGCTTCTTTTAATAACAAAAAACACCCGAATTTTATAATTAACACAAAATACAGTAAAGTGGCCCTAAATATTTTGTACCATATATAATATATATATATATATATATATATATATATATATATATATATATATATATATATATATATATATATATATATATATATATATATATATATATATATATCATATAAAAATCAATTAAATAGATATAAAATGGTAAATTATATCGTGTAAGTCAAATATCACGCTACTATTTTGTTTTAGCGCTAGTTTTGCCGTGATATTTGTAGGTTTGGGCTGTTGTATAGTGCAGATGTGCAAGTTTTTCTTATTTTTCCTCTCTGTGGCTTGGCAGACCATCAAGGGCATTTGCCTCCCACTTGGGGTATAACTCTATATATAAGTCTATACTTCTCATATTAAATGTTGACCACACATTTCCATAACCTCAATAATCTAGTTATACAGAATTGAAAGTTTTGTTATGAATAAATACACGCCAAAAGAATGCAGTAAAATTTGTTAAATGAACATTAAAACATATCTGAATTATTGCAACTCAACGCGAATGTACATGAATGTATTTTAATTCGGTGCCTCATCAAACCACAATTTAAAATTTATTCCAGCAATTTCAAGAATTCGGAAGAGTTATCGATGGGTGAAAATATTGATAATATAAATGAACAATAAAAGATTGGAATACTGTAATGTCATATTAAACTACTTCTATCAAGTTCACATATTTCATGACAATAAACTGATCTAACGGCTTCAAATTATATCTTATAGAGGTTTTTAAAGGAAAATGTTTAGATAAATAATAGGAAAATATTTAGATCCAAATCACGCAGCAACACGTACGTGAAATCGCTGCATTAACACCAGATATATTGGTATAAAAGGCTACAAAGGTACATGTTCACACTACAATGGCTTACATTTGATCGACATAATTTTCAAAACTTAAAGAGATTTACCATTAAACACCAAATCACTTTGTTTAAAGTTCTCGTCGCACGTATCGCTAACCATGTTAGCATCATCAGGGGATGATTTAATCTAATTCTAATTCTAAACTATGTTCTATTTATATGAACCCTAATTGCTAACCTACTACCTAGGAAGCGTACTACCTACCTAATGAAGCGTGTAAGATACAAGAAAAAGAAAAAGAAAAAAGGAGAAAAAGAGAACAAATGAAAGAAAAAAATTAACCATGAAGTTTACTGACCCTTACATTAATAATTGAAAAAGTTGACTGAACGGAATAGGTCGTTTATCCCAGTTTATGATTTTCTTGCGTTTTTCTATTTGAAAGCTTTCAAATGCATTAAAAGCCCTATTGTTATTTACACTTTTAACCAGTCTTAAATTACTAATGTCTATATTGTGGTCATCTTCGATTGCATGCTGGGCAACACAAGATTTTTCATTTCTCCCATATCTAATGTGGGCAATGAGTTCTTTATATTTGGTTAATATGGATCTTTTTGTTTGCCCAATAAACCCTCCATCACAATCTTGAAAGCTAATTTCGTATATCCCCGATTTTTCATGTTGATCTACTTTATCCTTTGGATTATCCAGGACTTTTTACTCACGGTGTTTAGTGATAAATCTCTTTGAGTTTCACACCGAAGGTTCCAATAGAAAAATTGATAATTTTCAAAATTAATTGGCATAAAATAAAAAAGGCGAAATAAACACTTGGAAAAAAAGTTATAAATAACTAAAATGGTAGCGTGACATTTTACACGCCTACACTTTACAAACGAATAACAAAATCGGACAAAAGAAACAAGAAAAATGCCGAAAAACTACGCAACTACACTTTCTGACCTCGCATTCATTGCCAAGAATGTGTGGTTAGAGGACCTCAATTATAGGACATGGATAAGACTTAAGAATGACATTGGTAGAAATGTTTTGGAGTTAAATAATATGATTAGAACAAAGCTTTGAAATTTCTTCCATGATCGACAGGCTACTTGTTAAGAAAGGCTAATTGTTAAGAAGAAAATAATTAAATGAAAAATACATCAGTAAACAATGTATATATCATATGAGAAAAGTAAAGGGTGATTTTTTTAGTGTGTATGAGCTTCCGATAGGAATTGCTGTCAAATCATCGTCCAAATGCCATTATGGCAAATCTTCACGGCAAATGTCATTAATCTCATCTGGAAAATAACCATCGAATGTTTAATATCAGAGAAACCTTTCAAAATTGTCGAAATTTATTATCAGAATCAGAAAAAGTGGTCGGATATTGGATTGACAGAATGCGCTCTGACAGAATGCGCTTTGTCGAAGTAACCAACGCGAACATTTGTCCGATATTATTTTCAAACATTAATGCCACTGAATGTTATTTCACATAAAATAATTAGTTTCAAGACATCTAATTTGTTTGCTTGATTAGAATCTAAAGTTTGGACACACTAAACAAATCACCCTATATTTAATTATACCTTCCACAAGGATAGTTGGAGAAATTAAATAAACGGTAATGTATTCTGAATCACAAATTTTCAATAATTTTTTGAATCCTTCGGGGTTTATTTCTGTAAACCGAAGATTTAACATGATCTCACGAAAATAACAAGGACGTGATATTGCATGATTTTGCCCAGTTGACATTACTATTGTGCGAAATAGCGCGGCCAGGAAACTGTTTTGTTATAAATAGGTTATCTGGCGAGATGTGTGACAAGTTTTGTTGCAAGAAGACATTGTTTATATGTGCATTTATCATTTCAGGCGAAATATATTCTGTTTATATATTCCTCTGTTTACATATGCACAATTAACAGTAAAATGATTTCCATCGCCGCCTTCAAAAAAATAAAGCCATATCATTCCTTCAGCCCAAAAACCGCACGAGCCACTGAATTTCTGAAGATGAAGAGGTAACTCCTAAATCACTTGAGGATTTTCATCGGCACACATCTTGCAGTTATATTTGTTCACATGCACATTAAGCCAGAATTGAACATCATCTGAAAATATTTTTTCCCCAAAGGATAGGTCGCTTAATAATTTCGATTAAATATATATATATATATATATATATATATATATATATATATATATATATATATATATATATATATCGAAATTCTAGCACTTATTGGAAAACTCTTTATATTGAACTTTATTCATTACATTATCTAAATTATTACCGTTATTTAGTTAAGTAGTTTTAGTACACTTTTATTACTTTATAAATTCCTATTGAGTAATAAATCCTTCACTACGTGAACATAAAAATTCCTTAATACAAACTTTTCAAATTTATTACACTACATAGCGATCAAATTGAAATGTAAACCAAGACATTATCATAGATAGATTGATGCTCCTGGTCGATCATAAATATTATAGATTAAATCCCCATCTTACAAGTTTATCTTGCAGTTTTATGAAGAAAAATTGCAGCTTGAAGTATGATTTTCTGATGAAAGCGACCTGTCGACGATGTACTGTTAAATTTTGTATTCGCAATTCCCATGAGAAATTTAAAAATTATTTTCTGATATGCCCGATCGTAATGAAATTTTCGTCGACTGCTTCGAATTTGCAGTTATCCAATGAATTTTTAACTATCGAGGTGAAGTTTACGATGTCAAGTTTGGGTATGAATGTTTTATATCAATCTGATATTTTAATGGAACAAGGAAGCAATTATCATTATTTATTGGAGATTATATATGAATGTATAAAGCTAAATTCCACATAAAAAATGAGCAATACATGCAAATCCTAAACTTAATTAAATAAATTAAATTAATAATTGATGGGCACAAATCAATTTTTTTTCGATTTGATATATATCAAGTAATTTTGATACTTAGATAGGTTGCATATTTATGCTAACCTATTTGTTTAACACCGTTCTTCGACTTATTGGAATATTTTCTAGCCCAATCAAAATTAGTCGAAATAATACTTATCCACAAGCAAGGAAAACAATCAAATTTTCCAGTATCATACCAACCAATCAGTGTTTTACCCGTAATGTAGAAACTTATAGAAAAACTATTAAAAAAAGATTAATGGACATCTTTAAGATAAAAAAAATGATTATCATATCGGCTTAAGAAGTTTCTAAAATACTAATATATATATATATATATATATATATATATATATATATATATATATATATATATATATATATATATATATATATATATATTGTGCATACGAATATGCACAATATATTCACCATAAATGTTGAATAGAATTGGCGATAAGATGCATAGTTGTTTGGTTCTTTTATTGATCAAATCAAAACAAAACTCATCGGATGTTTGATTTCCAATTTTCATCAATGCTCTATTTTTTTCGTATAGATGACAAATTAAGTCAACCAGGTGATTTGATACTCCCATTTCCAAAATAATTTGTCATAATTTCGCCCATTTTAGAGTGGCAACGGTCTTTTGATAATCAAGGAAGTATACAAAAGGAGGAAATAGAAGTAAACAGAAGAGTTGGACTCTGCCTTTTTCGAATATTTTTGAATGTCGAATACCTGTTCACATATATCTCTGCCTGAAATGAATCCAACCTGCTCTAGCGCAATCTGCAATGATAAATAGGATTTTAATCGTTCGTTATATAGCCTGTAGTATTATTTTAATAGTATTTTGTTAATGATTTTTATAATAAACACTTAATAGTTAATATTACAATAATAACTGTAAGTGATAATACGATAATTTTAATTTTATTCTCATCCCATTTTATTTCGATCCCATCTGGTGGAATACATTCTGAGGATACATTTTTCGATTACTCTTTCACACATATCGCGTGGTATATTTTCGAAGGTCCCCTGAATGTTTTGTTTAAGATCAATAATTGATGGGGTTTTATTTCTGTAAACCAGCAATTTAACATAACGTTATACTTTTAACGTAATTTTGAACAGTACTGCTGCTAGTACGTTCCAAAGTTCTGACACTGTTATTGGAATACAATTTTAGCTATTAAAACTGTTATTAGTTTCCCAGATAGAGGAAAATATATTTGTAAATACGACATTATGTTAAGTACTAATATCAGGAAATAAAATTAAACTTTTAGTGATTTTCTTCCAGTCTTAACTTAAGTTTATGTATTGTACTTCAACCAACTCGTAAAACAGTTTCTTGTTAAATTTAATTTTAAACTTTTAAAGTTTTGCACATAAAGTTTGATTAAAATTTATCGGATATTATAAAATTGCGCTTGTATAAAAAGTTGCTTTTTAAAGCTTTGGCTTAACTTAATTTATCATGATTTAAATTGAAACAAAAATAACAATTACATTTTATGAAAGATAAGAAGCTTCCGTCGCATTTTGAAAAAATAATATTTAAAGCAATGACTAGTTTCCATAAAGCATTAGGAAGAAATATCCTAAAACGGTTTACTTTTATTGTTATAAATATTTTACTTTCAAGAACTTCTATTTATCATTTGTTACGCTCGAACTTCATATTTAGTTCGGCTCTTCCTCCAATTTTGATAATAAAATGAAAATGTCAGAGTGCTCAAATACCACAACTAAAGAAGCACTGATTAATATTTTCTAAAAAATCAATCGGCTAAAAATTTCTAAAGCAGATTTGAACTAGGTACTCCTCATCATAAATTTATTTGTTCCAACATTTTTGATGATAGACTTTAGAATGTTTGAAAAACTCAACACAAACACAAATTAATGTATACATCATCAGTATAATTTTACTCAACTGACGGAAAAATGGAATTGCCTTTATAATGCGCTCCAGAATATTTTTTCATATAAGAAATTATGAAACTGAGCAATTTTATCATTGAAGATGTAATATAGATCAAACAGTAGGCGTAAAATAATAATCCAAACATAAATAGAATAAAAATACTTCTTTTTATAAAATGTAAAAAAAAACCAAAACGAAATCGAACCGCGGGGGTCTTGTAATCTCATGTACCATACTCCCTAGATTAAAAAATATATACCACATTTTAAAGTAGAATATACAGATAATGAGAAAAATAAAGATACAAATATTCGCTCTAATTAAAAATATACATGAATACGCCTACAATTTATATTATAATTACCACAATTTGTGAATTATATATTCTACTAATTAATACTAATTATAATATTTTAATACTAATCAACTTCTCAGTTCACCGTCTTAGCCTTATTAACAGGTTTATATATATATATATATATATATATATATATATATATATATATATATATATATATATATCATCATCCCGTGTCCATCTACTACTGGTTGAAGGCCTCTTCAGCATGCTTCCTTTCGAGATGCTGAGCTTTCCTGTGCCACTCAGGTCCAATATACTTAGGTCCAATATAATGATATTATCAGTCCATCGTGTTTTCGGTCTTCTTCGTTACCATTTGAAATCAAGCGGTATTCGCTCCAGGATTGTCTTGGTTCATCTGTCGTCCTATCGACGCACTATATGACTTAGCCACCTCCATTTTAATTTATTTACTCCTTCAATAATGTCGCATATTTTCGTTTGTTCGCTAAAGGGCAGGGCTTTCTGTTTCGTCTTGTAATGCTATAACTATGCTGCTATATATACTACATACTACAGCATACATACACACAGCATACTACATACATACAGCATATATACTACATACATACAGCATACATACATACTACATATACTGCATACTACATACTACAGCTATAACTATGCTGCTGTAATGCTATAACTAATGCTGCACTATGTCATAACGAGCAAGAAGCACTGATGAAAGACTTTTCTTTTCAGACAAAGTGGGTGTATATCCATTCAAATCATCTGCCTGACATATATGTAGTGATCCACAACTTGCAAATCTCTTGCTGAAATAGAAATGTTTCTGTCATCAGAAATTTTATTGAATATGGCCTGACTCTTTTTATTTTAGAGCCAAACGGTTCTCCAGACCTCTGTACCGTTTGTACGTGTCTTTGAAGCCCCACTGGGTCTTGTAAAAAGAGGACGATATCATCTGCGAATCTAAGATGGTTTAAGTATGCATTATTGATCTTTATACCATCATGTTCCCAATGCAGGCTGAGAAAAGAACAGGCAATATTGCGTGATCTTGCCGTACACTCTGCTCCACATTAATTTCAACTTCATCAAGGTGAAACAACTCCACCTTCCAACTTCGAAGATCATTAAGGTGACTCTCGCTTTAGCTCATATATATCAACTCAAATCAGCTCAATCCTAATAGGTTTACATAGGCTTTATCTACACCTTGGTTAAACAAAACATCCATTATGACTTGCTTTGACATTGAGTAAAATGCTTTTTCATAGCCCATCATGCTAATCACAGTAGCATGGTGTATTGGTTCGCAATTCCGGGCATTCGCCTTTTAATTCGCTGTATAACCTGGATGTTATCTATTGCACAGAATGCACTTTTGAATCCTGCTTGCTGTCTCTGTTGTATGCTATTCAGTTTTCTTAATATCCTTTTAAATATTATCTTCATAAAACCTTTGTATATTATTAATAAGAGGTTTATTGAACAGTAGTTGTTTAAATCTTCCTATGCTCCTTTTCTGTGTGAAAGAGACACTTCCGCATTTTTGGGAACTGTTTACTCTTTGAGTCATTTTGAGTATAAATTTTTCAGTGTTTTGTGTAATATTTAATAAGCAGCATGCTTTTAGCATTTCAACAGTTATACTGCCTTTTCTGGAGCCTTGTCGGTTTTCATCGATTCTGTAACCTTTGTCACTTCCTCCACTAGGACATCCAACATTTGTTCTACCTTGGAAATTGCTGTCTTTGACGGGTTATGATCATCATATAACTTTAAATAGAATCTTCTTACAACCTCTAACATTTCTGTACGCGTTTTACACGTATTTAGCTTTGTTAATTCATTAAAAAATTCAAACATTGGCGATTTCTTCAAAATGATTTGATATTTCAATCGCCTCCAGGTCTTGCAACACTGCAAAGCGGTTCAACAAAGCAATCTCAAAATCGCAGCTCTCTCCAGCAGTTTCCCAGAATCCACTTTGCCTTTCCTTAAATTTGTTCGTACCATTCGGTGGTCACCTCCTACATTAAAATGGTTAAGGACAGTACCATAATTCCACAATATTGTTCTATCGTCTGACTTGATGTAATCAATTTCAGTTTTGAGTCAAATGGACTTTTCCATGTTCATTTTCTGTTAACTTTTTCGTATAAAACAAATTATTAATATAAAGTTCTTGTTCTTCAACAAAACCAACCAATCTATCACTTCTATTGTTCTGCTTACCACTTCCATATGGGCCAATTGCATTTTCAGCAGTTCTTGCATTTCCAATTCTAGCATTAAAGTCACCAATCAGGACCGGGTATCTACGCTATTACGTGTTTAGAAGCTGGGCTACATATTCCTGAAATTTTTCAATTTCCTCATCTTTATAACTTATAGTTTACTCAGCTGAATAAGTTGGGTAAGTTGATGAGATACACTATCCAATATTCCACTATATCGACCATGTTTAGTACACAGAGTGTAGAGAACATGGCCAGGTGTATCCAGTTCGATGCCAACTCTATTTTCCCGCTCACCATTTACATATAGGCCCGTTATATTTTCATTAGTTCTTGTTTTTCCAATTCTAGCATTAAATATATATATATATATATATATATATATATATATATATATATATATATATATATATATATATATATATGCCTTCAGCCGCCGCTATAACGTCAGCAAGTATCTACTAAGGCTAGTAGTTTGTGGCTGTATGTAATAATCTCATACAGCTCATTCTATCATTTGGGTGACGATCACAGCAGCTTAGTCTAAGCAAAAAAATACATGCCAACCGACATGGGCAATTTATAAGATATCTAATTTCGATCGTCCCTTCAGATGTTTTCCAACAATTTGAGTCCAACTGATGACGTTTAAAAAGCCAGAAACCGGTATCGGGAGATACTTACTGAAGAGGCTGAAGAAATGGTCAAAGTAACTAACGTGGAAAATTTCGTATAAGCATTCGAATGCATATATAGCATCCTAGCATATAATAAAAAATATAATTGTGGTAGACTCATATCTCATCCATAGTTACAAAATAATGAATGAAACCAATTTTACTCTTGTTAAAATCATTCAAACATTGATGAGTAATGGTATTTCTTGTTCCGATGGAAGCAAATATGATGAATATAATTAGTTAAAACTTTAAATCTCGATCATAATAAAATTCCGAGCTATAAATACAGTTATAAAAAACATTTTCAATCTTATATAGCAGAATCTTTTGCGTCTTCGGTCCGAGCTTGAACTCCCTGGAGTTACTTGGATGTCCATAGCAGTTCATTTCGTAAACCGGATTTTTATAGTGCGTTCTGAAAATGAGTGACAATAATTTCGAGCAACGGTGCGCTATCAAATATTTTTTTAGACTTGGGCATAGTACGGCGGAAGCTTTTGCAAGCTTTCATTAGGTCTATGGGAGCAGTGTTTTGTCAAGGGCTCAGGTTTTTGTGGCAGTTTAAGACATTCTCAGAAAACCAAGATTGGATTGAAGACGGACATCACAGCTGATCGTCATCTCAGCTGACAGTTGAGTTTGACTCACACAATCAGGCATCAGATTTTGACCAGTGAATTCTAGTTGCAAAAAATCTGCACCAAAATGGTTCCAAAAAAATATTTCGCAAGATGAAAAGAACAACCTGTTCGTTTGATTCAGTTCAGAGAAAGATTTCTTGACTACCTAAGAATTGTTTTCAATAATTGCTACAGACACTCAAGGGATTCTTATTTATTTAATAATTTATTCATACGGCACCCTGCAGCATATAAACATATAGTTCAATAAGCGCATATAAAAAAACGAAAAAAAAAATAAATAAATAAAACAAACACTGCACAAGCAACACGCAGACGAATTAAACATTAATATCTAGGTTTCCAATTCATTCCGTCGCTGCACCGTCACCTCTCATGAAATCGTTCCAGCTGCTCTGATAGAATTGTAGGAGATATTCCCCACTAATATGTCTGATAGATTGTTTCAGGGATCGTTTCCGCTATACCACATTTATAGAGTGAATCAGCACATCGACCACATTCAATGTGGATTCTATTTAATTTGACCCACAGTTTCCTGTTAAGTTCGATTAACCCCGCAGTATCATAGTTGTATCTCTCAAACCATTCCCACTCTTCAATATTCCATCTTATTTTTTTTCTGCAATGTTGGTTCCAAAGAACTCTTACTTCGCTGTTACGTGTGACAAGCTGTTCACCATACAGTAGTGGCATATTTGTTGATTGAAGCCTATTTTGTCGTAGGATAGGTACATCGTAATGGATGTATAGTTTCAGATTCTCTTGTATAATGCCGACTATTCTCAGGGCCTCAATTCTACGAATTGGAGGTGGCTAGATATTAGTAGATAAGTCAGTAGATAAGTGTTGGTTTGATTGTTCCAGTGATTATGCGCATAGTATTGTTAAGTTGCGCATAAATTACGTTGCTATGTCAACTGTTCAGTCCCACTGGAGCACAGTATTCTGCAGCTGAGAAAACCAAGTGACGAAACCAGTTTCCATGTTCTCCTTCAAAAACGAAATCAACAGCGTTACCAGATCGAACGCTAAGCCACCAGCTTCATTGCTTTATTTACACACCTCGTATAATAAAATTATAAATATCACCTAGTCAGTAATTTCTGATATTGTGGCACTCTTTGGACATTCACTGCGCACTTCATATTCTATGTTGTCCCAATTTTTGTCGGTTGATGGAAAATTTGCAATTCTTGTTCCGTTCAAAGTAAATACGACATCCATTTTGTACAATGCCTTATTTAAAATTTTCGTCGATCCATATAAAATGCCTATTTACATAACTGTAAAAGCATTTTCAATTGTATATACTCTAAAATTATAAATTAGATCTAATCAATAATTTTTGGTATTGTGGCCATATTTCATTCATCCATTGCGTACCTCATATTCGTTGTTTAAGATATATCCCCCGTTTAAGTTCAGCAACCCAATTTTTAATTCTTGCATAGAAGATGCAACCTTTACTAAGATATTTACTTTTTCGATATGAAGTTTTTGATACATATTTTAAATAAATAGTCGTATGTCTAAATTTTTAATTTTTTAATTAGGTCTCCTTTGAACAGTTGTCAAAATCTCGCTTAATTGACTTAACAAAATGAAACTCAGCGAAAAGTATATTCTGTTTGTTTTTCAGTTAATAGCGTTATATGTGTTATGCTAGAAACTTTTTGATCAGACTACGTATATAAATATAAATTGGTTTTCTATTCTGATATAAGTAAATTTATATTATTATAATTATTGAGAAAATATAAACGTGGCTTTAGTCCGTAAATCACGAAATGGAAACTCTGGTTGTATTTCTAAAGCCATTATAACGAGCAGTCAGATGTGACATTGCTCGGCTGAATTTCCCGATTGTATTTAGACGAGACCCGTCGTTCAAATTGCACACTTTCCCCTGGACTTGGCCCCATGGGCCTGAATTCATTAAAACTGAAATTTTACGCATTTTCAATTCGTTCTCGGATCTCTCTCGGCCTGAAGGTTTACAGTTGTTGTTTAGTTTGGGGGTTGAGGTTTGCCGATTGGTGTCAGGATTTGACGCTGGGGATGAATATTGAGGAGCGTCGAAAGAAATTTATTACGTAAATTTCGGCTTTGGTGAACGTATTGAAAAGTCATTATTTCATTCTATATTTGACCTTTATTAATGAGGAGAACAATAGTCCATTGTAATAAAATGTATTTTTAAACGAAAATTATGAAATTAATTTATGAATTGTGCCATTTTGTTTACATTTATACATCAAGTTACATTTTGGTGTTATGTGATTATTCTTCAAATCAACATAATTTATCGATAATATATAAAAAGTCATGAGTTATGAGTCTCATTATAAGATAAGTCTTTTGGTTAATAAACAATAATGTTTGGATTTTGAAATATTTATAAAAGATCGTTCTATAACTAGACATGTGCAGGGTGTACATAATCTAAAAATGCAGGCAATTAAAAAGCCCTATTGCAGCATGCTCATCCTAAGTTAAAGAACTATAAGACGTGATAGATATTTCGAAAAATTTACGCGATTCAGCGTCCACTTTTAAGCGATGAAGCAACAACAATTGTCCTGAATACAGTTTTGTACATATTGTCATAGCTATTTTATGGACAACTCTTCATTTATATTGTCCGCTAAGCATTCTACAGATATTCTTGCAGCATTTACTATTTAAGTATCATAGTATGGATTTACTAATCATAATAAAGAAGAATAGTAGCTATATCTCCGAATACACTAATAGTATATTAAAACATCTCTAGATGGTATAATGTTAGTGTTAATTGTGATTACAGTGCTAAGGAAATATGTGTCGAAATACGAAACGTGTTTAGTTTCGTATTTCGACAAGTGAGCCTGAAGGCGCCAAACCAACATCTGATGCGTTTTCAATGCGAGTTTATACTATCGTGCGATCTGAAAATAAGTTACAACAATTTCGATCAACGCTATCAAGTTGAGTTTCCGACTTGGGCATAGTGCGTCGGAAACTTTGGGGGTCTACGGAATTTTCAACTGGTGTACGCCGAATCTTGGTACACACGCCGAATCTTGGATTTGTGAATACAATCAGAAAAATATCGCCCCAGATCCAAGAATGGCCTCCAATCTCACCATAGCCAAAAATAACCAGAATAAACATGTGAAAAATTAAAAGCATGGTGATTTGTTTTCATGGTATGTTTTGACAAACGCCGATTCTTGGGTTTTTGAATGCAATCAGAAAAGAAGCACCCGAGATCAAAGAATGGCACACTCCAATCTCACCATACCCAAAAATAACCAGAATGAACAAGTGAAAAATTAAAAGCATGGTGATTTGCTTTTTCGGAGTCAGGGGATCCTCCAGAAGGAATTTGTGCCTCAAGGCATGAAAAACATGAACATCAGGAACATCTCATTGATGAAAATTGGAAATTATTTTGAATTTTAAATATATATTTGTTGGTAAATGTATTCTATTAGAATAGAATCTATTATATGACGAATCTATTTCCATGACGAAAAAAAAGTAAAAGTCTAGTCAATCCGCCACTACTCAGTTCATTCAGTATTCGACAGATTTCCTTCAGTAATGATACATGAAGTGATTTTAGTTATCTGCTTCTCCGAGAATGGATCATTCTGATCATCTGAAAACACGATTGGAAGATTACTAGGGCAGCAAACCTAGGGTAAAGAATGTTGGAGCACCGAAAAGATTTGGACTAACTGGTGCGAGCTTATTAGGTGGATTCTACTACCACTACTACATTGTTATAGAACCTCCGTATTCGCGATGATTTGTGAGTTTTCTTACTTACAACGAACTTTTTTTTCTCTTCTGTTTCACCTTGTGCCTACCTGCATATCTTCATGGATAATTAGTGTTTTTTGTCGTAACCTATTATCATCAATGGATTTTTTTTTCATACCATGCCTACCACCAATAAATTTTAAGCTTTTAGTGTGGTAAATAAGATATCAGTTATTGTACCTTTAACTTTTGACATCCTGGAAGAACTAGTTTGAATTTTCTCTTTATTTTTTAACACTTCATTTTCCATACCGTTTTTATTTTAGATTTGTTAGAATGGCTGCAACAGATTATTTGGCTTATGGCTGCAACAGATTGCAACAATTGTTGGAATGGCTGCAACAGATTGGCTTTAAAAAATTAAGTCTCTACAAAACTAATATAATACATACAAAAATTGAATACTTCATGATCACTTTTTTTTATAATAAGAATAATTATATTTGTCGATATTAAAAAAATCATATAAAAGTATTGAAAAATATTAACCAGAGTAGTAGTTCTTTGACTAGTAGTACTACTTCGTCTTCAAAATTCTCAAGCTACATAACAAAGGTGTTTTTAAAGTGTAACCGATTCTTTCCAAAACTGAATTAACTCTTTACAAAAGAGTATCTTGGACTTGTTGGGGAAAGACCATAAAGTATTAATGACGCATTCATAAAGTTTAAGCGAGGTAAACAAAAAACACGACCTCCCCAGTTTTAGTTTTATGGTCATATAATAACTGAAAATCATTTTTAAAACAGATTTCTCCATTAATGGATATATTAGTATGACGCCTCTAAATATACATCAATAGACAATTGATTAAGTAATTATTACCTAATAACCAGTCTGTTAAAGCAAGGATTACACTCACCAGTAAGAGGGACTGCACAAACTTAACATCAAAATTAGCCAATTGCTATTAAATTAAATGGATTCATCCAATACAAGAATGCTGATATGATCTTATAAGTCTAAAAGCTGAATGAGCTAGAACGAACATTTTCCCTTCACTCGCCTTATTCGCCTAACGCCGCCCATAATATTTGTTTACTCATATCTTCAAACATATTATATAATTAGTTTATTTAGCGAATAATTGCTAAATTTTCTCCTATTCTTAAATTCTGATTTTATTATATTTTAATTATTTCTCTATATCCTTGTTTATTATATTCTATTTTTCTCATCCTAATGAATGAATTTCTTTATATTTTCTAGTATGTCTGAACTTTCGATAGGGGTCGCTGTCAAATCATTATGGCAAGTGTCATCATGACAATCATCAAGGCACGCCAAATGTCTGGCAAATCATCATAGAATGTTTCAGATCACAGTAAAGCTTGCAAATTGTCGAGTCTTTTATAATGCACATAATCGCCCAAAAGAGTGGATAATTCGCCGAATTATCGACACATTTCCACCGCATCTCACGCCTGTGGATGTTAAAATAAAAATAAGATAAAAAAACTGTGCGTTCTGAAGAAAATATCGCCGTTGTTGCTGGTACTGTTGACGAAGATCCAAATTTATCAATTCGTTAATGGGGATCATTATAGAGCGATGATCAATGAATATTTAATGCCGAATTTGAATAGTATTAATCTGAGGAGATATGGTTCTAACAGGGCAATTCCACATGTCACACCCAATGCAACAATCGGTTTATTGAGGCAACAATTCAATGAGAAAATTATTTCGAGGAACGGACTTGTTAACTGGCTACCAAGGTCATGCGATTTAACGTCTTTAGATTATTTTCTTTGGGGTTATATTAAATATTTGGTCTAGGCCGATAAACCAGTAACTATTGACGCCTTGGATAACTTGGACAATTCTATAATTTAATTGAAGACCCCAAGTGTTTGAAAAAGTTGGGAATTGGACTGACAGAATGCCCTGTCAGAAGTAGCCATGGCGGACATTGTCGGAAATTGCTTCCACACATTACTGCCATTGAATGATATTTCACATAAAATAAATAGTTTCAAGGTATCTAATTTGGTTGTTGTTTTATTTGAATTTAAAATTCCGACACACTAAAAAGAATCACCCTCCATAATATGTCTATAGAGACTTTATGTTTTTCATAAATTTTAATTTTTAATAATTATGCACTTTTTAATGCATTTTAGTTTTGTATATATCTAGTGTTAATGCAGCGATTACAGCACGGATGTTATCCTTCAGTTGCTGTCTTCCTTCAAAAATCCTTATAAAAAAATAATCTAGTATTTCATTATTAATTTTGAATGGAAATTGTATATTGATAGAATTGATTTATGATGACATTACAATATTCTAATTGAAGACACCACTGAATGAAGGTGTTATGAAACAAAATTTAACTTTTGAATAAATTAAGGTTAACGGGGGGTTCATTAAAGGGTTTTTTTTATGTAAGCTTTGTTTGTGTTTGTTTGACGCTAATAGCATTATGTTTAGGTTATTGCTAAGAACCATAAATATTTTTTAAGGTTGAAATTTGTACTTAAAAAAAATTCACTTCTTCGCAAAACGAACACCTTCATCCAATATAAAATGCTACAAAAAATCTGATTTATATAAAAGGGATGGATTAAACAAAATCTTAATTCTAGGTTAACAAAACAAAGCTTAAATATAAAACTTGAATTACCATGAATATAAAAAATTATTAATTTTCTAGAATAGGTTCATAGAAATATCAATACTCTTGTTTTACAAACTTCAGTAATTCCTGGAATTTTTTTTCTTTTCGTCGAAGATAGTATCATATTTCATTCGAACTCTTTCAATTTCAATATTGTCAGGTGCTGATGTTCTATTCTTATTTTGAAGGATATTAAACTTTCTAAATGAAACTGGTTCATCATAATCTAAATAATCTAAATCCCTAAATCTCAAATTCATTAAGTTTATCCTTTTTTCTATTAACCAGGTGAACTTTTTGTGGTAGATCACTGATCTTTCATAAATGTTGAGCCATATAAATAACCTGAGTTTTTCAGCTAGACTTTGATATTATTTCTGTTTATCTGGTATACAGATAGAAATAAGTACAGTGTCGTGTTTTCGTAATACATTTTCTATTCTCCCAAAATCTCTATCGAAATCCAAGAAGGTGTCTTCTGGAAATTTGTCAACTTCTGGAAATTTGTCAACTTCAATATATCGTAGCGGGGAACTACATATTTCCAAACTTCCTCTGTTTGCCATATCTTCAGTCGAGGTACAAAAAAGCCTTTTCTGTGTTTTTTGTAACAAAATTTTAGTTTGATGATTACATTTCTCTAAATATAAGCCGTACGTTTTAATAAGATTAGGAAGGAGAGAAAGGTATTTTTATGGAAGTTTCAATTTCTAGAGAAGTGGGACTTCACTGGGAACCTCTTTATATGTGTCACAACCTTAACTTCTTGGCCTATTTTGTGTGGCCTGTTGAAATGCGTTCTTCTACTATTCAGAGGAGGGACTGAAAATCCACTTTTTAATCGACTTTGTATAATATTGATTTTTTTCTGCCTATTTGATATAGCTTCTTTACATACTCTTTCATTACTTCCATTTTTTGTAACGCTGTATGTATAGGACGCTGTTTTATGTTTTACGGCACCCTTTCATTCCCTCAACATTGATTTATTATCTATGGATTTAAATAATAAAGCGTTTTTCGCATTTATATCAAGTTTGAAAAAACTCTTTAAGAACTACCTGCCCGTCTTCTTCTTCGAAGCGAGTGCTATATCAAAGCCTACAATCTTCCCTACAGAGAATGCCATTTTTTGGGTTCCTTTTTTTAAACAAGTGCTCTAATGCTGCCTTGTATTTTTTCCACGTATATGGATCGCGTTTTAGTTTTTTGGAATTGCGAAGATTTTTTGTTTCCTTTTAATTCCATTTTCTTCCATATTGTTCGTTCGATTATAAATATCAATAACTGAGTTATCAATAGTTGTTTTTATAGCATCTTCTTTGGTGCTTCTTGATAAATCAATAATTGTATTTTTAACAGACATTTTCTTTTGTTTGACTATTCTTTTCACTTTACCCTCTGTATCACTAATATCTCAAGAACTGCTTAGGTATTCATTGTTGAATCCATATTCAGCGTCTCCATCACTGTATGAGAAGTCATGATCGACTTCTTTAGATTCTAAAAAAATATTCCATATTCTAAACCCCATAGTCTAAGTTATAACTCTCATAAATACTCACAAAATACTATAATAAATTGCTTAAATTTAAAACAACAGCTGGCATGTAACTTCAAACCTGATAGGTAAATAATGACGTAGTTTAAGTGGAGGAAGGAGCTATGTGCGCTACATAACACCTTCATTCACGCAACCAGTTAAATAAACATTATATTTATTATGGATGAATGTGTTATGTGTTCATATCACCTTCTTCCATTCTTTTATTGAAAAATAATGTAACATACCTCCTTCATTCATTATTAAATTAGCACTGTTGATGTTAATGGTGCCAAGTGAAAACTGGGTATATAACACCTTCAAGAAAAAACCACCAAGGGAAAAAATATATTTTTAAAAAATGTTATTATTATATGTAGGGAACAGGTCTTGAATAATGTGAATCTTATAGTGCAACATGTATAAGTCACTTTTCAAAATTGTATATAAATAGCCTGTTGAAATTCGTAATTGTGCACCATGTTGACTAATTGACGTTTCTAAAGACTCCTCCATAACATGCTCCACACAAACAATATTTTCATTACTTCGCGCTGTTCTTGGATCACTAATGCAAGGTCTATCACCAACCATCCCAAATTCTTGAAATTGCTTTCATATGCGATAAAGTGTATTTTTATGAGGCGCCGCACAATTAGGATGTTATCGGCTAATTTCACGTTGAGTTGCAATAATTGTTACAACAATTTTAGTAACTGCAACTAAAACTAACTAACTAAATAACTGCAACAAAACAATTACAAAAGCAAAATGATACTCATTAAGATCTTCATATGCATGATGTATCAATAGTATACAGGTTTTTTTTTGCTGAGTAGTGGTATAAGTAAGGCAATTTAGATAAAATTAGAACTGTTATTCTTGAAGAATAAATTAAAATGATAACTTGATTAAGACGATAATAAAAAGGAATGGTAGAATCACTGAATATACAACTGGTATGCTAATTTATCTCCTGATGATATAATGCTGGCATTAAATGCTGCCTTTGCTAAGGAAGTATTTGTCAAAATAATGTAATACATAATATATTTGATGCTATTCTAAATTTGTCTATTGGTCTATTTCCATTCCATACACTCCAATTAAAATTACTAAGGTAAAGGAAATCCGTGGTTTCAATCAGGTTTTTCATTATTGATTTTCAAACAGAAAATCAATACAAGTAGAAACATTTAAACTGTACCATGCCAAAACAGAAAATAAATTCGAAACAAACAATTCTAACAAAAAAGCATTACATTGTTACGGGAAATATTAATTTTTCTATGTACTAATATTGCCAAATGACTGGGAATTTGCCTCTGTTCATTAAATTCGTTATAGCTATACTAAATTTTACGGCTTGAAGGTAATCTATTAATGTTTTATATAAGTCATCTACGATAGTAACGAGCCGTAGATTGATTAATGTGACATTCTCCTTTATTAGTTTGTTTTAAGCACCAATAATAATCAAGCGTGTACAATTAAAATATTTTATACGTATACTGTGCCTTTGCATATTTTTACTCTTCATGCAAAATGTTAGATTAATATCGCAATGAATTTTCATTTACTATATGCAAATTAGTCTTTCACTGTAACTGGATATATGTTTATACATTCGAACATTTATTTGAAATAAACTTCGAAATATGACCATTTCAAAAATTATGTTATAGTACTAAAATATTTTAGTAAAGAGTTCCTTTCATTCAAGTTTTTTTTTTGGTTTTCGATACAGAAAATAATCACAGGAAACTAAATGAGATGAATACGGTGTGTTTGTTATAAGCTTAAGGGATGGGTGGAATTGGCTCCCGGTCAAGCAACTAATAAAATGCTTATTTGAGTGGAAATGTGTTGTGTTTTACATGAGATAGTGGAACTTAGCAGTTGAGCGTATAACACTTGGCTACTGTTGTTTCATTGGACCACCCAAGGAAGTTTAACACTGCATGTATAAGCCATCCGACGAGAAGTGGCGAAAGTGTAGGTTAATGACTGTGGATAGAGTTTTCCTATTCTTGACGAAAAAGCATATCTCGGTACTCTGATGAGTCTAAAATCAGCAAACAAAACATGTAAGGGGTGAGTAGGATTCGCTTCCGGTCAAGAAACTTATAAAATATTTATTTGAGAGGAGATGCATGTTGTTGTGTGTTCCACATGAGATTGTGGAAACCAGTAGTTGGGTATATAACACTAGGCTTCTGTTGTCTCATTGGACGCAGTCCATGGAAATGTAACATTGCATGAATGCGCCATCGGGTGAGAATTCGGCGAAAGTGTAGGTTGCTGGCTGTGAACAGGGCCTTCATATTATTGAGGAGAGAGCATATGTCGGTATCCTGACGAGTATAAACACGAGGAGACGAAACATGTGCCTTCCAATGGAAGGATGAAATATAGGATGCAAAGAATGGATCCAAAGGATGAATGGAAGAATGCGGACGTATTGCGGTGGATAATGGACAATCTAAACATAGCATTATTAATACATTTGGGTGAAGAGGAGTCATCGGAAGACGAAAACTATCGTTTGAAGAAGAGTCAGATTTGAAATTGTGCTACACAGAGTACATTTAATTTTTTTTTTGGTTTTAAGTGGGCTTTTCTATAGCTTTGCTTTTCACATTTTATAAAACTTCATTGATTTCGTCATCTTCGCTGGTCCAAATCACGTTTACACTTATTTTAAATTGGTCAACACTACACGGGAAAACGTTACATGACAGTTTGTCACCGCTATGATGACCGTCATTTATTGGCGGCACCGCTATTTAACATTATGCTCACAACCAACGCTCTCTAGGATCTAGTTTGTACAGACAACGTTTTATTAACATTATCCACCGCTACATTACGGCCGCCACATAACGCCACCACGTCAAGTAGCAATGAGTAAACAACCTAAAAGTACAAGTCAACAAAGTCTTGGCAATATCAGGTAGTTCCAGAGATGTTATTGCTGGTTATCTCTTATGATATGCGCATTGAAAGTAAAATACAGATCTTCTGCGTCAGATAAATAAAATAGCACAGATCTTCTGCGTCAGACCTGTGCTATTTTATTTATTTAGCGTATAGCTCACATGGATTTCAATCAGGTATATACATTAAAATATAGCACATAAACAGATTAAATTCTAAAATTATAAAATATAAAATAAACTATAAAAATATATAAAATATATAATAGACTCTAAAAATGTGTAAAATATAAAAAATATAAAAAAAAAACTAAAAGATAAAAAATATAAAATAAAGTTCAACATCAGGTAAAACCATTCCAACACGGAGTGTGTAGCTTCAAAGTAATCATTCAGGTGACCACCGTATGCTGTAAGCGGGCACTCAGCTACGATGTAACAAAGGGTTTGGCGGAGTTTTCCACAGTCACAAGCTGTCGATCCAGTCAGTCAAGTATTGTAGAAAGAGTCGCGGTATATGCCGAGGCACGGTCTTATTCTGTTAAGTGTCTTCCACTCATGGTGGAAAAGCTCCATTCCTGATAAGGGTGCTGTAGGGTCGATGACATGAGCTGCCTGTCTCGGTCCCAAAATGTTCCAGAGTTCCCTCCATTTAATATTAAGGTTGACATTTTCTTCGAGGAGTTGATCTGCTAACAACAGTGGGGGATCTAGACTTCAGTCTCCGTAAGTCATTGTGTATTGGAAGGTGGGAATTTCATAGTATTTTATTGTATTCTCTGACTGGTGTATTTAGCCTTTCCTGTATGCGGATAGCAGGAGGAGCAATATTACTCAGAGTGGGGAGCCAAGCTAGAGGTGTGCTTCTTAAACAGTCACTGATTATTCTTATTGTCCCGTTTAGTTTGGAGTCAATCATCTTTACGCGGCAACTGTTTAGCCAGACTGGGGCGCAGTATTCAGCAACCGAGTAGACCAGGCTAAGAGCTGATGTTTTAAGGGTATATGCCTTTGCGCCCCACATGGTATCACAAAGTGTGTGCATTATATTATTTCTGGTGTTTATTTTAGCTATGATATTCTTCGTTCAGATGTTTTCTATATGAAAGTTTTCGATGCATTCTTACTGCTAGGTGTTTTGGATAATGATTGTAATGTTGCGGGTTGTTATTGAAGTATACTTGGGGCTCCAGGCATGCTTGTTTGTTACTGAGGTGGAAATACGACACTACGGTTTTATTCATGTTTGGGATTAGTCTCCGGTTAGCGATATATTTTTCCAACACAGACAGGTCTTCTAATAATATGTTACTAGCTTCTTTTATTGTTTTTCTGCAGACAGCAAGATCTAGGTCGTCAGCATACCCAAATTTTGTTGACGTTGTGTGTAGCATGTCTGAAATATACAGATTAAACAGGACAAGTGCGAGTACTAATCCTTGAGGAAGCCCGTTATTAAAGTGTCTTATTTTGCTCTTGCTCTTTCCTGTTATTACTTGGAAAGGCGTGTCGCAGAGCATGTCATTTAATAAAGTTGTTACCATGCTGTATGGTATCACGTTGAGGAATTTGTATAGAAAACCTTCTCTCAAAACTGTGCCATATGCTGCAGTCAATTCAACATACACCACAGCAGTATTTAGCGGTTCTTGAAACCCTGCCTCAATATGCGTTGTTAAGTTGAGTACCTGGTCCACACAGCTGCGATGGAACCTGGATCCAGCCTGTTCAACAGGAGTATGTTCCAGTATCAGTGGGCTCAACCGGTTTAGTAACAATCTCTCTAGATCTTTATAGCGTAAACTTAATAGAGCTATCAGGCTGTAGCTCTCAGGCAAGTTCTTGGGTTTGTTTGGTTTCGGGACTGCGATTATTTTGGATTTCTTGAGCTTCACTGGGATGCCCTGTAAAATGTAGGATGTCGAAGTAAAATTTACTTAACCACATTCTTGTGTGTTTCCCGCAGTTTTTGAGGAATTTGGAGTGAATTCTCAATGATTGCCTCAGTTCCTCCATGCATCCGGCCTGAAAGAACTATGTTCTTTGGCGTCAAAGATCAAGTGTGATTTCCATCAGTAGTACGGTATTTCCAGGCAGTGTGGTGGTTATTGGAGTCACTTGCGTATATTACAAAGTAGACATCTAGCACGTTGTCAAGCCAGGATGTTCGGGGTGGCTTGTAGATATTGACGGCGGTAGTGTCAGCTATTTTTATAAGTACTTGGTGGACATTTGAGTATGCTATAGAATGAAATAATACTGCGTTTTTAATGTATTTGCGAACGTAGGTTACAACTCTAAATGAACGGTGGCAGGTGGCTCCAAGCAGGTCGAAACCTTGAATGGTCCAACCTAACCTATGGTTTCCAGACACGAGCTGATATCAACAAACCTAAAAGCATTCTACGAACACAAGAGATGAAAACAGTAATAGCGGGATAGGCGCATATGGATAGAGTGAGAAACAGCGATATAAGAGCAACATACAGAGTAGAGAATATAGTGAGATGGTGTAAAAAAAGACGGAAATATTGAGGAGAAATAAGTTGGCAGTAAGCATAGTGGCCGAAAACCAGCAGGGCGCAGAGCGACAGTGAGACTACCTAAGAGATGGAAATATAGTATTATTATGAATTTATGAAAATTATATCAATCTCATGTGAACCATTAGAAGCAATATAACTTTGTGTATTTTTTAGAAAATTTTCTATAACTTGTGTTAACGATATCTGAGGTTAATGCAATGATTTTATCTTGGATGTTATCCTTGCATCCATTGTGTTTGGGGCTTATTTATATAACCCTTTTCCTACAAAAATCTAAGTAAAAAGTAAATCATCGCTCACTATTAATTTTACATTAAAACTGTGAATTTGATGGAAGTGGTTTATGATAGCATTACAGTATTTTAATCGGTTATTTTATTATAAGCAACAGGTCTTGAACAATTTGAATATTGTAGGAGAAACATATTCAAATCACTCTTTAAAAATTGGCGTAAACTGAATCGGCGTTTCTGGAGACTCCGCTACACGTGGAATATTTTCACTGCTGTTTCCAATTCTTGAAATAGGTCGAATAAAAGATTCGGCCTAAATTCAAGTTGACTTGTAATAATTAAGCATATTTTAATGTAAATTGCAACAATTTCCTAGCATTCTTTTCGAGTGTAATTTTCCATAACCAAACAACTTGCATGTCTACCCAATACAACAGGTGATGCGGGGCCTATCCTCAACTGTTCCCAATTCTTGAAATAGGTCGAATAAAAGTTAAATTAGCTTAAATTCACGTTGACTTGTAATAATTGAACATATTTTAATGTAAATTACAACAATTTCTTAGCATCCTTTTAGAGCGTAATTTTCCATAACTAAACATGCATGTCTACACAATACAACAAGTAAATCAAAATTGTCACAAACATCAAAAAAATTATGTCAAAACAAATTGGTAGCATAACACTTGCCACATTCGATATATAAATATGCAGATCCTCACAACGCAAAATCACATATTCATAAATAAATAAACGAAATAAAGTTTAATTTTTAGTGTTTTTCCTCGAATTCTAACTGGGTTTTATGTAAAATATTCTAACCCTCTCTATAACACTTTCCTGTTAAATTTGATTTAAAACTTTTAAACCTTTGTACATAAAGTCTGATTAAAGTTAACTGCAGATCCATAAAAAGTTTCTAACTTAGTTAAAAAATTGTATTGTCTGAATCTAATCTATCGACATTTAAATAAAGTAAAGGAGATCTATTGGAAAAGACATTTATTCTCATTGTGTTTTAAAGCACATATTGCTATGTTTTGTTTATCAAGGTCCGTAGTTTGGAACAGGTTTTGTTTTTTAGCGATAGCATGTGACTACATACATTTTTCTCGGAGTTTTGTATACCGTTGACAACGCAATGTTTTTGGCTACACTTTTGCTGAAGAAAAATATTTCATAGCTTCAAAAATAAGAAAAGTTATTATCAATTTTTTAACCATATGGATTTTGGCCAATAAAATTTGTAGTTCATACGTTGGGACTGTTATAAAAATGCAGAAAAGGGTTCAACGTCAGAGTCGCCATTTTGGTAGGTGTAGTAGCTGCGAGTCATATTTACACACTTTATATGAAATGGTCACTGGCACTGGTTACATTCAACGGAATTGCCACGAGTTAATGCGCGATGATTTTCGCACTGTTTTGGCAGTCATCGAACTGGTTAGACTTCGTTTTTTGGCTGGCGTTTATGATGTTGATTGTTGTCGCTTCTTTGCACTATCTTCCTTCTTCTTTCGCTTTTCTTGGAGCATGGCAACATTTTCTGGTAAAGTGAGAATGGTGCTTTTCATTGGCTTACGCCAGCGGTCAGACTTTTTCAAAGGTGTTGCTGATCTAACTGGTCCAACTCTAAACAAAACTGAGGAAATACTTGACAGACGTTGCAATGATTGTTGTGTTACACTTGATGTTGATAGCTCTTCACTTTCGTGTACAGCAACATCCATGCGCGTCTGTTCTTCTTCGTTCAAGTTGTTCTGAATCGTAGTAGCATATACACAATTATTTCGGCTTGAACAAAATCCGATTCAGTGAAAATGTTTCGATTGAATGGAAAGTTGCCCATTTTCAAAAAGCCAGACTTAATGTTCTTTGGAATCAAGGCTAAATTCAGAGTTTTGTAAAGGATTTCAAGGTTGTGTCGTATATTCAATGCCTTTCCAACATTAGATTATTGCCAACCGCTAGATTCGGTCCTGTAGTATGCCTTGGCTAGACTATAAACTGAAACATCCAATTGTTGCATTTTATGATAACAATGACGTGGAAAGAAAGCATATAGACGCAGTTTTCCAATGTCAATCATGTCTGCTTCAATAAATAAGTAAGACGTATGATTATCAAGAAGAAGCAGTATTAGTTTGTATGTCGATGAGTGGCTGTGTTTGATATAAATCAATCAAAAAACAACAAATCCTTTCTGCTTGACCGACTTTTTTCGTGCCTTTTAACGAGACGACTTTTCCGATTTTCGATGGAACTGTCAAAAAACCAGACTCGTCCATATTTGATATGGATTGTTTATCCAAATGGTACAAATCGAAAAGCTCACTTAAATGATCAAAAAATGCATCGCCATTTTCCTTACAGAAGACCTTGATCCGGTTGAGACTTTGAGGTTTATTCGGGCGTGCGCAAAGAAAGTTTTTTGTGCCGTAGCATAAAGCCGTAGTACCATGATTTTCCAACCATTTCATCGGTATTCCATGATTCGATATTCAGTTTGCGCGCAAATTCGTGGGCTAATTTTTTCAATTCTTTTATGCTTAACCCGTAATAGATATGACAGCATCGCACAAGATATTCGATAAACTTCTTCTTGTTCGTCATTGAACACCTATGGAATTAAAAAACAAAAATATTACAATTTTAAAATGTATAAAAAATGTCATACCGTTTTTGGCGTCGAATACGATGCAATCCGGCGAACTGATACGCTTCCTTTCGATTTTGATATGTTTCAGCCCTCGAAGCAATAAGTTAAAATCAGAAACATCATGATCAGTCGTTCTTGCTTGTCATTTTTAGGCTCTGTTTGTTGAAAATTCAACAAATAGCTTATTTCCTCTTTTGAATACCTACCCTTCACTTTTATGTTTGTTCTACCACTTCTCTACTTTTTCTTACACTTATTTCTTTTGTTGTTTTCTCATGTTTGATTATTGTTTTTTGTTTTCATTTCTTCACTGGCAAAAATTGAACTGGCGTCAGAGCGGAAGTGAGGCTCCTTATACCCGCAGCTGACCGTGAAGAAGTGTCCAGTGGTGGGGATAAAACATCTCGAAACATCGATATGTTTACGATTTTAGAATTATCTCGAAAGATTTCGAATGTCAATGATCCTATCGAGTATTCTAGAACTCCATGTAATTCTTCTGAAAGGATTTTATCGATTATTCTAGAAATTTCTAGAAAATTCCATATAATTCGATGGAATATACGAGACCATTCAAGATAATTCTAGAAAATTCAATATAATTCAATGAATTATTCTAGATGATTCGAGGAAATATGATAACACGTAGTGTCCCAACCTACGTGCCTGAACTGTCCCAACTTTCGTACATCGCGGCCATTTTGAAGTGATATGATTTTTTTTCCTTGTGTAAAATGTGTTTGAAATTCATTTAGGACTATAGAGACAAAAAAACTACAACAATGGTATAAATGCTATATCCACTTTTTTCTACTGATGACATTTTAAAAATGCACTTTTCCCACTTATGGGAAATTTTCGATTTTTTTTTTCACAAATTTGTTGGCTTGCTTCGGCTCATACACAAGAAACACGAGCTAGCAAATCTTACTCCTATGAAAAGTTTGCTCGTTATGAATAAACGACTTGAGATTTATAAAAAAGTTGGTGTCGATAGTGGATAAAAATTCAGAAATAGTACTGTTCCAACTTACGGGCTTCTCCCTTGAAGTTAATGAGTTTATGTAATATGCATGTACTATACTTTTCATTATCAAGCAATTATTATTTAATACATAATCGAATTTTTTTTTAAAGGTTTTCAAAACAACGGGAACAGTGACAACGGTGACAGCATATCCAAAATAGAAGGTAAATGGACAGTTTGATAAAAAATCTATAAGTTTACTGAGAGATATCTGCCTCGAAGATCAACTAAATTTTGTTAAGGTGCAAGAAGTATTTGCAGAGATGTGTATCTACATTACACACATGTCTATCTCCATCATTAACATTAATGAACATTATCGAAAAAATCCACTCACTTTCTAAAGGAATTGAAAGCCTACCGTTTTCACTAATCTGCAGGACAAACTTTGCTAGGACAAAAACTGGTCAAAAGGCGAGACATATTTTCATCGATAATGTGTTATTAAAAGTGCATATTTTAAACATGCACGTCCTATAATAAAGATCCTATAATAAAGAAAAGACTTTTACAAGTCCTTATACAAAGCAGATAGGCTAATCTGTGTCAATTTAAAAGCAATATTTTTTGTAAAACAGTTGAAGAAACAGTTTCCCGATCTCGCATAATTATTCTATTTTTTAATTTAAAGGGAATAGATGAAGCTAAGGGAATAATTATATTACAAGATCCAACATATTTTTTTTTCAAATTCGGTGCGAATGATCGGATTTTTAATTATATCTAAATTTATCGAACACCGCTTTTTATGGTTTTTTAATTTTTTTTTTAATGGAATTTACACCCCTGATTCCATAAAATATATATAGACTAGCCTCCCCCTGGTGCATCCTGGGCAACATGATAATACATGGTTAAATAGTCAGCATTCTCCACAGCCAGACCATTGTGAGATTTCCTGGCTATAGACATGCAGATTAACCAAGGCGATCAAATATTAGTAAAATGCCCTCTTCCGGGTCAAATAACTAAAAAACTCGGGCCTTTCCAGTTAAATATGAAAGGAATCAGCCAAGCTAATAGCGTATTTTTGTCCAAATTTATTTTGAAATAATAACATTGACGTGGTTCTAATCCAAGAAACTCAGGTTCTAAATGAAGAAGATGTTCGTAAAAGAGGAAGGATTCATAGCCATGAGCTTATTAGTGCTACTTATCAAAACGCATATGGTGTTGCTATTTACGATATAATATAACAGATGAATTTCGTAATGCAATAAAGCCTGAAGAGATCTTTATCCATAACATCTACAAACCACTTAATGTAGAATGGCTACCAACTGTCCTACCAATCACTGCTCATCCATCAATATATGCTGGTGAATTTAATAGCCACCATGGGCAGTAAAAGTAAGCACGGAACAACGACTGTGGTAATGCTATTGTTGACTGGGCTGAGTATAATAACTTCAATCTTGTTTTCGATGCCAAGGATTTGGATACATTCAGATCAGGTGCTTGGCAGAGAGGTTACAACCCGACCTCTGTTTTGTGCCCATGATAGCAAAGACCACCAAATCTCTACATTGAGAGAAATCATGTAAAGCTTCCCACATAGCCAACATAGGTCTACAATTTTGAATATCGGCCTATCCATTCCACTGGTAAAATCAGTGCCACGACCTAGATGGGATTTTCGCAAGGCAAACTGGCAAGGTTTCTCCAACCACCTGAAAAAAATATATTGGTTTCGTTACGCCAAGGAACTCCGGTCGTTTTGCCGGAGCTGTTCTTGTACCTGCTAAGAAACATCCCTCATGGATACAGAAAATAATATGCCCCAGCAACATTCAAGTAGAAAGGCTTGGTCCATGCTATGTAAACTGGGTGGATCCTATGGTAAGTCTACTCAGAAGCCTGGTGTTTCAACAGATCACATTTTTAATTATATAGTAGAAATGTCCAGATGATCCAGCGATAATCCTTCAGGATCAAGAAAGATTTAACTAATTTAAAAACTCTGTCTCCAAACGAATCGAAGTTCTCCTCACCTTTCACTGTGGATGAATTGAAAGATGCTCTAAAACAGATAAAAATTGGTAAAACACCTGTATTTGATAACATACACCCAGAAATTTTTAGTCTACCTTAGGGAAAATGCCAAATACTGGTTGACTCGCCTATTTTCCACAATTTTGAAGACGGGGACACTTCCCAATGAATTGAAGAAAACAAAAATTGTGGCTATTCTGAAACCCGGTAAATCACCAGATCACCTCCAAAATTTTAGGCCCATTTCCCTGCTCAAGTGCCCATATATACTCTTGGAGAGACTTATTTATAACAGAATTAGTGACTCTATTCCAGTTGAGCAAGCGGGATTCAGACCTCATCGAAGTTGCTGCGACCAGGTGCTAGCTTTGACAATTTTTATAGAGGCCGGCTTCCAAAAGAAACGTAAGACATCTGTGACCTTCGTCGACCTAACGGCAGCATACGATACCGTCTGGAGGGAGGGGATGATGTGTAAACTCCTGAAGGTGATTGAATGCCGAACAAGTGCAGCCCTTATTAATAACATGATAAGCAACAGACATTTTCAGGTTTGTTTGGGTGAAAGTAACAGTACAACAAGGGTTTTAAATAATAGTCTGCCACAGGGCTCGGTCCTGGCCTCTCTCCTCTTTAGTCTTGATATTTCTGACCTTCAAAATACTAGTTCAACGAAATTGTGCAACGCAGACGATAATGGTCTTGCTTATAGATCGAAAGAGCTTGGTCACATGGAGAGAACACTCACGGAGGACTTAGCTGCCCTTAACTCTTACTGTAAAAAATGGAGACTAAATCCCAGGGTCAGTAAGACTGAAGTATGTTTATTTCATCTTAACAATAAACAAGCTGAAACTAAAATCCAGGTACAATTTAACGGTAATATCATCCGTCATAAACAGTACCCAGGAATAGAAGTCAGTACCCACGAATAGGAATCAGGCTCGATCACACTCTATGGTACAAAAGAACATCTTGAAAATATATCTGCCAAGATAAAAACAAGAAACAATATCATCGAAAAACTGTGTGGTATAATCTGGGGTGTTTCATTATCTCTCGCGCTGGGTTTCTCAGCTGCAAAATACTGTTCTTCAGTGTGGCTGAACAGTAATCATACCAACCTAATTAATGCGCAGCTTAACAATACCATGCGCATAATCACTGGAACAATTAGACCAACTCCTACTTACTAGCTTCCCTTACTAAGTAATATCTACCTATGGATTGGAAACCTAGATATTAATGTTTAGTTCGCCTGGGTGTTTTGTGTGCACTGTTTGTTTTCTTTTCTTCTTTTCTACACTTTTTTTGTATACACTTATTGTACTATATGTTTATATGCTGCATGATACCATACGACTAAATAAATAAATTTATGGAATCAAAAAAAATGAATGCATCAGCCACTTATATGGGTTTGAAAATATTTAAAAAGAAATAACAGTAATATTAACAACAATAATAAAAAAATTGGGAGGCAGAGATCTGGTGAATATATAGTATCTCTGTCTGAACCAGGAAAGTAGGATGAGAGAGCACTTCATTAATTCAAAGAGCGCGCTAATGAAATTGGTTATTAAGGTGGACCGGGGTTTCACCCCAGTGAACCCCAGTTTCACCCTAGATGAATTGAATATTATTGATAGTAGAAGAACTCTTTACGGATTGTGTCCGAGAATGGAAACAACAGACACTACATGGACTGAATCCAAAGTCACTCGAAGATGACACCGATGATAAACCATTGTGTCTGAAATGGCTGACCGATGGACTGTTGGATGCAGAAACAGAAGGTTTCGCGACATATATTCAAGATATGGTAGTAAAAACGAGGAATTATATAAGGCATATAACCTGGAGAAACTTGGTGTCTCAAAATCGATTGCTATAGTAGCACAATGTGCAGTACTTTTGCAGACATGCCACATTGAATTGGTAAAATCTTACGCTAAGTAAGAGAAGTTGAAATGGAGATGAGATGACGAGCTCAGGAGAAAGCTAAACGCTTTCTCATTTTCGCATTGTAATAGCACCCAGCCTAGGATGAGAATCACGCTGATGTTGAATTCAGGATGAGCAGAATAGTAATAATATTGTTTTAAACAATTCTCTCAAAAATACAAAAAGGGCATTTTTGTAAAGAATTGAGCATTAAAAGTGACAGAACTTTAAAATGTGGCACAATGATAACTGCAAGTGATAATCAATCAGGTAATTTATATTTTTATTTAACATATAATGGCATTAGGTTTTGAAACTAATGTCGTTTACATATCCCCCTTAGCTTCCTCTGGAAACCCAGCTTGTGTACCCTTCCACGCGTGGTATATTTTTAATGGTGGCCTGAATGTTTGGTTTAAGATCAATAATTCCTACGAGGTTATTTCTCTAAATCAGATGTTTAACATAACCTCACAAAAATTAACCCAAGCGTGTGATGATCTTCGTGGTCAACTGGCATTACCATTATGCAAAATAACGCATCCAGGAAACTTGTCTTGCAATAAATCGATTGTCTGGCGAGATGTGTGGCAAGCCGCACCATTTTGTTTAAAGGAAACATTGTTTACATCCAAATTCATCAATTTAAGCCAAAGATATTCTGTTAGCATATTTCTAAATCGTTCACCCTTAACACTAACATGGTTTCCATCATATCCTTAAATCATTCACTCCTTCACCTCAAAAACCGCACCAAATTGTCATTTTCTGAGGATGAAGAGGTAACTTCTGAATCACTTTAGGATTTTCATCGACCCAAATCCTGCAGTTGTGTTTATTCACAAATCGATTAAAATAGAATCTTCTGACTTCTTCTGGCTTAATGGATAGTCGGAAATGACAATCCGTAAATGGTAATGTAATTCCAATTTCCAATTTCCGTAAATTCCAATTTCCAATTTCTACGCACTGTTGGAACGTTCCATGTGTATCTTTGCGTTGTAGATTAACATGTACTGAACACATCAGTCCATGAGTAACATTTACAACAATGTTGGCACAATTACATTTAATACTTCTGATACTCTTACTGGAAAATGCATTAATATTTGTTCTAAATTTTCGAAAGAATATATTAGTGCTAAAAATATATTTAGTTTGCTTAACAACATAAAATATTAGTATTCCTCATTTATTACTTCAGAAAATAGATGAAACAAAAGCTTCACGAGTCACACAACACAGCAACACATCAAAACCAAAAAATATTATTGGACAGGCCTAGAAAACTAAATATAACTTAAAACATATGTAGAAGGGATTATCAAAATTAATTTTTTCTTTCGGCTACTATGGCCAAAATAGCGTTTATCTTTTCCAGTATTTCCTAATGCCTCATTAAAGTCGGACATAGATCATTATCAAAAGAAGCCTTTTTATAGAAACCTAGATTAAATGAAATAATTAAGACTAGCTATTGTGATCTATAAAGCTCACTCGCTCAAAAAAAAATGGTAAAAACAGAATAAAATATTGAAACTTTCAACATTCCGAAAGCAAACATTAAATGCTTTCCAAAAAGCGATAAAAGAAAATCCATAAATCAAGTTTATGAGAGTATTAAGATAATCATGGTCAGAAAACACTAATCAATGACAAAGATATAGAATGAAACAGATATGAGGAAGGGAAAGAGAAAACATATTCGATTAGCTTTCATAATCGAGAGCTGTATCATTCGAGACTGCTCAAAAGCATATTTTTAAACGAATTAATTATTAGTCATAAAAATCAATCTTTATAATCGGAAAGATCTTAATGATGCATGTTAAAAACTACCTATACACATATGAAAAGCTCAGCTAATATGACCAATGCATTAGAGTCGGCATCCTGTTAGTGTCGGATATTTAATTGTTTCTTTCCGATCGTAAAACTTCCTCCATTTCGATCATAAAATAATCTGGTTTACGGCAAGCGGATTTCGCAGTCCAGAAAGAATCAAGTTTATTGATATTGCCAAAGAAAGCTACCAAACATTAATTTATTTGTGGTTTTATAAAAATTATATTCGCTGTGTGTTAGGAATGTTATACTTACTGATATTAATATAAGTTCTCTATTATTTTTACATATAATAATTTTATTTGACTACGTTAGTTCCAATTTGAAATATATGCATATAAATATTCTTAAAAATAAATAATATTAAGAACAATATGTTTCATTTGATAAATTTACCAATTTTTGGGTCCACTATATCTGTATTTTGTAAGAATAAAAAATTACAAAATTCGACAAAAAAAAATAATGATAAATAATTTCGCCACGATTACTATAACAATCTGTGACCCCCAATTAGATGATTTATGTCTTCTTGTGGCATATGATGCCAAGCACGATTTACACATAATTCAAGTTCGATTAAAGTTACAGAAAATCATGGCAATCACTCAAGGATTCAATCACTACTAACCCATATATATTACGCTAGTGATAAATCTTGCCTGTCAGTCGAGTGTCGCAGTCACCGAATCGTCTTAAAACTGCTCTATTTGACGAAGTGCAGCCGGTTTGACATTATTTTGCTGAATCATCAGATATGGACGACCTTGCAATATTTCTACGAGATATCTGGTTGCATTTAAGCTTTTTCTGATAACCACTAGCAGTGCTGCATTAAGAAATGTGTTTTCTCATGACAAATTATAACACTTACACATGCACATGTTTCAAGTTCGTTTTAATTTATTCGCAAACTAAGAACTATTAATAATAATCAATTTAAAAAATGATCTTGTAGAAGACCATTCTATAAGAAGTAATCGAAATGTTACGCGATAAATTGAAGTGTCCCATTGGATTTTATACTAAGCACCAAAACAGCAATTACTGTACCCTTATCATGTACAAAAAGCAACACTTTTACCCGCTGATTTTTCACACAGGCAAAAATATTGTGAATGGTTCATTGGCCTAAACCAAAATTATCCAAATTTTTGGGTCAATATTCTATCAAGCGTCGAAATTTCTGACATCAGGAGTGGAATGGTAGACACTTTGAAACGTTAATTTTATAAAACAATCAATAAAGTTTCTCTTAATGTGACGTGAATCGTTTAAAACGAGTTATAGTGAAAAAACATAGTGCTAGTCATTTCAGATTTGACATTAAACGACAATAATTTTTTCTTACTTTTTTTTCTAGCAAAATAAACAAACTGTTGTATAAATAATTTAGGCTTATACACAGAAATACAACACTTTATTTTCAAATGAATCCATATACAAACATTCCTAAACAGAGTCAATTTTGCTTCAGGTTTGAGAAAAAAAAAAGTTGTGCGGAATATTAATTTATCCCCACATACCGAGTTTGATGACAAAATTAGCATATTTTATTTTTTCATTATTTTGATACTATACATAAAATTATTATAAATTTTTCATGGTTAAAACTTACAACGTAGCTAAAACACCTGTGAAATGCAAAGTCGAGTAGGTCGAATAGGTTGAAGGAATCTCCTTCTATGTCAGCATATGATCACTGAAATATATACTATGGAAGAAGAAACATCGAAGCCAAAACTAGAGCATAGAAGACCTGTGTATGTGCGTATTGACTTAGGCCATCTAAACCTGAGCACACAGAAATAGGACAAAACAGATACTGAAAACATCTGAATGAAAATTCTGAGATTCATAGGGGAACAAAAGACGAGATAACATATGAAATGAAGACATCAACCAACAATGCAATGTGTACCGGACATCGTAACAATAAGGGAAGTAATAACAACAGGTAAGCCACAAGGATCTAGATCATCAAATATACATCAGAAAATAAGACAGCTGGACATCAATATCACATGAGGAAAGCGCCCAGTGCAATACAGGCCTTTGCCTAATTTAAGAGGGAAAATGAGCGATTCCTTATACAAGCTGTCCAAGACTTTTCTAATAATACAAGCTGGTGCTAGTGCCATGTTAATATTTTAATTATTTACTTTTAAAAGAAACCAAAGAGAATATTAGTTTTTTTACAATATATTTATTTCGCTTTCAAATTTTAATTTGATTGATTTTCTAAAAATTATGTCAATCAAATGTACAGCAGTTAGCAGCAATGCAACTTTGTGCCTTTTTAACATAATTTCCAAAAAAAGTTGCATAGTGTGCCGGTGAGGAATAATAGAAATATTTGAAGAAATTTTGAATAGTTCCTTGAGAAACAAGGAACATTCATCTATCTTCCACATAAAAATTACCTATTCCTTCAGCCGCCATCAAAACATTAGCAAGTGTCTTCCGAGAGTGCCTTCTGACCTTAAACCATCATCAGTCGGGTTCGAGCAACTGAATGAATGTAATGCAGAAAGCAACTGAATGAGTGACCAAAGATACGACCATGTACATCAACTTTGTAGGATGTAGGCTCTAATCAAATGCAGCTCACGCCATCCATTGTTGAAGCAAGAGTCACACTGCGCCAATCCCTGTCTAGATATGAGAAGTTGGATACTGGACTTAGAAATATAGGGTGATTTTTTTTTAATGCGTCCGTTTTTTATTTTATTTTATGCGAAAGAAAATTCAGTAGAATTAATGTTTGAAAATAATTTCGGACAAATTTCAACCGCGACTACTTCTGACAAAGCGCATTCTGTCAATCCAATTTCCGACTACTTCTTCAAGCAATTGGGGTCTTGTGTCCACAATTGTCCGACTGATTTTCCAAGATTGCGTTTCCAAGGCGACAATAATTGCCGGTTTATCGTATATATATAAACCAAAGATTTAACATAACCCCAAAGAAAATAATCGAGAGGCGTTAAATTATATGACCTTGATAGTCAATTAACAGGTCCATTCCCCGAAATAATTTTCTCTCAATAAATCGATCGAGTGTGGAATTGTCCACTTGGAACCATATCTCATTCAGATCAATATCATTCAAATTTGGCATTAAATAATCGTTGATTGTCGCACTTTAATAATTCCATTAACGGTAATGTGCTTTCCAGCTTGATTTTTAAAGTAATACGGCCCAATGATGTCACGGCGTACAATCCGCACCGGTGCATTTATATACGCATCGGTGAATTTTTCTGGATACAATTGTTGGATCATTTGCGGATTAGTTTCACTCCAAATGCGGGCAATTTTGTTTATTAACATAACAATTTAGTCAAAAATGAGCTTTGTCACGGAAGAAAATTTTGCGATTAAATTTGGGTCAAGTTACATTTGATTTAGCGCCAATTCTCCGAACGTACGAAGCGAACGCTGATCTTGTGGCTTGAGTTCATGTAAAAGCTAGATTTTGCAAGGCACCAGGCTAAAATATGTATGTAAAATATTCCACGCAATCGAATAACAAAGGTCAAGTTCCTGCGAAGGGCGATAAATTTAGATCTTCATCATCACAGCCAGTAACAGTATAAAAACAACTATATTTTCTTTGGAACACACAGCTTTTTATTTTAATATCGAACAGCATGAAATGCGTACGGAATTTGTCGATAAATCGACTAATAGATCTCTCGGTTCAGCGACTATGTGCATAAAATTCACGTACGTAAACTGTTCATCATGTTCATCAGAATACTGATTTTGATAATAAATTTCCACAATTTCCAAACATTGCTCTCATGTTAAACGTTCCATGATGATTGGCCTGACTATACTGAATAATTTGACATGTAAACTCACAGTTCGTTTGACAGTCACCCCTATCGAAAGGACATACTAAAAAAATCACCCGTTATATTCAAAAACAAGGAAAGTTCATCTGTTGCTCAGAAAATAGTCTCGGAAGACACTTGATAATGTTTTGGTGGCGGCTGAATGAGCAATTTTTACGTGAAACACGGATGAATTTTCTTTGTTTTTGAATATGTTTGATATTTTCGAATATTTCTGATACATAAATAGGGCCTGAGCAGGTCATGGATGGTTTCGTGCAGGTTGGCTGTTACTGTTGTTTACAACAGGATAACGTGAGCTACATTTGATTATAGCCTACATCCGATAAGGCCGATGTATATGGCCGTACTTTCAATCATTTCTTCAGCTGCTTTCCGAACGTCCAGCTCGAGCCCGACAATGTTCTTTTAGCGTGCATTTATTCATAATAAAACTTATATGTCCGCATTAACCACCAGACCTAAACTATCACAAACATCACGAAAAAAAAAATGTAGTCAAAACAAAATGGCAGTGTTCTACCCAGTATTATTTCGCGCTGCTAGTTTTTGATTGGTATTATACATTAGGGCAGCGCGTAATATAGGTGAGTACTCGATATAATACCACTCTCAGATATATAATTGTTATGTAATATCCTAATTGTGTCTTTCAATGCCACCTGTAGTATACTTTACGGATACTTTTTTTCTATTATTACATACAATATATATTACGCCGTAGATATCCATTTAAATTTTATATTGTTATATTGTATTGTCTTTCTTTAACAATTTCAACTTCAAATTTTGAAATAACTTTATCACTTAGTAACATTTATGAATAATATTTATCTATATATGTCTAGCACTGTTGTCAAGAACTAACGATCAAAGGTGTCATTAATACGTCTATTGAAGTGCAAATGAACATTTTCTCTTCTTTTCGAATAAATAAATCGAGATCTGGTTTGCTTTACTCCATAATGTAGCACGCTTGTTTCAAACAAACGGCAAATAATCGAGGTATATTTAAACGCGATATTTTCAAGAAACTTTAATCTTTCCAAACCGCAAGAGCTGCCATAAACTGGTTTATTTTATAGTCGCTATGAAGGAAGTTTTATGATCGGGAAACGAACGATTAAATTTTTGACGGTAGCTAGAAATTAATTTCATATATCTACGAAGAGTATTGTAAAGTATTATTTGTGTTATAATAATTACTACTTTATGTAAAGTAACAAGTAATTATATTTATTTTTAGTGTAGAATGCATGAATAATGTATAAAAAATATTTCTGTATAAAACAAAATTAAGAAAAAAAATTAATCCAAAGTCAAAGCTTTTTAATATCTTACATTTTAAAACTAACACTAAGGAATTAAGATAAGGATCTATGATTAGAGGCGTTATCAGCAACTAAGGGCTATTTAGCGAGCTGGGTTATGAACCACTGTCATCAGTTGCCTACAAACCCCGTCAGCACCTCTTCGGGCTATTTGATATTATTTCGGTTTTGTGCTGAACAATAAATCTCTCACAAATTAATACTAAACTATACTGATGATTTTAAAAAGTTTTACCCAGAACGAAGCATTGCAACTATGTGTTTCGATTAGCTTTGTTTTTATTGGTAATTTTTTTGTCTTATTAATAAGGAATTTTTGCTGTTGAAGCAATTCATTAATTTATTTCGTCTTTAAATTTTGTGTTAATTAATTTTTGAAAATGTTGTCAGTTTTGTCCAGTTATTTAACAGCTATTAGCAGCAATGCCCTTTGTGCCATTTTCAATAACTTTTGTTAACGCGTCAAATTGCAACATATGCAGCGATATTAACACGCATGTTATCCTTGAGTTACTACATGGTTTGGGGCTTATACATGTAAACATATTCCTTCAAAAATTCCCGTATAAATTAATCCGGAGCTGTCAAATCAGGAGACCACATCAAGGAGACCACAATAAATCTCGATTTGTAGAAATTAAGTGACTAGGAAAAATGTTCTGCAAAATGTTACATGCTAGAAAATGTTATCTTGCTAGAACCACATGTTTTCCAATCCGTGCTCTTCCAAATAAGGCACCAAAAATGTTTGGATCAGGTTCGCGTTCATACATCGTTGACTGTAACTCTGTTTCCACTATCGTCTTCAAAAAGGTATGGCCCAATGATGGTTTAAGCATGAGTACCGCACCATACTGTAACTTTAATTGGATGTAATGGCATTTGATTAATGTGGTAGAGATTATTTCTTGCCCAGAAACAGTTATTTTGTTTATTCACTTCAACTCTTAGATGAAAATAAACTTCATCGCTTATTAATTTTGAATGAAATATGTCATTTTCATGGAAGTGGTTTATTATTAGTTTATATTTAGGCAATAGGTCTTAAATAATTTTTATCTTATAAGGAAATTTGTGCAGATCATTTCTCAAAATTCGGCGTAAACTGTGGGACAAAATCCTAATTGGGCACGACTCGATGTTTATGGAGACTCCTCCAAGCTTTGTTCCATACATGCAATTTTTCCACTCGGGTCTTGTACCGTCGATACGGGACCTATATCCAACTGTTTCGAATTCTTGACATTGCTTGAATAAATTGTCTGTTTAGGAAATGCCGGACGATTAAGCTAAATTCACGTTGACTTGCAGTAATTGAATAATTTTTAATATAAATTTCAATAATTTTATTGGTAAACTTGCACGTGTACACTACGCGACATCTTTTATATTTATTAGTTCATGACTGCAAAGCTCACATGCAAAAGCAGAATCTGAAGAAGGCTTTGTTAAGGAATAGAATTATTTCAGACAAACAAATGTATTTATACAAATATTTATTGTATTTTTTTTTCCTTCTACAGCAATAAATCATATTCAGTTAGTTTTTAAATAACCTGTATATTCACATCAATAGCCATGACCTTAATTTATAAACTAAAATACTAACAGCAATTCTAAATTTTGTACATTTTGTAACAACTCGCTAATATCATTAATATTAATTACAAATGTGCATTTAGAACAACTGAAATCTTAATATTGATTCTTAAGATGAACTTGCCTACATTAGCAAGCTTAAAAAAATTGTAAACATTAGATTTTAAAACTCCTTAAATCACATAAAAATATCAAAACAATAAATAATACACTATTTGACGGAATTTGTATAAATAGCAATATATAAATATTTTCCTAAAATAAATATAGTAAATTTAGAGATTGATTTTAAACAGTCTAACCTTCAACAGCTTCTGACTCTGATTCAAATCAGTATATTTTTGACTTAATCACTTACTCCATAGACAAAATAAAAATGATTCATATTATATTGCTTTTCTAAAAAGCAACATTACTTTTTTAATATTATTTAAAAAATCATTCAAAAATTATCTAATTGCTATGTCTCCAAATAAACATAAAATAAAAATGAAAATAATTTATCTAACACATACAATTTATTTGGCCCATTTTAGGCTAAATTCGGAACTGGTTAAGTGGCAAAAGATATTCAATGGTCTTTACCACTACATTTATCAAAAGAAAAAGGATAAATGGACTGTCATACCTCCAGTGCCTGATAATATGATTAGTTACATATTTCTAATCAAACGCAAGCATACACCTTTCATTATGATGAAGAAAAAGAATTAATTGAGTGTCTGTACAGTCATCAACATACTAACATCCTCCAACATACCAACATCGGACCAGTTGAACAGTACAGTAAAAAGTTAACCAACATTATTCGAAACAAATTATATGATCCAATAAGAGATTTCGACTTATCCAAATAAAAACAATTGGCTCCAAAAAGCACGTAGGTTACTCCATGTAAGAATATTAAAATTGTTACTAAAAACTATACAATAAATAAGGAATTTAAAAGTTTCTGCGATCGAGCTTGGTAGACAGCTATAATATAAAGATACTAGTATTTTCTTTGCGAATGAAGTATTTAAGCATGATTAAAACATTATGAAAGGAAAATATGACCGCCAAGCAAGTTTTTCGAATCGCCATATCAAACTAGGCTTTAAGAAAACCTTTATAAAGACCCGGGATAAAGAAAGCTGTGCTGTCAATTACCTAAAAATAAAATTATCGGCAACAAAAGAGCAAAAAACTACAAAGACTTTTTTGCCAATAGCCTTTTGTACTACCACAAGTACAAACACTAAATGGCTGAAAATCAATATCCTAGATTCACATGTATGTTACTTTCCAGAAAATTGAGATGCAGTAAGTGACGAACGTGGAGTGATATTTCGTCAAAATATTTTGGGAGAAATGTGGAGAAGAGGTATCAAAGAAGTGAAGTTCTAGGACATTTCTAAAGCTCAGGAATACGCAAAAATTGAACTGAAATTATATTTGTAAAAACCAAAAAATTTTTTCAAATAATCCGATAATATGTGTTAAAATTTAGTGGTATAAGATTTTTAAAAATCCATGTTTTAAAACGTATCTTAATATAATTAAAGTAAACAAATCTTGTACCACATTCAACTGCGAAACAGGGAGGAAAAAAAATATTCATTGCGACATACTTATCTAAGCATGTTAAATTTTTTATGGTTTACCTTAGAACGTACTACGTAGTTCCTAGAAATTGTTGTTTAGGCTTTTTTCAGATTATACCTTTCGCTAAATATTTACAAAACTACCAAAATTTAACACCTCTACGATTTTTTTAGCACTTCACTTAATCTTTTATGTTTAGATACATAATCATAAATAGATGTGTTAAAAATATCTAGAGTATTTATGTGAAATTTACAATTTCAATAAAATTTTATAGTGTTTATATGTTTTTCACGTAACTAGTTTTCTTTTTAAATTAATAAGTCTGCGTTTACCATAATATTAATTAATAGAAATAGGAAGTTATTTATAGTGAGATAAAGAATATGCGGCTGTAACATAAACGTCAAAAGGAAACAATTAATGTTGAAAGTAATAAAACTTTTTATATTAATCCTAAAAGCTCCTATCACCACATATCTATATTATATTTGGAAAAGTAATAAAAATTGAATTGAATTAGTGTCTGTTATAAAAGCAGTAAAATATTTTCAATTCTGTCTTAAATATATTGGAAAACTAAAACAGCACCATGAAAAATACATTTTAATGCATGAAATGAATTGAAACGATAAAACAATATTTTGCAATTGGATTGTCCGTAACCATTTTAATATTAGAAGCGACCATCAAATGGTACAAGCAAAGGTTAGAATAAATAGTCGAAAAGAGCGCGAAAAAAAAGCCATTTTGCCATTTTGAGATTGCTGCTTCAATTACACCAAAAAAAATATGTTTCAAACAGCCAAAAATCTCTATTAAGACCATTGATTTAATGAAAAAAACGACGTACAAGGCAGAATGCCGAGAGTCTTTTTAGCACGATGAGCTTTGCAAAACAAAGCACAATGAATTGACGGCATCCTAGAGTATGTTGGACCTCAATGACAGAGAAAACCTCGAGAATGCGAGAGTTTTGCATGATGATAATTAGATGCATTTTATAAGTTCTCTGGCTACCACGACCTTATTATGTAATATAACAAAATCAAAACATTTCTGTAACATTTGATAAAAAAAATGAGTAGGTCCATCTTGGTTATTATAACACTTTAGTTCTTTTGCCAAGGCGTCGTGGCCGTGATTTACATTTGATTACATTTAACGTTGCTGGCGATATTTCGTTGCACCAGCGATATTTCCATTATATTATCTATGGGTTACTAGGGGTGACTTGCTACCCCTAAACATATAAGAATACTCCCGGTAGTATAATTCCTAAATTTTAAATTTCTCCATTCATCCAGAAAACGTTTGACCCTTCTACATACATCAAGATCCACCCACCTAAAAAAAAAAAAAAATCTAGACCCATCTCTCAAGCAAACAGACTTCCATTTCAGATCTCAATCAATTTAGCTCCGCACCATTGTAGGCGGCGCGCCTTGTAGTGGGATGTAAGAAGAAACCCTAATAAGGACGATAAATACGCATCCCCATCGCATATAAAAACGGATTAGCAGTTATCTTCGAATTATTTCTACCTGTGGCAAAAACAATCGGCAATAAAACCATCACATACTTGTCACATATGTTCCTGTCAATTCGCACAAGAAGTCTGAGATGCAGTTCGTCACGTCCTTAAATATTTTACTCGCACATGTCTAATCCTTAACCATCTTATCTATCGTTGCATTTTAGCCCTTTCAATAAAACTACATGAATAGTGCTTACCTTAGTTGCACACGAAAAATACGTCACAACATGCTAGAACCACATATTTTAAAATAATTTACCAAATGTTTCCCAATTATATACAAAATCACAAATAAATTCGCAAAAATACGTTTTTTTTCGGGATGTACTATACAGTGCATTTATCTTCAGTTCATTTTAATTATGAAGTTTTTTAGTTTCCTACTATATAAAGGGTGGAGTAAGTATTAAGCTATCATTTTGTTTTGGTGTATTTTTTTGGTAATATTTATACACTGCATATGTTTTCCACCAAATTGGCAGTATTCATGCAAAATTCATTTGATGTTTCCGGATAATTTATTATGGGGATTTTTAAAAGAAAAGGTTTACATAAATTAGATATATGAGAGTTTTGTAATTTATTGAGGTCGATGTTTTTTTTGTATTAGGTAATGGTCTATGTTCATGATTAGGACTTACAAATTAAATTACGTTTTATATAAGTTAAAAATTATTATTTGATATTAATGCTTTTTATTAGAAATAATAGCCAATAGCAGGGCTTATATCTTTTGGTGTGAATTCCAATTCACCGCGGCACCGCGAAAATTGGTGTCTGCGCGACGAATTTGTAATTACAATAAAAATAAGTTACTATAGGCAATCTTTCAAATGCTTGTTTTCGTTGGCCGGTTTTGGTTTGTTCTGTTCGCTTAATTGTTAGTCTAATTACTAGACTATTATTAGCCCTAATTACTTATTAAGATATTTGCTAAGGTATCTTTTTGTTACTTTATTTTATGAATCTGCGCCAATCGCATTATGTGTTGCTGTATGTTAATTAAAAAATGTATACAATAATATACTGAAGGCAAATGAAAGGAAATTGAAATTTGAATTTGATTTTGAAATATCATTCATTAAGATTGGTTCTAGGAAAATAGCAAAATTGGCAATAGGACATATATATGAAGGACATTTTCAGTAGTGAATGCATTTATATAAATAAATTCATCTTAGAATATCATACTGAATAGATTAATATAAAATCTTTCAAGTACACTGCTGCCGAACTAATTATGTACAATACAGTGGCGACTCGTGGGTTTTTAAAGTGGTAGGGCGTAGAAGAAAATAGTGCTACTGAAGATTTTTTTTTGCTTTCCCCTTCCTCCTTTTTACTTTTCGTGCTATTGGAACCCTATGAAGGAGGTGAACCAGGAAAATGAGTTAAAGGAAAGGAACTGAACGGAAATAAAATATGGTATTTTGCTCTGGAAAATTGTTTATTGTCATAAAAGATGGAGGGGCGGCGCCCTAACACCCTCCCTCACGAGCCTCCACTGGTACAATATCATAAAGCATCGTGAATAATGTAACGTAACAAATTTCGTTACCAATAAATCCAAAATTACCGAGCACGGTTTTTTTATGCGCTTCTATTATTATCTTATTGGAACAATATTTAATTTAAATACAACGTATAAGTTTAATTACAGTGAAAGCACAATGATGATCCACGATATAATAAACATATTAGTTGAGAATGAAAGGGTAGTTACCATGAATTTGTACCTCCAGATTAACCCATTTTATATTATGCGTTTTTTCTTTTGTTTATAAATACAGAATTATATTTCTCTCCTCAGATGTTCAATCCTATTTAAAGTTTCTGATCAGACAAATATACATTCCTTCCTCAGTGTTAAAGTATTTTCACTTCGAAAGATTTACTGGGCGGTTTAACGAAAACCTTAAAATGAGTGAGATACGTTGAAAAATTAGAGCAATTTTAAGACATTATTTTAAGAGGAAGGGAAGGTGTCGCGTCAATCCACACTGCTCAGCTCAGCCTCTACAACTTCCGGGAGAGAGACATGGGTCTTGAAGATAGGGGAAGATAAGGTCGTCCGCGATTTTTCTATGACGATATTTTAAGAGCAGGTATAGCGGTAGATTCTAGAACAAGTACTAGGAAATTATCATGGAAATTAGGTGTATCCCACACTATCGTTATCGACATTTGCAAGGAATAGGAATAGCGCCAAAGAGTTGGGGCAGCATCCCTAAGTGCGTCAAAAACGGAAATACTTTTGTTACACTCTAGTATTTAGAAATTTTGAGACGACTTCTGACACTAAAGGGACGTATGAGAGATGATGTGATAACTTCTTGAGAATTTTCCATCCTATAACTCCTCTATCCAAACAATGAGAAATATTCAACATTTTGTGACTAAAAACAGGTTATAGTGATCCATAATGTTTTTCATTTGGCTGATTCGGTAATGATGAGCTAATATAAAACCTTGCTTAATGAGAAAATTTGTTTAAGATAGTCGAGATCCAGAATTATGTAGAAAGCAATCATATAGAAAGTTTTAAACAGAAATAATTTAGTTCAATAACAGATCGCCTAATAATTATAAAGCGTTCTTTCCTTTCGCACTGTGTTCTCGATAAAAACTGAGAAAACGTATCGGCAAAAAATCAGCAATAAAATTGTACGAAAATAATCAAAGTATTAATCTGAAGGTTTTTCAGCGAACTGCGTTAAGACTAAAACAAAAATAAACAAAATACAAAAATTATCTTTTTCTGGAAATAATCAATGTGTTTAAAAAATCATGATATTGGGTTAATAACAATCAGGATGGAATATTTCTGATGAAATTGAATGTCTATTTTCCTTTTAATCTAAAATACTTAATTAAAATATTTGTTAGCTGTTGTTTCCAATAATACATTAGATAAACGGAAAACTATTCACGTAAAAAAACTTCAAATTTAGAAACAACACTCGTAATCAATGTCAGTGGATTTTGATGACCTCCATTTGTTGGAATCAAAATAATTTTGAAGTGATAAAAACGACTTCTGAAACTAATTAGAAGGAAGTATGAGATATGATTTGAGAACTTCGATAGATTGTGAATTGAGACAATGAGAAATATTGAACAGGTGGTAACTAAAAGCAGATTATTTACTGGGTCCATTATTTTTCCATTATTTATCTTATCGATTTTCTTTCTTATTTTTCTTATCGATTAATCCATTATTATTCTTCTCAAAGTATTAAGACTAAGACAAACATAAACAAAATAAACAATTTATATTTTTTTCTAGAAATAATCAATGTGTTTAAAAAATAATAATATTCAGATAGTAACCGTCTGGATGGAATATTTCTAAAATATTTATTGGTCGTTATTTCTAATATATAGGGTGATTTTTTTAGTGCATCCAAACTTTAAATAAAAAAAAAAAAAATTAAATAAAACAATAACCAATGTAGGTTCCTTGAAGTTATTTATTTTAGGATTTTAAATTATACACTTGTAGCTTTTTAACGTTTCAAACGTTCAAAAACGTTTGAAACATTAAAGAGCTACAGGTATATTATATAAAATCCTAGTATTTTCAAAATGTTTCGATATTATTTATTTTATGTGAAATAACATTCAGTGGCAGTAATGTCTGAATATAATTTCGGACAAATATTCGACGCGTCTACTTCTGACAAAGCGCATTCTATCAATCCAATTTCCGACCACTTTTTCTCGCGAATGGGTTTTATGTCCGCAATTGTCCGAGTTATGTTGGCTGTCAAGCTGTCAATGTTGCTGGCTTATCGGCATAGACTAAAGATTTGACATAATCCCAAAGAAAATAATCTAAAAGTAATATAAGTACCGAATATCTAGTAATACAATAACCGAATTATTCTCCCAATAAATCGATTGTTGCGTTGGCTGTATGACATATGATGCCATCCTGTTGGAACCACATCTCCTCCAGATTCATACCATTCAAATTAGGAACTAAATAATCATTGATCATTGCTCTGTAATGATCTCCATTAACGGTAATGTGGTTTCCAGATTGATTTTTAAAGGAATTCGGCCCATTTAACATTAAATAAATTTAATTTTAATTGTTGGATTATTTGGGGATTATTCTCACGCCAACTGTGGCAATTTTCTTTATTAACGAACCATTTAGCTAAAAATGAGCTTCATCGTTAAACTAAATTTTGCGGTTAAATTCTAGCTCAAGCTGCAATTGATTTTAAACCCATTCACCAAACGTATGACGCAAATGATGGTTTTGGGGCTTGAGTTCTTGGACAAGCTGTATCTTGTAAGGCACCAGACCAAGACCTTTATGAAAAATTTGTCTACCTATGTTAAAGTGTTTTCACGTAAATACTGGCAGTGGCTTTTACCTGTATATATAATGTCAAAATTATTAAAGTTTAGTGCAAAAAAAAATTGTATTTTACTAATTCTGATAATATACGGATATCTATCTACCTATCCACATATTTTACTTTTTTATTGATATTAAGTTTTTCTTTTACTCGTTTACGTAATCATCATTTTTACAACTCTTACTGGTACCAAATAAAACTTGATACCAAATGATAAATGTGTGTAAAATTGATTTATTATTTTGAAGTCAAAAAATTATAATGGACCAACTGCCTTTAAAAATAATTTAAAAATAAAAAGAACTGTATGTATGGGTATGTAATGGTCTGTATGCATGTCTGATGGCGATTTGGCATGCTGTCGATTAAATGATCAATTTGGGTGGAATTCTCTCCCATTCTTCAGGAGCACCATCTGTCAGTTCTCGCAGGGTAAGAGGAGGATTGTTTCGTTTCTTGATGCGTATTTTTGTCTACCTATGTTAAAGTGTTTTCACGTAAATACTGGCAGTGGCTTTTACCTGTATATATAATGTCAAAATTATTAAAGTTTAGTGCAAAAAAAAATTGTATTTTACTAATTCTGATAATATACGGATATCTATCTACCTATCCACATATTTTACTTTTTTATTGATATTAAGTTTTTCTTTTACTCGTTTACGTAATCATCATTTTTACAACTCTTACTGGTACCAAATAAAACTTGATACCAAATGATAAATGTGTGTAAAATTGATTTATTATTTTGAAGTCAAAAAATTATAATGTACCAACTGCCTTTAAAAATAATTTAAAAATAAAAAGAACTGTATGTATGGGTATGTAATGGTCTGTATGCATGTCTGATGGCGATTTGGCATGCTGTCGATTAAATGATCAATTTGGGTGGAATTCTCTCCCATTCTTCAGGAGCACCATCTGTCAGTTCTCGCAGGGTAAGAGGAGGATTGTTTCGTTTCTTGATGCGTATTTTCAGAATGTCCTAAACATATTCAATGACATTAATGTCAGGGAAATCTGGTGACTACCCTAACGTGATTACTCCCTCCTTTTCAAGAAAATTTTGTAATGCTGCTATCTGATAAGGAGGTGCGTTGTCATAGATGAAAACAAATCCGTCGCCAACTGCGCCTCGGAACAGACGCACAATAGGATTTAAAACTTCCTCGTTGTACAGAGCACCAGTGACTTCTCTCCACGACCAGTAGAGATGTCCGTGTATCTTTCATAATATCACCCCAAAACATCACGCTCCCACCTTTAAATGAGATAGGTGGATGATCTGTTTCTAGTCGGGCTTGTCGATTTGGAGCTCTCCAAACGAATGTACTTCGTGAATCAGAAACGAAGCCAATTCTCGTCTCATCGGAGAACATCACGTTATTCCAGTTAGGACTATGATCCAACATTTCTCGAACCCATTGCAACCGTACATTTTTTTGTTGAACGGTTAGTTTGGGAACACGCAAAGGTTTTCTGTGATGCAAATTTATCGCTTTAAGTCTGCGATTTAGTTAAGTTATTATTTACCGTGAAACATTTATCCCTTCAAGCCTAATAAGCTAGATTCCACTTTGTGCAGCTGTTGTATATCGTTTTCTACCACTTCTGAGCCGATCCTTTACATCATTTGTCTCTTGGATTTTTTTTAAGAATGTTTATAAACTCAACATTACAGTCACCTGATACGAGTGTATTAGGTTTTAATCAACTTATTCTTCTTATTAGCATCAGTGTATTGATAAATCTATTGAAAATGTTAAATCTAATTAGTTATCTTGCCTGTTTTATACCATTTTGTACAACTACTATAAAAACTCCCGGAAAATGTTTTTAAATGTACCACAAGTTGTTAAACGTCGAAATTAATAGCAACATAAAATTTTTACCTCTCATCAAATATATACAAAAAATTATTATTTATAACATTATATCAATTTTTTTGTTATTCAGTATTTACTACCTGGCTGAAGCTACGTGACATGGAGTGCCATGAAATTTTCTTAGTTTTTTATTAATAATTAAGGCAACTGTATAAGATTTAGTAAGAACTTTATGTTCTGGACATACACGTCCTTTGACCGTGCAATTTTGCGGTTAAATTGAACATAGCCTATAAACTAGGGTGATGCCCTATAAATAATTTGATTATATTTAATAGAAATAGTTTGTTTCTTATTTGAATTTACATTATATATATATATATATATATATATATATATATATATATATATATATATATATATATATATATATATATAAAGGACATACACGTCCTTTGATCGTGCAATTTTGCGGTTAAATTGAACATAGCCAATAAACTAGGGTGATGCCCTATAAATAATTTGATTATATTTAATAGAAATAGTTTGTTTCTTATTTGAATTTACATTATATATATATATATATATATATATATATATATATATATATATATATATATATATATATATATATATATATATATATATATATATATATATATATATATATAATTAGTAAAATACTATATTTTTTGCACTAAACTTTAATAATTTGGACATTATATATACAGGTAAAAGTCGTTAACAGTATTTACGTGAAAACACTTTAACATATTGACATCATAAACATGGCAGCCAATAGTGGCGCTTTCGTAGCCACGTGATTTTATTTTGAATTTTATAAATTTGAATTAATTTATAATTAATAGCAAACAAGTTGTTAAAAGTTTTTCATGTGGATTATCAATACTATTTATGATAAAGTTTGAAAATAAAGTAAAAAATCGATAATAATCGATAAAACTAATAATAATCGATAATTCAATAACCTAATTGTTGAAATGTATTATCATAATCAGTGTATGTCAACAGTGATGTCGTATGTCAACAACATGATATGTCAACAACATGTCGATGTCAACCCTCGCCGAAACTTCATAGAGTTATAAAATGTATCTTATACCATTGCACGACATAATCGACTTGTACGCCAAATTTCTTTAGAATCGTTCCATTCGTTCGAGTATGATTGATTGACAAACATACTTTCACATCTTTAATATTAATAAGATTAGTTTATTTGTAGTTAAATAATAAGCAATTATTCTTTGCCGAATATTGTTTTATACATATTTGCTTAAAATATTAAGCTTTTTAAAAAATTAAAGCTTTTCAATTGGTGATTTAATAAATTTGCAATTTTTTTCAACTGATTTCCCTTACACCCTATATATAAATATTTTCCACACCGTAAGTATATGTACATAATTTAATATAAAAAATATCCCTCTAAGGTTGCAATCCTAAAACGTCATTTTGGATTTTTCACAATGTGGAAAAAGGATTAAGCATACCATAGAACAAGAAGTATATAGGAAAAATGTAACTACTAAGAATTAACATGCCAATAATCTTGGTTTTAAAATTTATATTGCATTATGAAATCAAAGTTTATATAGCAAGCATATTGGGTTTCTTTACATTTTCGTTTTACCAACGTTTCACAATATTACAATACCACATTATACAACTTTTATATCAAAATAACACTTAACTGATTGTTAACGAACAAAATGTTTCTTTTCTAATTAACCAAATTCCATTAATCAATATAATTCAGACTCTTTTAGCTTTTGTAAAATATATAAAACGAGAAATTTTAGTCGGATTTATAGCTGCCAACACTTCTCCAAATATTTATAATCGTAATATTTTATGAGGTGTGTGCCAATAACTAATAAACCATCAATACTACACATTAATTAGTTTGACTAATAATGGATCCACGTACCCATATATTAATCAAAAACGGAAACGTAAATAAGATTCACATCATTTGTTGACATAAGATTAATGAAGATTGGAATATTATTAATTTATAAAACTAGAAATTTGTAAAGAATGTAAACAAAGTATTATGAATATGTATACATAGGGTGTCCCGAATTGTATGCACTAAACTTTTTAAACGTGTTCTACGGCTAAAAATAATGGTACGTCGTCATGTAAATCTTAGTCAAATAATGGGAGCTACGACAATGAGGCATCCTGAAGACGACTTTTCACAAATATTTTCGAAACTGTTTACAATAAAATTATGAAATTTGGTGAGTGTTGTAAACTTTGGGTGCTGTTACTGTAAACTGTATTTCAAATAAAAAAAAAATAACCAGGAGCGTAACATAATGAGAGGTCCAAGGTAATAATAATTGATATTTATTTTTTTTAATTTTCGTTCAAGATTGTGAATTCCCTAACTTGCTTACGTAAAAGAATACCTCTTTGTTCGGCTCAATAAGCTGCACTGTTTTTAAGTAAATCGCTTTTAAACTTTTCGTGAACAACACTAAAGCGCATCCAAACAAAAAAAGACGTTTTAAGAAAATGTTATAACTTAAAATCTTATTTATTTTTATTAAATATTTGACACATTTTTTAATTAAATATTGTTTAAAATGCATTCCTTCAAATTCAACATATTTCTGACACCTCTGCAAATTGTCATACGCGTCTTGAATTCTTTGGATCAACTCCTCTCTGGCATTTACAGGGATTATATGAACTTTATCCTTTAAATACATCCAGACAAAAATAATCGCGGGGAGTCAGGTCTGGTGAACGGGATGGCCATCGTCATGACCCTAACCGACCGATTCATCGTTCGGAGAAATTATTATTTAGCTACATACAATTTTCAGCAGCATAATGTACTGGAGCACCATCAATTTAAAACTAGCATTCATTACTTAAATTAAGAGGAACATCTCGGGGGATATTTTGAAAAAATTGTCATTTATAAAGTCATTAGATAGAGCTCTATTTAATCATGGTGGAAAAATGTGAGGCCCGCAAAAAGTTGCCTTAATGACACTGCACCACACTTTAACACTGAACTGTTCTTGAAACCCTTCTCGACTACTTTCCTTCATCTCCTGCTAACTGTGATATGTTCTCTCTATTCCTCCACATTCACGGTAAATATATTTTCTTCCACCTGTGGTCTCTATCTGGTTTCAATATTGTTATCTCTTTTGTTGCTGTATTATTTTCTGTTCTCATTATGTGTCCGTACCCATCTTATTATTTATGTTTCAATTTTCCTCACTATGTTTTCCTCTCCCAACAGCTTGTCGATTCCAAAGTGCAACATGATACTGAACTCGTTATTTTCCAATTTATTTGCTCCCATTATTGTTCTTATTATTTTGTGTTAAACATATTTAGTTTGTCTTTCTCTGTGAGTGTCTTCTCTCTTTATAGTTTCTGTGATAAATATTACTATTGGTTTTATTATTGCGTTGTGTATTCCTAGTTTATTCCTTGTGCTCAGTCTCTAGTTTTTCAGTATTTTTTTGTTGCTATGGAATGCTCTATTTTTTTTCTATATCTTTCCGTTTATGTCAAGTTCTTCATTTTTCTATAGATTTTTTATGACTACCAAGTATTTAAATGATTTCTTAGCTTCCGCACCCTAAATTTCTCAATATTGTATCAATTCTGCTGCTGTACACACTTAGTTTTCAGTTCATTTATTTCCTACTCATTTTTATTAGACTTGTGATATATTGTTTATATTACGGGCTTTAGTTCTCTCTACAATTATTGCTACACCATCCACATATCTCACTATCTGTAGTAGGTGTTTATTTAGTATTCCTATATTTTCGATGTTGTGCTATCCAGTGTAATTATGAACAATAATGCCGATAACGCATCTCCTTGCCTAACTGCTTTTTTTATTTTTATGTTATTCATCATCCCTTGTTCCGTACATATCTTTGTTTCATATCCATCCATTATCATTCCTAACAATCTTCTAATCTTTCTGGGAATTGTAATGTTTCTAAAATATTTCATGAGTTGTTATTTGTTGATGATTTTATCGAAAGCCTGTTTAATATACATTAAAACTATATGTGCAATCATGTTATATTCATAAATCTTCTCCGTGGTTCGTTTTGATATGGGTATGACATTTGCTGTCGATTTTCCTTTTCTGAAGCTGCATTGATAATTTTCCATTAGTTTTTCTGTGTGTTCAAGTAAAAAACTCATCTGTAATTTTTACATTATGTCAATCCATTATTCTTTGGTATCGGTATTTTAATGCGTGTTCAATATTCATCAGGCATGTATTCTTCATACCATATCCGTAAATTAACTTGGTAGATTTTTTGATACAGTTCTTCTCACCATGTTTAATTAGTTTTGCGCATAAGTTCTCGTTCTAATAACTTTTCTTCATTTATTCCTTTGAAATTCTATATTCCTTTGAAATGTTTTCCAATAGCTCGTTTGAAATTACTGTTGTTGTATTTTTATTTTCTTTATTTGGGGTATTTTCGCCACGATCTAAAACTGAAAAAATATAAAAAATATTTGTTCTTATAGATACATTAAAAAAAGACACATCTATTAAAATATTGCTATCAGACAAATGTAACGCCACAGTTATTCTGTTACACTAAAATACCCACAGATCCAACATTAAAAATAGAGACAAATTTACAATACGTTATATAAACATAAACGTGAATTTACAGATCTAGAAAGATCACAACTACACCACATTATAGTAAACCACCTCATTTCTATGGTCTACCAAAAATACACAAAACTAATATACCACTTCGCCCTATAGTTAGTAGTATAGATTCCTCATGTTAAAAAGTAGTAAAACATTTATTAAACATTTTAAATCCACTTTCGGATAGAACAAATTCATATATTAAAAATACTTGAGATTTTTTAGATAAAATTTGGAACATTAAAATTTAAAATAAAAATTTTAATGATTAATTTTGACGTGATGAGTTTATTTACAAATGTACCAGTTGATAAATCACTTTTAATAATTAGAAAAAGATTAAAACATAACACAATATTAAAAGACCGCACTAAACTAAAGATAAATACAATTTTGGATTTATTAACTATGCGCTTAAAAACCACATATTTTCAATTAGAAAATGATTATTATCAATAAAATTACGGAATGGCTCTTTCTCCTTTGATGAGTAATATCCTTATGGAGGAACTCGAGAATGACATATTAAGAAAATCTCTTCAAAAGCTTATAAAGTAGCTTAGATATGTTGATGATATTTTTGCTATATGGCAACATAGCATTGACGATCTAAATATTTTTTTATCAGATATAAATTCTCGAAAGCCTATAATTTAGTTTACTTTAAAGATGGAGAAGGAGAATAAATTGCTATTCCTCGACACTTTAATATTAAAACAAAACACCACATTAAAAACTACAGTTTACAGAAAACCTCATCTCAATTTCCTTTCCAATCACTCAAAATCAGTCAAAATAGGAATAATTAAAAGATTATATTACATCAAAGATATTTTAATAAAAAACAATTATCCAAAAAATGTTATAGATAAATCGTTTAAACCTTTTGATACCAGACAAAATAGACCAGTTATTAATAACGATAATAATAACTCTCAAACAATTAACCTCACAATTCCTTACATCCGCGGTATTTCTGACACAATTAAAAGAGTACGAAATATACTCAACATAAGAACGACATTTAAGACAAAATATACTCTTAGATCTCTATTAACAGAAATAAACCAAACAACACACAACGAAATACCAAAAATGTGGTTTATAAAAGTCCCTGCGAATGTGGCAAATTCTATATAGGTGAGACATCTAGACCGTTAGATGTTAGAATAAAAGAGAAGAAGAAAAACCTTAGAAAGAGCGATTTTAATAAATCTAGAATTTGTCAATACGCATGGGAATTGGGTCATAAAATCAATTGGAATAATTCCAAAACGGTATTAAAAGAATCGGTAACAAAATACAGAAGATTAAAAGAAGCTGCTATAATTAATTTAAATAAAAAAAAACTGTATTACTATGCCTTCGGTAGATTTAAATTCAATAAGGTTCCCGATTCTAAAGAATACAATTAAAAACATTTAAGTATTTCAATACACAATCACAATCATACAGTAAACCTCACCTATATATATATATATATATATATATATATATATATATATATATATATATATATATATATATATATATATATATATATATATATATATATATATATATATATTAGTAGTATGTCACAGTCATTAAAAACTAATTGTCAATGTATCATTGACATACACAAAAATATATCTACTTCTTATCTTTTAAGAATTTATGGAAATTAATATAATTTATTTTTAGATTCGTTTTGAAAACGGTTAGAGAATACTTCCTGAAACGTTAACGTTAAAAGTTTGTATATTTTTTTAGAACATTTGTATATTTTTAAAATTTTGTTCGTTAGGCAAATTTATTACAAAAAAGAATTACTGAGAAATTTGTCTCCGTTTAGTGTTTTGTTTTTATCCAGTGATTTTTTATTTACAAAAGAACAGATATTTTTTATATTTTTTTAGTTTTAGATCGTGGCGAAAAATCCAAATAAAGAAAAAAAGATATGAACACGCCACGATCATTCAGACATTACTGTTGTTGTCTTAATAAAAGAGAATCATGAAAATAATCAACAAAATCATTTAGGCGGAAACCCAGCAGTTGGGTGTCTGATGACACCCAGCACTGCTGTCTCATTGGACGCAGTCCAAAGAATTCTAACACTGCATATATGCACCATCCGATGGGAAGTCGGCGAAAAGTATGGGTTGTTGACTGTGGACTGTGTGAAGGGGCTGAACAACAAGAGACCTCCCATGAAAGGGATGGGTGGGGCCCGTCTTCAGTCAAACAATCAACAAAATGCTCATATATATATATATATATATATATATATATATATATATATATATATATATATATATATATATATATATATATATATATACATATTATGTGACAATAAAAAAATCACAATGTAATGTATATAAATGAGAATAATGAATTACTAAAATATAAGCAAAACACTTTAAATCATTAATTCGTTTCATAGTGATTCCTGTGTAATATTGTTTCTTAGTGATCTCCATGTCCTGAGTAACTTCCGAATATTGCACATTATTGACACATATTTACTTATTATCACATATATGAATATATAACAGTATTTTTAGAATGGATTATTTTAATGGAAAATAGCACGAACCTTAATTATTCCTAAGATTGAAAAACCTTTGTACCAAGTTTCCTCATATAGGTCAATAAGTATCTTGCCATTACTGTCCAAAATATTTGAGAACTGATAATGAAACGTCTGAAACCAATAATCCAAGAAAATGAGCTCAGGCCGGACCACCAATTTAACTTCGACATCACGCAGTTGTTCCAGTTCATCATGCAGTTAACATTATCATTTACGAAAAGGAGGAAGAACGTTATTGCTCGGGTGCTTTCTTAGAGGTCTATTAGGCGTTTAACATAGCATGGCGCACAGTTCTGTTATTCAAATATAAAAACGAAAAAATTCATGTGGGTAAAAAAATCGAGCTAGTTTATTAATTTATCTTAGGCCGCATGTTGGACAATTCTTGAGAGTTTGTTTTTTAACAAAAATACATTTTTTGCCAAATAATCTAGTTAATATTTCAGAGCTGTATTTTATTCGTAATGTAAGTGGTAACTACTCAATTTTCAAATGAAAATAAAAAAAAAATACTTTCAGTTTCATTAAATGCTATAAAAAACATTGTTGAAGGACCCTATATATTGGTTTTAAAAAGATTGCCTCATAACGAAATTTATGGTGACATGTCAAGAATATTAGGAGATCATTGTCGACATCCTTGAAAGTACTTGAACCAATCTCGGTCGGCGACTGGAGTGGGGTGCATCATTAACGTCGAAAACTTCAGACCGAAATTTAACAAGTCACTTTTGGCATGCCCCTTTTATTAAGGCATTATTTCCTTATATACGTCATTTTTTATAACCCTTCGCATATAGTTTGTATGTTGTGAGATAATAAAGCAAAACTTGAGGACAATAAATATTAGTTCCTTTAATTTCTAAACGTACGGTCACATAAATGTTGTGCGAAATCTAGTTTTTAATCTACTTAATTACGCGGTGTAATAGAGCCGATAGAAATAAGAGCGAATCGAAATGAACCTGCACTTAAAAAATAACCTAAAACAATTTATATCAAGTTAATTTGGTTTGGTTCACATTAGATAAAAACTTGATTATATATAATTTAAAGCTAAAATAACGGGTGGTGCAGAAGCAAGTAACATGCTCCCTATATTTATTTATAACAACATAGAATTTGTATTTCTGAAATACATTTTTTTGTAAAAACTACTGAGAATTTCTCATTTACAAAGCCCGCGTAAAATAATATTTCATTTCTTTTGCCATAAGATTGGCAGCATTGTGCCTAGTTACGAGATTCAATTTGAGCGCGATAGGCCAACTAGTTTGTTTCATCAGCTGGTTTTGTTAGTCAACATCAAGGGTGTGTTGCGATTTAACTATAAATAAATATATTGAGCAAATATAAATAAGCATATTGTTAAACCAAATTTGTTTGCGCAATGGTGTGCTCAATCGCTGATAATGTTGCAAAAGATGGCGAATAGTACATAGCAAATGCATAGGCATATAAAAGGTATAAAGCGTTCAAAGAGGGTCAAGAAGTGGTAGTAGATTTGCCTCATTCTGGTCGACCTTCAACATCTATGGACGACAAAAACATCGACAAAATCAAGAAGAATAATCGAAAAGGGGCGACGAGACATAGATTTACGAGTACGACATGAAAATTAGCCAACAGTCTTTGGAATTGCATCTTTAAAACGATCCGAAACCCAAAAAACTGCGTCAAAGTCATTTGAAAATTCAGGTCATGTTGACACTTTTCTTCGATTACCGTGGTATGGTAAACTTCGAATTTCTTTCAGATGGACAAAAAGTGAATGAGGAATACCATTTAGGTATCATGAGAAGTTTACGTAAGAATATCCTGCAAAAACGGTCAGACTTGTGGAAGGAAAATTCATGCACCTTACACCACGATAATGAGCCATCGCACAAAGCCATCGTTGTGCATGAGTTCTTGGTAAAAAACTCAACGAACGTCATTGCCCAAACACCCTACTCGTCTGATATGGCCTCGTGTGACTTTTTCCCAAAACGAAAAATTACCGCCTAAAATTTGAACCTGTTCCAAAAGCTAAAATTACCATTTCGAGGAAGGCGTTTTGAGCCAATTAAGACCATAAAACCAAATTCGCTGAAGGTCAGTCAACCTACGAACCTCAATCAGCCTACAAGCAATGTATGGAGAATTGGGTTAAGCGGTGACATTGCATTCGATGAGGCCTGCTTTGAAGGCGACAAAATAAATTTTTATAAATCTTTTTTTTGTGTTTTATTTAAACAATTTCGGGTATTTTTTATGCATGATATAGGTTTCTTTCACCTTTAAATTTTGTGTTAATGAATCACTAAAAATTATGCCAATCAAATGTGAGCCAATAGTAACAATGCAACTTTTTGCCGTTTTCAGCTCATTTTCCAATACTTTTGTCAGCATATTTGGTGTTAAAAACCAATTTCAGCACAGATTTTGTGCTGATCTCAATGACGCTATATGGTTAAACTTATTTATGAAAAGCTTTTCCTTCAAAAATCATAAAAAATAACCCAGAGCTCATTATTAATTTTGCACGAAATCTCTCAATTTGAGGGACGCGATTTATGATGATATTATAATTGAATTATAATTGTCGGTACGCAACAGGTCTTGAAGAATGTTAGTATTATAGAGAAGCATGTGTAAGTCACTCCTCAAAATTCGGTATAAACTGCGTGAAGAAATTCCCAATTGTGCAACACATCGTCGAATTAACATTTCTGGAGACTCATCTACACTTTGCTCTACATGAGCAATATTTTTATGGCTATGTATTGTTCTTGAACCCCTGATGCAGGGCGTATCCCCAACAGTACCGTATTCTTGAAATTACTTGAATAAACGATAGATTATGCACAGTTATGTTTCATGCACCGAACGATTAGTGTATTTAACCATAATAAAACTTACATGTCTGCACTAGACTACACACCCAAACTGTCACAAATATCATGAAAATGTTGTCACAACAAAATGGTAACGTGACACTTGCCCCACCCAATATTTATCAGGATATACTCAAAAAGTTATATATCTATGATCATATTTAGTTTTCTTCATTTAGAACTTTATTACAAATTAAATTGATATTAAGATGTTGTAATGTGCCGACGATCTAAAAGGATTTACCGTAGTTTATTCTTCAATATTCGATATTTGCATGAAGTTTTCTGCACGACGTAATTAAGATTAAGATTCAAAATGAATTGAATGATTAGTACCAAGATCTCAATGCTTATTAAGAATGTCTAAGTTGACTGTGGTAATGATTACTGACTTTGATTATTGACTGATTGGCCACCTACTGTAGTAGACACCTACTGAAACAACGCATGTTTCTAATATAGATTTTATTGTAACCGTTCAACCATTAATTGATTGTTTCACAAAATGTATGGCATATTGCACCATCTTGTTGAAACCACATAGTGTCTAGATCAAAATAATTCAGATTATGCCAGAACAGATCAGTAATCATGTTTCTGTAGCGTTCTCCATTGACAGCAACTGTATTTCCATTTTCGTTTTCAAATAAATACACCTCCAGACCATAAAGCACATCAAAAACAATAAATAACACAATAACACCACCAAACCATAAATCACACCAAATTGTTAATGTTTAAGGATGTAAAGGTGTTTCAAGAACAGCATGTGGATTTTCTTCACTTTAAATGTAATAATTTTGCGAATGTATGAAGCCATTTAACCAAAAATGAGCTTTATTGCTCCAGATGATTTTTTCATGAAACAATGTTTCAAGTTACTCTAAAGCCCAATCCACAAAATTTCTGTGCAACAAATAGTCATTTGGTTTAAATTCTTGGGTTAACTGAATTTTATACGCCTTGAAATGTAAATCTGTAAACATATTCCATGTTGTGCCATAAGAAAGTCCTTGAAAACGACATGTAATTGAATGTTCTAGATTTTCATTCTCACATTTTGGTTCACAGCATCGACGTTTTCAGCAATTCGTTTAAGTCTTTGATGTGTTGAATTCTTAGCATCACAAACGTTACTTAGTTTAAAAGAGTTTATATTAGAGAACGCGCAAAAGGTCGTAATCCGATCCCAGTATCTAAGTTTCGGCGCTGCTATGAAGAGTGAATAAACTGACTGCAACGCTATGTGGCTTCCCAAGGCAACTACTTTGGGGAAGACAATGTGGAATTATAATTTCATGTGAGGCATGTGTTTTTGAGAAAAAAAGGTAGGCAGTCGTGGGGACTGCCGGCAGAAGTAAAAACTTTGGAATAACTGTGTGTTTTTTTGTTTTTAAAATTAATTATTAAATTAATTATGGAAATATTCGAAAATAAATGCTTTATTTTTGTTATTCATTTTTCTACATAAAAATATTAGCGTATTAAGTACTCACTCTTGTACAACACATTAAAACACATTTAAAACACAATTGGCGTCGCCAATCTGGCGCAACACGTTACTAGCATGTCGGTGACGCAAACCCATAAGTTTTGCCCCTACCGATATCGCTGAACTCAACTAAAGAAATTTTCACTTCAAAAATAGCTGCTAATAATATTTTACAAAAATAGTACTAGTTTAATAACCTTTTATATAAGTTAGCGGAAAGCGAAATAGGACTAAAACTAATTAACACTCGCATTAATGTTTGTTCTAATATTTGACAATATAGACAATAATTCGAACTACCTTGGAGTGAAACAGTTCGAGCATTTCCATATTAAAATTCAACCGCACGCATAGATTCCCTATGGCCAATTTCATTTTAAAATTGTTTTGTATATAATAAGCTTTCTATATGGAGATAATTTAGATTTCCATCCGGTTAGCCAAATAAATGGTAAAAATATATTTTTTCACGGGTAATCTAGAATCGAGATGAATACCGGGACATTTAGCTTCAAATCGTTGCTATATCTGATAATTATTTATTGTGACAGATCGACACTTACCTTGGTGAATGTAATATAGACTGAAATGTACTGCCATTTGCTGCTATCGTCATTGCTTTGAATTTGTTTCAAAGATTTCCATGGCTATATCATCAGCAAACGTGGCAGTGATGACAATATTATTAGTAAAATAGATAAAAAATAATATCTAGTACGCTTCTTTGCGGGGCACCAGCAGTGATTGGAGACTGCGATGTTTGTTGGTCGGAATATTGCACTATAGTATCTGTCTTGTAGATAAGATTTGATAGTTAGAATGTAATTAAAAGGAACCAAGTCTCTATTTATGACTAACAGACAAGTGCTACAATTTATACAATAGTTCGCTTGTATCCAAAAACTTGTCCGAAACATTTTTACCGCTATCTTCAACTAAAAGAAAAATAATCTACAGAAAAATATACAAAATAAAATTACTGGAATATTATCTTATTACTACAAATAATTATATTTGAACTACCAAATCGTGCATTAACAGTATAAACTTTTAAGCTAATAGATAGATTGAGGGATTATGAGTGGATCTCGGTATCTATAGAAAGCTATTATGTTGTATAATGTCTATATTACAATTAACTTATCGAGACATCGGCTGCAAGGTGCTCTAAAATTATTCTGGCAATTTAGCTACGACGGTTGTTACAAAGGTTGATATTGTTTCTATCTGTTCCATGAGATTCATCATCAGGATTATGAAATCGGTAAGGTTATTGAAAGGGATAGTTTCGGCATGTTATTACTTATGTGAGGGTACAAAACATTATGCTGGACGGTTCTGATTTATCTGATAGTTGATTTTTAGATCGGAGAGAGAAATATTTTTATATGTATCTGTAATAGCTCTTAGTAACCAGAGCAGCCCTTATTGGTAGCCCGATGGTTTCCATTAAAGAAGATACATTTTACATTCCTGAAATGGCTTATTCTACGATAGTCTTTCTGTGATAGCCATTATACTTAACACACCTTGCTTTAAACTAATGGTAGAATCTGTTTTATCGGAAATACTGACATCTGACATATTGCGGTACCTCTCTTTCTTGTAATATTTGATTTATTGGCGTAATTGGGGCTGACTGTTTATTCATTTGTAATTTTTGTTTTGTGTTTTCGACAATATGTTCGTTTTCTTCTAACCTTTGTTTTAATTAAAAACATTTTTATAAGAATATGTTACATGTTATATCATATTACATGTTATCACGAAATGTTTTAACATTTCGTTAAAATTTGCACTACAGTTAGAACCGTAATTTACATGCAATCACTAAAAAATTTCCTTAAAATTTGCACTAGTATTAGAAGTAAAATATTTCCTTAACATTTACACTAGTGTTAGAACTATCAACACTAAGGAGAAAATTTCGTACTATAGATGAAATAATAATTATGATTTTCAGTAAAAGCTTGTGCAACCAAAATTAGTAGAAAGTCTTATTTGAAATGATCACTACTGTTGTTCCACAAAGAAGTTTACTATTATAGATCCTTGTTTTTTTTTATCTATTTCAATAATGATAATCTCGTCACTGCAACGCTTGCTGATGATATAGCTATACAAACATCTTAGAAACGAACTCAAAGCAATGACGAAGGCAATGAACGGATCGAATTAAAGCAAATGACAGTAAATCAAACCATGTCAAATTTATCTAGGTAAGTGTAGACCAGTTACAATAAATAATTATCATATATAGCAACGATTTGAAGCTAAATACCTCAGTAGTCACCTCGATTCTAAATTACCCTTGAAAAAAATATATTTTTATTGGCAAACCGGATGAAAATCAACTTTTTCGAATTATTTTCAAGGTCCCTTTATCATTATTGGTTCATCGCAAATAAAGTGTTTTACTTACAATATTTAACAAAACATTTGAACAAACATTAATACTAGTGAGAGTTAGTTTTAGTCCTATTTCCCTTTCCACAAGTAATTATATGTATATGAATATATATATATATATATATATATATATATATATATATATATCATCATCATCATCATCATCAGCCCGTATCGATCCACTGCAGGATGAAGGCCTCTTCAGCATGCTTCCAACCTTCACGGTCCTGGGCTTTCCTCTGCCACTCGGGTCCAATATACTTAACGATCTCATCAGTCCATCGTGCTTTCGGTCTTCTTCGCGGACGTTTGCGATCAAGCGGTATCCACTCCAGGATTGCCTTGGTCCATCTGTCGTCCCATCGCCTCGCTATATGGCCTGCCCATCGCCTCGCTATATGGCCATGGGCAGGCCATATATATATATATATATATATATATATATATATATATATATATATATATATATATATATATATATATATATATATATATATATACATATAGATTACAGAAATCTTTCACCCTCTCTCCATGGGGTGCCACCGATCGCCTTCGCCCAACCGTCCACCATGCGACGTCACGTGCGTCTCGGGACCGGTTTCTAGCCTTTCAGCCGTGCTCCAGGCGAACGCAAGGAAATCAGTTGGGAGAGACGATCGGGGCCAGGCCAAGTCAACTGGCCATTTTAAGACGGGTTGTGATCGCACACACGGTTCTCGTTACGCTACCTTGTGGACATACCTGGTACTATACCCGAGGTTCCAGGCAGAATGTTACAAGCGGTCCTGACTGCTACTAGCATTCGACGTATGATGGCGTGAGCTGTGTGCAATCACGACCCGGTCCCGAGAGACACGTGACGTTGTATGGTGGACGGTTGGGCGAAAGCGATCGGTGGCACCACATTGAAAAAGGGTTAAAGATTTCTGTAATATTTCCCTCCACGGTTCCGTTCGTTACGTTACCTTGTGGGCATATATATATATATATATATATATATATATATATATATATATATATATATATATATATATATAGCTGTTGCTGGAAGTGTTGATGAAGATCCAATTTTATCGATTCGTTGCCATTTCAGAAAATTGGGCTTTGCTATTCGACTACGTGTGTAAATTAACAGACTTGTTAATTGGCTACCAAGGTTATGGGATTTAACGCCTATATATTATTTTCTTTGGAGTTATATTAAATTTTTGTTCTATGCTGATAAACGAGCAATTATTTATGCTTTGAAAGCCAACATAACTCGAACAATTGCGGACATAAGACCCCAATTGCTGGAAAAAGTAGTCGGAAATTGGATTGGCAAAATGAGTTTTGTCAGAAGTAGTCACAAGGGACATTTAACCGAAATTGTATTCAGACATTAATGCCACTGAATGTTATTACACATAAAATAAATAGTTTGAAGGCATCTAATTTGGTTGTTGTTTTATTAGAATTTATCGTTTGGATGCACTAAAAGAATCACCCCATACTATTACAACCTCACAACGTTACCCTTTGGTTTAATTTATGGTCCAAATGTGTCATAGACCTTTTCTTAATAAAAATATATTGTAATAAAGATAGTATGTTATGATTTTAATAAAACGATGATCACTTGTTAAGTAGCAAGGGGTTTAAACATAAAAGCCAACTACCCAATAAAAAAACGAATAAAAAACTAAACTTTTTTTATTATGAAATAAAAAATGCACCTACTGAAATGCCCTATATTTCTACCTTAACTTCTGAAAGACTCTATAAACTTTTTACTATAATAATGCAAATACTTCAATCTGTGATACAAATTTTACTTTCCCAATCGAATAATTTCTCTCCTAAAAATCTCAAATAAATTTAATATAAGTGTAATAATAAAGAGAAAAGAAGTTATGCTATAAATTATTGGATTGACGCAAGAGTTCGTCATGTTTTTGATGTTATTTGGCTGTATTTGTAATATTTTATTAAACATTAAAAATGGCAGAACGTATGGATCATTTTCAATATATTATGCTTTTCATTTCCAAACAGACGAACAAGAAGATATTTAATGTAAACGGCGAAGATACCACTGATCATTCCGCATGCCGAAATTGATTCAGAAAGGTGAAAACAATTTTAATCTTAGCGAAGTGACCAGTTCTTAGAGTTAACCAGTCGATAGTGCCAAAAGCGATTATGTCAATATGAAATGGTTAGCAAGGCCGCACGAGTAGCAAAGAAATATTTGGTAGACTGGCTGAATTTTCGCTCACTATTGAAGTACAACGAAATCAATCTATTTTTAAAGCGGATGGTCACAGCTGATAAAAAAATGCATTGTATATGATGTAAAACTTCAAAAAATACTTCAAAACATTTCTAAAAACTCCTAAAAACATTTAAACGATGCATGAAGCCGCATGAGTAGCAAAGAAAAATTTCATGGACTGGCCGAATTTCAGCGTCCGATTCGCTATTTTTAAAGTGGATGATTACAGGTGATAAAAATGCATTGTGTATAATAATGTTAAGCGTAAAGAATCATGGTGTAAATGCGAAGATGTCCCTAAAAGTTCTAAAAACTGCAGACAATTTCACACAACTTTATACAACTTCTAAAAACTTCAAAAACTTTTAACTACTAAACAATTTGATAGACTGGCCGAATGTCCGCCTGCCATTAACTATTTTTAAAGTGGATAGTTACACGTGATAAAAATTTGCGCATAATAATGTTAAGCGTAAGAGATCATGGTGTAAGTGCGAAGTTGTCCCTAAAACTTCTAAAAACTTCAGACAACTTCATATAACTTCATTCAACTTCTAAAAACATCTAAAACTTTCTAAAACTTCTAAAATTTCTAAAAACGTCTAAAAGCTTCTAAAGTTTCGAAAAGGTTCTAAAAGATTTTAAAAACTTCCATAACTTGTAAAACGTCTAAAAACTTCTACAAAAATTCTAAAAATCAGCTAAATCTATAAGGGATTATACAGTTCTATAAGGGAAGCTGCCAAAGGAATGGAAAAAGGTCATCGAACAGAACGGGACATACTATATTAATTAAATTCATTACTTCTCAAAACAATGAAATAAACTTTCATGCCAACCTGATATATACAGACATAATTAAATCTTTTAAAAATCAGCTAGCGAGTAATAATTTACTTTTATTAATTAATAAAATCGTCTCAAATTAAACCTATTTCTACACTTAACTATTTCGACACAATTGTTAAAATAAAAATAGACCTTTCGTTCAGTTCGTAATTTCAAAGAGGAAAAAGAGGCGTCTCATAGTTTCAATATTCATTAAAAGCCGCTGATGCAAATAGAATACGTAAGTTGTCTCTAACTCAGTTATCAAGTTCGAGACGGCCCAATCTTCAAATAGCGTCAGAACAGATTTAGACGCCAAGGCGGCCAAATTAGTCTGCACCATAAGGATTAGATCATCCTTTGAGAATGTCCGACCCGATATTTTTTAATTCCCAATTTAAAGTTTTTTCGTTTAGAATATACCTCCCCACTTAGATTATTTTTATGAAAATTTGAAAATAAAATCCACCTCATTTTGTAAATGAGATAATTAAGGTAAATGTGATTCTTTTGCTTTTATAAATTAAGTAATTATTTATGCGTTTCAGCTATCAGTAACTAAAAATATTAATAACCTAAAGTTGCTTTTTTTCAAAATAATAACAAAATATTAATCATACGCTAGGGTGTTAAACAACAATTTAGTTTTTTCGTTTGTTTATAAATAAAGAATTTAGTTAATTCCTCAGAAGCTTAGCTTGATTTCAACGTTTTGCTCTTATAAATAACATTCCTTCTTCAGTAAGTGATTCCACTGAGAAATATTAAGTCGATGGTTTTTAACAAAAAAGGTTAAAATGAATAAAGTAAGTCGCGAAAATAGGGTAATCTTAAGACATTATTTGAAAATGGCTTCAAAATAACTGATGTCACTGCTGACGATTGATTCTTTTAAGAACAGTTGTAGCAGCAGAATCTAAAACAAGCACTAGGAAACATTCAGGGGAATTCGGAATATATCGCATACTACGGCTAACTGGCATTTGCGTAACATAGGAACAGGGCTAAAGAGCTGTAGAAGCGTTCGTCATGAAATCTCGCCGCAGCATGCCACGCTTCAAGTTAAACTGTTCAAAAAACCAACTGATTTTTGATTCATTAAACCGATTGTAACCTGCCATAAAAAATAGTTTAATTTCAACAATTCTAATGACGTAAAGCAATGGGTTATGCTCGGGCAACCAGCTCTTAGGTTACGAAGACGAGAAAGATTTGTGAATAAAGGATAATTAACTTTGAGATGATTTCTGATGATAGGGCGATAGATCCAGAATTATACTCACAATTGAACCCCATCTCGCTGCGTCTTATTTGCACTGGTTCCGATACATGGCTGACTTTTTGCAAGCAAAATAGTCTGGACAGGTAATTTAGCTAAAGATATACTTTGGAGACTGGGTTTTGAATTAGCATGTAACTAGAGTACCCGACACGTTTTTTTAATGTGATCATTTTTTTTAAGGCTTTCTAGTAGTACATAATATTGTATAATCTTCAAGCCTTAAAAATACGGAATGTTCCATTGGAACAATATTACCTTCCTGTACTACTACGAATAACTGTAGCCTTCCGTTCCTCACAAACCTGCCCCCACCACCACTCGTTCATCGCCGTAGAATTTCATCCTCATCTTCCTCTCTCGTTCGATTTCCTTAGCTGCGAGTTTGCATGTAACAAGCAAAGATGAGATGTAACAAGCAAAAAGTAACAAGATGTAACAAGCAAAGAAAGAAAAGAAGAACTCATGGGTGGTTCAACTTTTCGCCAGCTATCTCTGTGTCTGAGAAGTCCTTTTTAGGACTCACTTTGCTCACCCCAAATACTGAAAAGGGGTTAATATAACGATGTTTGAGGAATTCCAACATCACCGCGGCGGAAACACGGAGAGAAAAAAGGAATTCACATACATTGTAACATGGAATGTATGCACGCTAATAGACAATGACAATGGAAATTGACTTGAAAGGAGATCTACTCTAATTGTTAATAAATTGTAGCGTTGTGAAATAGTAATCACTGCATTGAGCGAGATACGAATAGTATTGTTCAACTTGGTAACGATTATGTCTTCTACGGGAAATATAAACAAACTGCGGGGAGAAAAACTCATGGTGTGGGTTTAGCAATGAGTAATAGCATGCTGCCGAATCTGATCAAAATTCTTATCGAAATTGCGGTAAAGCTAATAACATTGCGATAGTTTCAGACTAGACAGAAAAAAACACTGTCACTGTAATAAGTGCATAAGCTCCAACTGAAATTGCGGACCAGGACGAAAAGGATCGTTTCTATGAAGACCTGATAAATGTTTTGAAAAGGGTACTACCTAAGGATAAAATAGCACTCTTGGAGGATTTTAGCACCAGAATTGATGGAAGATATGAACTATGGTTCGATGTGATTGGAAAGCATGGCTTGGAAAACATAAAATTTAAAGGACTTGAGCTTGCGTTCTAAGTCCCAGCTTATAATAATACATGTTAGGGTCAAAATAACTCATAGATGTTATCGTCGGTTGATTGAAATAAACTTCATTTTAACTCTTCATGATAAGCTTATTTATTATACAAGTAGATACTTAAACCGGTATGGACTAATGGAATTCAGTCGGGGGCTGTATTAGCCAGAACAATGTACAAAACATTCAAAGGTTTCAGAATAAAGTGCTAAGAAACATAGCAGTTGCATCATGGTACATACGAAGCAGTAACCTCCAGTGGGACCTGGACATACATAGGGTTGGGCAAGTCAGATCCAAGATTGCCAGGAGTTACGAACAACGACCCCTCCAACATATCTATGTCAAGGCGATCCAGCTCCTTGACAATGCAGGATTACCAAGAACACTCAACAGAATCAAGCACTTTAAGTTAGCTCAATGTGCATTGTGCTAATGTATATGTTAGTTTTAGTGTACCTAGTTTATTAAAAATCTAAGGATACCGATGAGCAAGATCTTAATTCTAAATTTTCTAAGTAGTATTAGAAGTTAGATAAAATTTACTTATTAATCTTTGTGATCATATTGTATATCCATGAATGCCCTAAAACGTATTCATAATATAAAAAATGTTCTCGTCAAAAGAATCGATACAAAATATCATGGCAACATTCATGCTCTAAACATAGGCATCTTATTAATTATGTTATTGTCAGAAAAAAAGATACCAGATATGTTAATATCACAAAACCAGTACCACTACCAAGAAAAGCAAGCCCAATGATCGTCCACAAAATCGTTAATTTCACATGGATCGGTTGAAGGAGGAGATGTTTCGGCAATCTCTTGAGCATAATCTGAAAAAACGACTTGAGTCAAGTGAAGCAAAAGAGTAGAAATCTATAGAAACAGTATGGGATGATTCTAAAAATAGTGTGATGGAGACTGGTGAATAATCGATCGGTTTGATGGGAATAATACAGAGATGAAAAAACTACTTTATTAAAATAGAAATGCTGTGATTAAACACAAAAATATTGCACTCTTCAACAAACAAAAAAAGCATAAAAAATATTGACTGCTGAAGGGGAAACTTAAAGTAAAAATCAGAGACCTCTAGAAGAACTGATAGTTGTCAAAGGCAATGGAAATACAGGAATATGCTGCTGATATGGATGCAATCACTATAAAATGATAAGGTTGAATGATAGATTGAAGGAGCTCATCCCACGAAGACCTACAGTTATCAGAATGAACGAACAGCCCACTACAGAGGAGGTAGAAACGACAATTTTGAAGAACAACAAAGCTACAGGCACGGATGGAATACCTGGGGAGATATGTAACTCTGATTGCAATATGATTATGAATAAGCTCCACGGAATAATCTGCGTGAGCTAGAGAAAACAGAAGATACCATTAGACTGTAGAATTGTTTGCATTATACCAATTTTTAATAAAGGAGACATAATGACGCTTTTCTTTGTGTTTGTTGCCGCTGTCCTGCATAATGCCGGCCTATTGATAAAGGCCTATCCAACCTGGCACAACTGAAAGCTAGATCAAAAACAAAGGAGATTAGCATCGTAGAGCCGCAGAATATGCATGATTGTGCACTTGTAGGGCATAGTGCAGCGGCATTGCAGATGGTGCTGGACTTACTTAAAGAGTCCTACGCTACCTTCGGCCTTAAAATTAATTAACAAAAAGATGAAAATATTGCAATAAACACCTGGAAATAAAAATGGAGAGACCGCAGACATTGCTATAAATACTCAACCAGTGGAAAAAGTAGCATGCTTCCCTTGGGAAGTTAAATTTCCTGCTCTGTCGGTATGCAGGAAAATGTGCTGGTGCCAATTTTGGAATTCTACTAGGAAAGGTGTTTAAAAACTGAGACCTAAAGGAGCATACTAAAATTAGTGTTTACAATGCCATCATAATACTTCATTATGGACTATACTTAACAACTATCGTCATTAACTCTTCTATTTGGAGTTGAATCCTAGGTCTGAATCGGAAGCAAATAAAATAACTGGAGGGATTTCATCAAGGGTGCCCCCGGATAAAAAATGAGAATAAAATGGCAAGGCTATCAGATCAAAGTGGAGGTACTTGAAAAGCCAACATTTTGAGCAAAGAATCCCAGATCATTAAAGCTCAGCTAGGATGACAAGGTAATTGCGAAAAGATGCAGGACAGTAGGATACCGAAGCAGATCCCCTATGGCAAACTAAAAAACAAAAAAGAAAATCTTCAAATGGATGTTCAAAATGAATATATTGAGACATTATAAAAACGTCTCTAATGAACTTTAGGTCAATCTGTGTCTGAATAGGAAAAGACGGGAAATGGCGTGAGGAAACATACGGAGCTGTGCAGTACAGAAGAGGAATAGAGTTACTGGCTCAAAGATAGGTTGAGGTTATCAAAAATAACGGCCTTTATTTCGAGGAATACCCTCCAGATATAACTTTTTTAAACAGTGAATAATCAGGTACCTCAAAAACGTAAATATTTTTGTTACACCTTAGTATATATATTATAAAATAATTATTCTTATATATATATATATATATATATATATATATATATATATATATATATATATATATATATATATATTAAACTTAACATAACCTCAAATAAAGTAGCGCAACGATGTCAGTATATGGAAGTACTTAATGGCCAACCTTCAACGTTATTTAATGATAGAACCATTTAAACAATTTTATCTCTGACAAAGTAATAGTTTTGACAACTTTGTAATTTTGTAACAACAACTTGGGCGCCAGGGATATGGAAAGCTCTATGCTTAGCTCTTCTTTTGGATCAGACAATAAAATCATTGAAAGAACAAAGGATTTGAAATATAAGTGGTTAGGCAATATAACGAGGCAATATGACGACAGTTGGTCCAAGGCAATTCTGGATTGGATAACGCTTGATCACAAAAGTCCACGAAGACCAAAAACACGATATACTGATGACGATGACGATGGTTATGATTGATGTACTGAATGACGATAATGATGAAATTGAACAAGAACCTCCAGCATGGATTTTTGAAAAATTCTCTACGATTCTTTGAACAGCCCGAACACAATAATTTTTTGTAATATCAGAAGAATAATTGTTTTATAATATATATACTAAGGTGTAACAAAAATATTTACGTTTTTGAGGTACCTGATTATTCACTGTTTAAAAAAGTTATATCTGGAGGGTATTCCTCGAAATAAAGGCCGTTATTTTTGATAACCTCAACCTATCTTTGATCCAGTAACTCTATTCCTCTTCTGTACTGCACAGCTCCGTATGTTTCCTCACGCCATTTCCCGTCTTTTCCTATTCAGACACAGATTGACCTAAAGTTCTTTAGAAACGTTTTTATAATGTCTCAATATATTCATTTTGAACATCCCAGATTTTCTTTTTTGTTTTTTAATTTGCCATAGGGGATCTGCTTCGTAATCCTACTGTCCTGCATCTTTTCGCAATGACCTTGTCATCCTAGCTGAGCTTTAATGATCTGGGATTCTTTGCTCAAAATGTTGGCTTTTCAAGTACCTTCACTTTGATCTGATAGCCTTGCCATTTTATTCTCATTTTTTTTTCCGGGGGCACCCTTGATGAAATCCCTCCAGTTATTTTATTTGCTTCCGATTCAGACCTAGGATTCAACTCCAAATAGAAGAGTTAATGACGATAGTTGTTAAGTATAGTCCATAATGAAGTATTATGATGGCATTGTAAACACTAATTTTAGTATGCTCCTTTAGGTCTCAGTTTTTAAACACCTTTCCTAGTAGAATTCCAAAATTGGCACCAGCACATTTTCCTGCATACCGACAGAGCAGGAAATTTAACTTCCCAAGGGAAGCATGCTACTTTTTCCACTGGTTGAGTATTTATAGCAATGTCTGCGGTCTCTCCATTTTTATTTCCAGGTGTTTATTGCAATATTTTCATCTTTTTGTTAATTAATTTTAAGGCCGAAGGTAGCGTAGGACCCTTTAAGTAAGTCCAGCACCATCTGCAATGCCGCTGCACTATGCCCTACAAGTGCACAGTCATGCACATTCTGCGGCTCTACGATGCTAATCTCCTTTGTTTTTGATCTAGCTTTCAGTTGTGCCAGGTTGGATAGGCCTTCATCAATAGGCCGGCATTATGCAGGACAGCGGCAACAAACACAAAGAAAAGCGTCATTATGTCTCCTTTATTAAAAATTGGTATAATGCAAACAATTCTACAGTCTAATGGTATCTTCTGTTTTCTCTAGCTCACGCAGATTATTCCGTGGAGCTTATTCATAATCATATTGCAATCAGAGTTACATATCTCCCCAGGTATTCCATCCGTGCCTGTAGCTTTGTTGTTCTTCAAAATTGTCGTTTCTACCTCCTCTGTAGTGGGCTGTTCGTTCATTCTGATAACTGTAGGTCTTCGTGGGATGAGCTCCTTCAATCTATCATTCAACCTTATCATTTTATAGTGATTGCATCCATATCAGCAGCATATTCCTGTATTTCCATTGCCTTTGACAACTATCAGTTCTTCTAGAGGTCTCTGATTTATTTTTACTTTAAGTTTCCCCTTCAGCAGTCAATATTTTTTATGCTTTTTTTGTTTGTTGAAGAGTGCAATATTTTTGTGTTTAATCACAGCATTTCTATTTTAATAAAGTATTTGAGGTTATGTTAAGTTTAAAATATATATATATATATATATATATATATATATATATATATATATATATATATATATATACATATATATATATATATATATATTGACAGTTTAACCTGGACTCAGAACCACAATCATCAACTATCAATTAATCTCGTCCAGTACCCCTCTCGAGTTACCAAACCTTTATTTGGTACTTGACCTTAAGTCTCTCAGGAGGCATACCTATTGGAGAGTAACTAACGTAAAGGACCTCTCAGAAAGTAGCCCGCCTTACTAATTCCTAACTTGATATGACTGAGGGACAGTACGATTTTACACTCTTGCCAAAAAACATCAAAGTTCCACATCGAGGGCGAGAATCAAAACCCAACACCGACTTAGCTGTTATACTGTAGGATCTTAGCAACAAAGAGCGGTCTATTAAGGGGTCACCCCTACAGAACCGTAATTATTGTAATCGATATTACCAAAGTTTCCAGAACAGAACTTCAAATTTTAGTATAATTGTTCTGTATAGGTATATTAATATATGAACTGGGTATACTAGCAAAAGTATTAGTGTTTTTATGTGTGTTATAAAACAGGACTGACGAACTCAGTCCTGCCTTATCATTCCTATGTCTCGTATATGCTTATTTAATGGTAATGTGGGGTACTCCTTATTCCCTTGAAAATTCTCTAGTGCTTGCTTCAGGATATACAGCCTTAAATGCTCTTACAGCGTCGGTATCGAGAGACCGTGGAGTACTAGATCTTACCCTATATTAATAACGTTATCCCAGAACTTTTTGAATCAGAACTTAGCCGTACCCATTGATTTTGCACTTTCCCCTTCTACTTCGTAAATTTCACGAGCGACGTCAGTCGCTTTGAAGTCTTTTTTAAAATAACGTCAAAAATTACCCTAAGTTCGCAACTTATTTCATTCATTTTTACTTTGTTGTTAAAACCGGTCGACTGAATATTTGGCAATTCAATCACTTTAATACTAAAGGAGGAATCTTTATTTGTCGGAGCAAAACGTTGAATTCGGATTAAACCTCTGTGGAGTTAAGTACAATCCTTTTGCTTATAAACAAAGGAAAAAAAACGCAAATACTCTTGTTATACCCTAATATTTATCAAGATCTATAATTCGTTTTGTCTTTGAAATAATAAAGTAACATGTTATGATAACTAACGATTTCTTCAAGTATTCGCAGTTATTCAAAATAGCGTTATTAACCAAACGTATGGTTACAGACAGGTTAGGGAGAGATAAGGTTTTCATTATGATATCAAGCATTGTGTAAAACAAGAACGAACGTATTTATCAATTCTATAAGTTTTACAAACGATTTAGTTATATTATTTGACAAGTTAATTACTTGTAAATTTGTTCTAAAGAAACAACGCTTGCCGTTCTGGTTTAATTTTAAATCTACAAAGGATTACTTTAAAACTAAAAATTAAAGAGTAAACTGAGACATTTTTATGTTCTGGAAAAATTTAATTGGGCCTTTGCTGTGCAACGAATTTTCAACGTGAAATATCAGTTTACAGCCATAACTTGGTAGATATATCTTTCATTTTCTTTTTTATCTTTTTCTTTTAGAAATTTTGTATGCATTGGTCTGTTTTTATTAAAAATGAATTTCAATTTCATCATCATCAATTATGAAGTTAAACAATAGAAGTTTTAACAGTTAAACAAAGTTAAACAAAAAAGATAGTTTTTCTTCTCAATTTAACACACAAAAAAACAGTTGCAACTTCGATTCGGTGTATTCTGTTTGTTCCGGTCATCGGAACATGGTTTATGCTCGGATCATCAGAGTTTTTCGCAAAGCATCACTATTTTTAGGGTTTTTGAGAATTGTTTTCCCTATTGTTCGTATATAGAAAACATCATCCCGTCTATTTAGTTTCCTGTTCTTTTCTATTTCTAATGCTTCTCTAAGTATTCTGCAGTGATTTATATATGCTATTTGTTTGGTGTTCTCGAAGTCAATTTTTCTGGAATTCTTGTACTCCCAATGAAATTCGTCTGTTATTCTGTCTGTGATGCTTTGTTTTTCTATTATTTGTTTGTTATGTGTTAAAATTAGTGTGACTAACTGGATCTGAGATGGATGGTGTTGTGATTCTGCATTTAAATATTTACTTAAATATATACTACTTTAAATAGTAAATATCTTGTATTCATCAATGTGGAAGCAAAATTAGACAAGAAACCAAAAAAGTGGTCCAGGAAATCCGACAAAATATGACACATATTTTAAAATTAAGTCGAACACCAAATCTAACATGAAACCAGCAAAACTAAGCGCTCATAAGCCTAAGAAACAATAGAGAAAAGAAGAGAAAAACATCATAGTACTACAGGTACTTATCTAGAAAAAGCGACAGAAACGAAGATCAAAGCTTTTAATCTAGGCCCCGGACATCGAAAAATGAATAATTCTACAAAAAAAATAATATATATATATATATATATATATATATATATATATATATATATATATATATATATATGACGTTTTTTAAGATACTCAAGTAAAATCTGAATATTTAAACTAAGCCTACTACGAATTCACAAACAGGGTCAATTCTCGACACTTTGCTTCGCATTAGATATATCGAAAAAAGTTATTAGAAAAAATTGTTCAGGATGTTATTCTAACCCCATTGCATGACAAAATTCGCATTTTTAATTTTGTCATTACTTTGGTCTATACACAAAATTATTACAACAGAATCGTAAAAGAATCGAAAAATGTATTCGAATAGACGGAGGACTAGTTGTGAGAGATCACATTTGATAGTTAATTATTTGTAATATGAAAATTATTGTTATATATTATATATATTTTCCTAAATTTCATCAATTAACAAAAATTGTTTTCTAATAATAACAAAATAATTATTCCTTTGTAAATGCTATTTATTTTACTGAAATATTTGAATATATGACACTATTGACAATGTGTCAAGTTTTTACTCACCATGGCACACTAATAATCAAATTAAACAAATAAACTTGTAATAATTTTGTGTGTAGACCTAAATAATGAAAAAATTAAAAATGCAAAATTTATCATGAAACTAAATATATGGGGTTAAAATAATATTCCGAACAAGTTTTTCTAATAACCTCTTTCAATATCTCTAACGCGAAGCAAAATATTCAGGATTGACCTTGTTTGTGAATTCGTAGTAGGCTGCGTTTAAAGTTCAGGTTTCAATTGAGTATCTTAAAAAATGAGACCCATCAACCTGTATGACTGTGCAAAAATTCAAATCTGTATTTCTTCAAATAGCGAAGATATGGGGGTGTCTTCATCTTAAATGCGACACAGTGTATATATATATATATATATATATATATATATATATATATATATATATATATATATATATATATTCTACATACTTGTATCTACTTTTCTACATAATCCATTTTTGTTCAAACATTTGTCATGCCACTCAACCAGTTTTTGAATTCCGACGTCAAATAAATCTGCCGACCCTGAAGAAGCCCAATCCATGACTGCAGTTTTAACTTCTTCGTCGTTGTTACCGTTGTTACCGTAAGTACCGAAACAAGTGAAAATTACTGGAAGCAAGGTCTGGACTGTCAAAAGACCTTGTGAAAGACCTTGTAAAATACAGTTCTTCCCATTCAAAAGACCTGATTAGACTTTGTGTTTGTGCAGAAACAAGTGGCCTTGCATTTTCATTTTCACTCAATTTTCTTAAACATTACAGACTTCTAGAGCTCAGTACACAGACAGATGATACGGTTGGAAATGGCGCCTAACGTGCTAGCCATAAGTCCCCTTCCCCCTTTATCTTTTGAATGGTTATACTTAAACTAATGAAATTTGGAATGTGAAAATGACTGGACATAAACTTATTTTCTAGAGACAACTGTAATCATCATAGATGGCGTCACAGTGCCATTGTGACCAATAATTTTCAATGGGATCCTAGGTTAAGTGATACCTCGTTTGAAAGGTTTTTAAAAGAGCTATTCAACCATACCAATTTTGTTTGGATTCAAGGTAGTTTTGACGCATAAAATAAATACAAACTAAAATTTCAGTTTAGCATATAATTTATAAAGATTCACCAGTCCGCCTCTGGACAACTGTTAAAAAAGTTGACGTTTTTATAATTCTCCAACTTATTTTACTTTTTCTGCTTTTCAATTTTTAAATATTGACTTCAAATCTTTTTGCACGAAACGTTTGAGTTTCTAAATAAATACAATGGTACGTACTTTAGAAGACAAGGTAGCAGCTATCTTAATGTTTGGATAATGCGGAAAGAATTTTTATGCTGCGGAGCGCCTTTTTAATAAGAGGTATCCCGATCGCCCTATATCGAGGACTTATTTGAGAGAGAATTTTCATAAATTTGAAAAAACAGGGAATGTTAAAAATGTAAACGGATTTGGCAGACCAAAAATTTCTAATGACAAAGTAATCCGACCTCCCGTCGGATGGCGTATATATGTAGTGTTAGATTTTCTTGGACTGAGGAACCAGTAGGAGTAATGTGCTCTTGGAAAGAACATCCTTAACTTTTCATGCCTATAAAAATTTGACGGCATTAGTACTAGGATGAAATAATACTTCTTCCATTTCCAAAGAAAATCATAACCAGTAGCGGCTCGTGGATTTTTAAAGTGGGAGGGTGTAGAGGTGAATAGTGTTCCTGAAGATTTTTTTTGCTTTCCCCTTCCTCCTTTTTACTTTTCATGCTATTGAAACCCTATAAAAGAGGTCAGCCAGGAAAATGAGTTAAAGGAAAGAAACTGAATGCAAATAAAATATGGTGTTTTGCTCTGAAAAATTGTCTACTCTACTAATTGTCCCTCACGAGCCGCAACTAATCTTACCCATTTGAGTTCATTCTGTATGTGAATAGCGCACAATTGTCAAAACTCATATGTTTTAGCTTCTGTTGAAATAAAAGCAAAAGATAATGTATTGCCATTGGGACATGCCTGTATGCCATTGGGACATCCTGAGCGTGGTGCTCATACCAGTCACTTATGCTAGTTCGATGACATCAAAACTAAAATAGTAAAATACTGAGAAAACCAAGAAATGTAAAGACGCAGATTCCCTACAATACTTTTTCACCTTTTCTTTGGGTTTATCGGTGGTTTTTCTTTAAAAAATGTAAAATTCAATTACCACATATAATTTGCTATTTTTTATGATAGCAAAAATATTGAACTTACCTGATATAGCGGTCTGTCAAAACAAAACTAAGTGTACTAAAACTACTATATATATATATATATATATATATATATATATATATATATATATATATATATATATATATATATATATATATATATATATATATATATATATAGATATATATATAGGCAAAAAAAACTAAATCCACTTAGCGTCTGACTTGTATCAAGCGGCTGAGTGGTCAGCCTCTGTTCACCAGTGGTGCGGCTGATATTTAAATTCTGGAACTAACCCCTCCAGTCTTAACCTCTGAACCGTCATGGTTCAAACCTTTAATTCAAAGTACAAGATGAAGCGTTCTAGTAATTACAAAATTACCCCAGGAGGTAGACAATCCTCTGCCAGCTTTGCTGGTACAACCGGACTTTCGGATTCTGGGGCGTCCGGGCTTAAACGCAAAATCTTACAAAGGGAGTCGGAGACCTCCGGCCAACGTCTGAAACCGAAAATAAAAACTTTCTTTGGAACGGTAAATATCAATTCTCTCCTGCGTTCAGGAAAACTACACGAATTGGGGCGAACTTTAAATCAGCAAAAAATCCAAATTTTAGCTTTGTAAGAAACCAGATTGATAGATGATAACACCTTGGAATTCGGCAACAACAGACTTTTTAAAAGTAAAACGGACAAAAGAATACTCAAAAATACACCACATCTCGGTGTTGCTTTCGCTGTCTCAAGAAACATTCTTGGTTCTATAACAAATGTCCAGCCAGTAAATAATCGACTTATGACACTATCCCTCAAGTGTGCTAACAAAAACTATACATTAATCAATGCACACCTCCCAGTTAACGAAGAAAATAACTCTAATCCTGAAAAAGTAAATAAGTCCTGGGAAATTCTGGAAAAGACTATCTCTAAAATTCCCTCTAACCATGTAAAAATCCTATTGGGTGATTTCAACGCCCAACTAGGGAAAGAAAAAAAGTACAGGAAAACAGTCGCAGTTTTCCCGCTCATAAATGGACTAACCATAATGGTAGAAGATTGGTTGAACTATGTTCGCAGTTTAATCTAAAAATAATGTCAACCCATTTAAGAAGAAAATAAGAAGAAAATAACAAAACAAAATATCTGGAGGTGCCCAAACACCTCAGGTATCCAGGAGGTGAATTTCAAATTGACCATGTTGCCATTTCGTACCCCAATTATAAAGAGATTTTGAATGTTCAAGTCACGAAAGGAGCAAATATAGACACGGATCACTACTTGACTAGAATCAAACTTAGCTTAAAACCTCGAAAACTTATTCAAAAGAGGCTGCTAATACCAAAGTTTGACCCAACGAAAATAAAACCAGCCCTAACAGAAGAGCTTGATAAACAACCTGCACGGAACTGGCAAGAATTAAAACCAAAAATTATTAAAACAGCCTTAAAGTTGGTCCCTTTACAAAAACGTAGAAAACATCCGTGGTGGGATGAAGTCTGCGAGCAAGCAGTATTAAGCCGAAATAAAGCATTCAAAGATTGGAACAGTAAAAAAACAGCAATAAACTATAACATCTTTTTGGAAGTAAGAAAAGAAACATCGAAGCTAATTAGACAAACTAAAAGAAAATATGAAAACAATCCACTTAATGAAATAGAAAAAGATTTCCAAAAAAATAACACCCGAAACTTTTACAAAACATTTAAAACTAAATTAACAGGCTATCAACCGCAGAGCCTATGCTTTCAAAAGGAAAACGGACAATTAGCTCTAAATAACCAAGACAATTGCAAAGAACTTGCGAAATATTTTGAACAAATACTAAACTGTTCTGAGGCCCTTAAACAAATTAGCAACACTAAACCCTAAACAAACAAACCAAGATTCATTACCACTGAATGAAGAGGAAATAATTAGGCAAATCAAGCGGCTTAAAGATAACAAAGCTTCTGGTGAAGATGGAATCACTGCTGAACTTTTGAAATCCGCTGGTCCAGGTACAATCAAGGAAATAACCAAAATTCTACAAGAAGTTTGGCGAACCGAACGGATTCCGGAAGACTGGAAAGATGCTCTAATCCATCCACTACATAAGAAAGGAGATAGAACGGATGTAAACATCTATAGAGGAATATCTCTTCTCCCAGTTTGTTACAAGATTCTTTCTCAATGTCTACTAGACAGAGCACAGGGACAGTTAGAACCGAACATGGTAAATATCAAGCAGGTTTTCGACCGGGCAGATCCTGCCCTGAACAGATCCTGAATCTAAAGTTGATTCTAAGACATCAAAAACTGTACAATAAAAATCTCGTCTGTACATTTGTGGATTTCAAAAAAGCATATGATTCTATTGACCGTGAATCTTTATTCCGAATCTTGAAAGAACAAGGACTAGATCTGAAAACGGTGGCAATTATTAAAGTTAAATTCATGGGTGACATCTCAGAGCCCTTCTAAACTAAAACTGGTGTGAGACAAGGGGATGGACTCTCGCCACTCTTATTTAACTCTGTTCTAGAAAAAGTAATACAGGAGTGGCCGGAAAAAAAAGTCGGCACTGACTCAATTCAAATATCTGGGTGAAATAATCATGGAAAATGGTTGGAAAAAGCGGCCAATAAGGGTAGATGTCAAAAATGGAAACGGCATTGAGACTTACACACCAATATTTACAACAAAAAATGCCTATCTAAAAAAACAAAACTGAGACATTACAACACGGTTTTTAAGCCAGAATGTCTATCTGCTGGAGAAACGCTCATTTTGAATAGAAAGAGGGACATCGAGGACATTGAAAAGAAGGAAAAGAAAAATCATAAGAAAAATCCTAGGCCCCCAAACAAATAAATAGTACAACATACCGACTTCGAGAAAACCAAGAAATCAAACAATACACAGATATACATAGCGATATGAGAAAAAGAATACTTAAGTTTTACGGACACATCAAACGGATGAATACGATTAGGCTAACTAGACAAATAGTCGAATTTTATGAAAATAGGAGTAGAGCTAAAGTAGAAATAATTAAATGGATTGCTGTAATTAAAGAGGACCTAAGATCAGCAAATATTACACAAAGTGAAATTCAGGATAGAGGCTGTTTCAGACACAAGGTTAACGTTTGGAAGGTTGGCCAGAGAGAAAAATGTAGGAAGACTGGAACAACTTGGTATGACGAAAGGAAAAAAAGTCATAGCGAAACTTTTTTGTTGGTTACTTGACCTGGAAGGAGCCCCACCTATGCCTTCAACTGGACGACATATGTTTCATCTCTCAAAGTTCAGACTCATCAAGGCGCCGACATATACAATACCATCAAGAATAGGGAGACCCTATCCACAGCCAACAACCCATGCTTTCGCTGACTTCCCGTTGGATGGTGTATATATGTAGTATATTCCCGGTCAAGCAACCAACAAAAAAATTTCATTTAGACTGAGACGCAGGTTGTTCTGTGTTCCACATGAGATTGTGGAACCCAACAGTTGGGTGTGTGATGACACTCTCGCTACTGCTGTCTCATTGGACGCAGCCCAAGAAAATCTAACTCTATATATATATATATATATATATATATATATATATATATATATATATATATATATATATATATATATATATATGTATAATATTAATAATTTATTAATTAAGGTTATGTCGAATATGGCTCTACAGTGCGGTGCAGAGAAAGAGAACATCTGATAAAATAAAGATAGATATAGAAAGTATATTGTATTGTGTAGTAGGTTAAATATTGTCAATACATTTACTGAAATGGCATTATTCCAAAAATCTTAAAATCGGTAAATATGCTTCCACCCCCTTCAAATGACAGTCCGGACTCTTTTAACACCTTAGATCGATCAATAATGCCTGCCATATCTAAAATATTTGCATGTATAGTAGCCCATCCAGTTTTACATCGTATATATCTTAAGAATATTTTAAATGCAGAGCATCGAGAGCACAGATTTCGATCAAACCACAGTGAGTCAACATCATTATTTAGGTTTGATGATGATGTTATTAAATCAAAGTGAGAACTTTGATGTAATTAATTTGGAAAGAATGGTTGAATTGGTTGAAAGAATGGTTGAATGGTTAAAATTCAAGTATTTTAAGTAAAACTGACATAAAATGCGTCCAAATTGAAAGCAACTTTATGTTATATTCGTTACATTGATATTTTTGTGTCAATTTTTCATTATAGTTTTGCTTTTCTAAGGGCGAAGGAAAATTATCGAATGCAGTGTCGCTCTGCAGGTGACGTTCAATACTACCACTGACTTCGTAGTATTGGTGCTAATGGAACTAAAAATGCATTACATTTGTACATGGACAATCCACAAATTATTGTTTTTACTATAGAAAGAATCATTTGAGACATTACAACAAACAGTTGTATTTTTCATCATAATCTCATATTTAATATATCTTCATATCATTATAAACTCAAATAATAATAATAAAGCTAACGGTTCCATGTAGAGCTGACAAAGGTGTAACTAAAACCGAATTGGGACATTCCCACTCTATACTATAATATATATGCAGAAGAGTATTCTATTTACCAAGAAATCATATATTGCTCCAATAACCTACATGAATGGACCAGTATTATTGCCTCCGATTCGCTTAGTATTATCACTAGTCTAAATAACACATTTGCATTCAATCCACTTATACCCACAGTAATAGTATACTAATTGTAAAATTAGTTTTGTCTGGATTCCTAGCCAGTTGGCATTACTCGTAATGAGCTGTCTACTAGCTCATTATGAGTAAGTAAGTAGACAGTTAGAGCGTAACCATTATAATAACGATAATAAAGGATCGCAAAAGAAGCAACTCAACAGCCAGTGATAAATAAATCAGTTATTATACTGATGATAAACGATATTAAATCCTACCTAAGCAACAGTCTAGTAGAGGCATGTCCAGTAGAGTAAATAGAGAGAAAAACATTGTTTCTTAAATAGAATAAAACTAACTAGAGAAGAAATTAAAGAATATAAATAAAGAAGAACACACTGTAAAATGCAAAGATTAAAAATAGGCACACAATTATCTGCTGGAGGATATAGACGCTCCTAACTGTCAAGCCTGTTATACATTTCTGACAGTTGAACATCTCCTTAATACAAGCTCATAATATCATTTATTGCGAATATTGAATTACAAAAGAAGTTGACGCTCATTTTTCACAACTGGACCTCATCAGTAAAGTATTAACTTTTCTTAGAATGCTAGGAACATTTAAGAAGATATAACCTGGATGAGATGGGTGCTAATAACCCTGCAATTGCTGCACAAAAAATAGCAGAAAAAGCCAAAGTAATTTTAGTAAATATTTTCATATATCACTAGCTAAGCGGTAGTTTTGTGATTCCGCTACGAGTACGAGTTCAAAAACCTAGAGTAAATGTGAATTCACGCATAACAGCATATCGCTTCCAATCGCAATTGTCCGAATTTGAAAAGTAACAAGCATCTATTGGTATAAAAAAAAAAACAGAAAGAAAAAATATTGAAATCTTCGAGAAATAACTAGATGATTGGACTTCATTGATTTATCAATTATGAGGACATAGATAAGATAGTATGAGGAGAGTTATGCGAGGTTAAATTTATACAAATATTTATTACAAACAAGTACGAGGTTCTGATTGTATTAGAAGTATCCAAAATAAAATTAGTATTCGAGGTGCATAACGATATATTAGTCTCCATGCAAAATTGATATAAAAAAATGCGGCCAGTGTGTGATATTTGTTTCAGTTACAGACAGAACTATACATAATAATTAATTGTATTTTTAAATACAGGTAGTACCAATAGACGAACTGTTGCTCATTCGATTACTAGGAGAATAAATGCATTCACATCTTAAAACCGGTTTCGTTTTGTAGTTTTTCCCTTGAAGTAGTCGATCGCTTCCGCTTTTTCACTCTGGTTTTTAGATTAAGCCGTAGCCCTTGACTTAAGTAGAAATAACTTTCCCCGAAACAGATCCTGACATTTTCCTTCTTTGGGGGTAATTTCTACCTCTGGAAGCGTCGGACTTTCCTCCATTTTCTCTTGTGGATTTTCGACATGGATTGGGTGATAACCGTTGTCTGTGAGTTTCTTTGCGATTATTGGTGTTGAGATGATGATCCCTGACGATAACGCGAAGATTGGGTTCTTCAGGGGTGTATAAAGTATGGTACTTATAGTTTCGCTCATCCAATAATCTAGTGGCAGCTCTGTAGTCGTCGCAACTCAGAGATCTGATCATGACCCCATTAGGTTTTGTTGTTTTTTCTGGCTTGATGTCCTTATCTTTGAATAGTCGAAGGATCTGGAGGTACGCCGATTTGCCATGGAAGATTATCGGCGGTACTTTGACTAACTTCAATGTCTTGGACACCTCTGGTTTCTTGGGGTGGTGCGTTTCTGATATGTGTCGGTTTTTGGCGGCTCTGGCTTTTTGAAGACTGGGGCTTGCATTGAACTTTCTGACGTTGGCTTCTTTAGAGGTGGGAAATCCTCTTGATTCCCGCTTTATTCTACTAGCATATTCCGACCTCTAACTTACAATTGGTCACCATTGAGGGCAAAATTATATTTACTTGATTGTACTAATTATTAATATATAATAATTAGCTGTATTTTTAAATACAGGTAGTACGACTAGACGATGAAGTAATTAGTACGATCATGTAGACATACTTCTCTTTTATTTAAACCTAGTCCGCAAAGGTGAGCACTTGTCGTAAGTTAGATATGGGAATACGCTGGTAGCACTGCGACCACTATGTGGCGATACTGTATAACGTTCAGCAATATTATCAGATTTTCGGAATTAAAGACTACTGGATCTGGTTCGATTAATTCTAGAGAAAAACATTCGAGCTTAACTGATGAGTTCTTAAAGACCGTACCGAAAAGATGTGGCTGAATCTTTCCTCCTAGTAATCAAACGAGGCACAGTTCGTCTAGTTGTACTACCTGTATTTAAAAATACAGTTAATTATTATATATTGATAATTAGAACAATCAAGTAAAGAGAACTTTGCTTCTTTTTTACAGATAGAACTGTTTCAAAGATGACCTACTAATTGTCGTGTTTCGTGCCCATTATTTTTTTTGTATCAAGTATAAATGAAATTTCTTTGTATTACATAGTACCACAACAGTATTCACAAAAATTACAAAATTTATCCAATAAAATATTTATTCGTAATATTGCATTGATTCTATGATATATTTTAACACAGTTAAATAAAAAGTAAAATACTCATTATAGCAAATGGCATAAATCTCTAAAGTGCAAATTCCAATATTTCCTATTTAATGGAATTGTTCAGTTTAACAAGTCAACCGCTGCACTTATTCCAATCAGTTATTTTGTTATTGATAGATTATAAATCAATTGCCTTACAACGTCACCAACCAGAAACAAACACTTCTTCAGTTTTGTCTTGATCCATCATGTCTACTCCCCTGCCTGAATTGAGTGATCCAAACAATCAACTTGGCCATTATGTATCAAGCTTTCATGAATTATTTCTGATACTGACATTCAATCCATTAATCTTCTTTATAACTATTTTTAATGATTACAGAAACTAAAATAATTTTATATATAATAAACAGATTAAATTGTTAAAATTTTAATTGTTTTTTTAAACTATGGTAATAATATATAATATATAATATATAATATATAATATATAATATATAATATATAATATATAATATATAATATATAATATATAATAAATAATATATAATATATAATATATAATATATAATATATAATATATAATATATAATATATAATATATAATATATAATATATAATATATAATATATAATATATAATATATAATATATAATATATAATATATAATATATAAATATATAATATATAATATATAATATATAATTTATAACATGTAATATATAATTTATAATATAAAAGGTATACAACTTTCAGCTTCAACTTTTCAACATTCAAGGCTTTATTAAGAAAACTGCTCATCCTTTAAAGCGATCCAGGCATCGATCCAATTGTTGTCTACTTCATAAGACCAGAAGTACTGGTCAGCCAGACCATGTGCCATAGATCGAAACAGGTGATAGTTAGAGAGAGCAACGTCTGGGAAATACTGCAAGTGTAGTAGGATTTCCCATTTTTATGTTTCCAAGTATGTGGCCGAGCATTGTCATACTGCAACAGCACTTTATCGTGTCTTTCGGTGTATTGCGGCCGTTTGCCTTTCAATGCTCGGCTCAAACGCATTAACTGCTTTCGATAACGATCCCCTGTGATTGTTTCAAAGAGTTTTAATAGCTCATAATACACTACACCGAGCTGGCTCCACAAAATACAGAGCATGACCATGAAACTGGGAATATTGGATTGGGCTGTCTACTTGGAAGCGTGGCCAGAATAGCGCCATGATTTTAGACACTTGAGGTTATCGTAGTAAACCTATTGTTCGTCCCTAGTCACAATGTGATGCAGAAAGCCCTTCAATTTTTGCCTTTCAAGCAACTGTTCCCAAGCAAAGAAACGGCGTTCGACATATCTCGATTTCATTCCCAGATCTTTGAGGCGTTTTAAAATTGCTTGTTGAGTCACTCCCAATGATCTTGCCAACTCTTCTGGACTTTCTTTTCACTTTTCCGCTATGCTATGCCGGTTTTCGACGTGATAATAACCGCTCTTTGAAGCGTTGAAACCACTTACGATACCTTCGTTAACTCATAGCGCAATCAACATAAGTGTCTGAGAGTATTCGGTGAGCCTCAGCGGCAGATTTCCTGATATTAAAAAAAAATAAATTAACACCTCTCGCATATGACTAGAATTTAGCTCATAAACTGACATTTTTAATCGCAAATAACTTTATGATGTAAACAAAAATCGACTACTGGTGCTATGGGATTATGTATACAAGATGCCCAAAGCTATTGCATACCGTCTATAATGTATTTATTTGGACGACTACTTACCGCTAACACCATCTATAGGAAAACGGCGGGAGCAAAGTTGTATAATGTATAATATATAATAAATAATATACAATATATATATATATATATATATATATATATATATATATATATATATATATATATATATATATATATATATATATATATAGTATAGATATAGTTAAATTAAATTATTCTTTAGATGCAATAGTCAATTCCACAAACTAAAGCTCGTGCGGAACCATAGTTATTTTAAGATTAAAGAAGTTAATCCATTGCCATTGCTTTTAAAAAAGATCGGCTTTCATGTAAACTCACCAACGAACATTTAATCCTTTTGAGAGTTTTAATTAAAAGTAATCATTAGGTTTAATTACATGGACCATAACTGATTATTATTTTGGATGCTTTTAATAAGCAAAATTATTCTGAGCAAGAAGATTTAGTAAAAAGTTTGTTATTAATATCAATTTCCCTCTGGAAAGCGGGCACCATGATCAGTCATCTCGTTAATGGAGATCCTTAAATTAAAATAAAAAAGAAAAATATGTTGGTGTAGCACTAACCAGGAAAGTTTATTTTTTGTCTATTTAAAACTAACTTTTTTCAGGGGTGCATTTTAGAAAATACGTATAGATGAATATATACTTCCCATGGTCTAATATGTGTATGTGTGATTAATAATATTTAGAAATAAGGATTGACAATTAATTACATCTCATTGCCCGTTTTGGATCCTGTACTCTCTACGAAATTAGTTCAATCAATATTCCAAGTTAACAGACGAGACGAAAATATGATAATGTCCATCAAGCAATAATCTAACCCAGAAGAAATTAAAGTTTGGCAACACAGGAAGGTTGAAAAAAGAATAAAAGGGGAAATGATTGGGTAAACTTGGGAGATTTGGCAGACATTATCATTTAGTGGATTATCAATAATGATCATCATTTAGAGACATCCGAGTTTATAGGTATATATATATATATATATATATATATATATATATATATATATATATATATATATATTTATATATTGTCGACACAACAGCCCTTGTGTGTCTTAGCTTTCTCTGTTTCGAATCTCTTCCCCACGAAGTATTTTCTTTCATGCAAATATGTCTTCTGCTAACCTCTTCTAAATCCAAACTCACAGAAAGTCTATTGAAGACCGCTGCCCTTCCTTCGCCTCCCTCTTCATTGAAAATTTACTTCTAAACCCTTTCCTTGCCCATGTACGTGACATGCTCTACCCATCTGCCCACTAGCATATATTAAATTAGGAATTTAGTATACACTATACTTTATATAATATCTTCTTAATTTCGTGATTGTATCTGATTCTTCATTCCCCAAAAACTGGGCCAAAAATTCTCCTTCAGCTTTTTCTTTCGAATGTAACCTTACAGATCTTCCTCTGTTTTTGTCATAGTTTTGTTCATTGTTAGTCAAGCCCGCCGCCATCCGACATTTTACTGGGAAATTTGTTTACGTTCGGTATTTTGTTTTTACCCAGTAATTCTTTATTTACATAAAAACAGATATTTTGATATTTTTTGAGTTTTAGATAGTGGCGAAAAGCCCAAAAAAGACAAAAATATATGAACACGCCACAATCATTCAGACATTAATTTTTTACTTTTTTATCTATTACATTTATTTTTAAATTTGTGTGACTATAGTTTCGTAAAACGATTTTACATTCTCAAACACTACTTTAAAACTAAGGTATCACAGCTGTTTATGCTATATGTACCTAATTTTACAGTTTTATTAAACCAGGTATTAAATTAATTTTATCTTTTTACCTGATATTTTATTAGGCCCGGCCCTGTTTTAGTTTTTGGAACTTTGCCCGGTTTCATTACGACAGGGGTTGTTAAGAGTTTATTGCAGCCAATCGGTCAACGATATATCTTGAACGGCAATATACTCTACACCATTTTAGTACATTATTTTAGGATGATAAGACTCTTTATCATTCTGTGGCTCGAAAAGACCTTCTGTCTCTTACCGAGACTAAAACATTTAATGAAAGGATATCACCAAACGAAATTTTCTGTAGTAAGGCTCCCTTACCCATGCTATCCCAATACCAGTTTTAGAGCTTCAAAATTCCTTAGAGATTCTCATTACTCATTCTCAATATCATATTTATTACGACTGAGAGATGTTATGAAAACGAAATAAATGTATTAGGGTGTAACAAAAGTAGTTGTTTTTTTTAGATACTTAGTTATTCACTGTTTAACATAGTAAATCTGGAAACAAAGTAAATCTGTAATCTGAATTTTTTCTTTGGAAAAAGTGAGCCAGTGACCAGAACAAGTAGTGAAATATAAACTTTTTTTTATAAACAAAGAAAAAAAAAAGCAAATACTTTTGTTACACCTTAATTTTTATCGAAATATGTCTTGTACCGTTTTCTTCATATGTCAAAACGACCTTTATTACCCCAAATTACTTTTGGATATATCACCCACTCCACTTTGTATCCTGAGGAAAATTCCTCCTTTGGTATAAATCAATCTGGAAGATGGGCATTTCTATCTTGCCACGTTTCTAATTTAGTTCGTTGCGGTATGTTGGCAAGATTCTCTGTTGCGTGCAGGAAACTCTTCCTTGATTTGAGAAATGATAACATCCGAATTGGAAATGGCTCATAGATGTAGACAATTTAGTTTCTTCCCTTCTGACTGCTACTTCGCGTCTGAAACTACGGGGAGAGCAACGACGGCAAGGTCGACGGCAAGGTAGGATCCACTTGTTGTACGTGGCTATACTTGTACCACACCAGGCTTGCGTACTCCGCGGCTGAATAACACAAGGCCAAAGCTGTAGTTCTTACAGTCCTGAGTTGTGCACCCCATGTAGTGTCTGCTAGTTTGCGTACGATGTTGTTTCTAGCGGCCACTTTGTGCTTGGTGTTCATGCAGGGTTTTCTATAGGTAATAGGTCTATCTAGGGAGACACCCAGATATTTTGGAGTTAGACACTGCTCTAGGGGATGCTTTTCCAGGCTATCCTTAATGTACTCGTCACTTGCCTGTTTCTCAGGTGAAAAACGCAGATTTTGGTCTTCGAGGGGTTAAATTTGAATTGATTCATCTTATAGTAGGCAGCAAGTTGGTTAAGGGCATCTGATAATTTCTGCTTGGGCAGTGATGACATAGTCATCTGCGTACATAAAACTTTGAGTGCCTTCCGGGAGTGGCTGGTCATTGATGTAGATGTTGAAAAATAGTGCGGCCAGCATGTCAGCATGCGATAAGTTATTCTTTTGTGCTCGCCGCCGGCTTCTCTGACCTTGGAAGTCTTTCTGTAGATATATTCTGTTTTCAAGGAGGTTTCCAATCATTTGTGTCAAGCCGTAGTCCTTGCTTAGTGCATACAGTTTCAGTAATAGCAGTCGATGGTTGTCTGAATTGTAGACCGCCATCCCTAACTTAAAAACACTAATTAACTAATTTTAAGAAATTTGTTAATATTTGATATTTAATTCATATTTGATATGATTGATTGATTTGATTAATATTTGATATACTTGTGAAGGAGAAAAAAAACGCATTCTCTAAAATCAGTAGCAATATAGTTCTATTATATAACAATATATCCAAAATTCTAGCGATATACAAAGAAAATTAATAAATATTTGAATAAAATATTTGACTAACATAAATACAAGATACAATATTCGAATAGTTTCAGATTTATGCCTCCAAATAATTGTAATATTAAAATTGAATGAATAATATGTATTGTATATTGTAATATGAATTGAAATTTTGTATTGTCAAATATTTTTGTCGGTTGAATTTAATATAAATATTGAAAGCAAATCAGTAACGTAATAATACCAAAGAAAAATATTCCAATGCAAACACATTTCTTACTTCTATTCACCCCAAGAGCATCTCTAAATTAAGAAATCTCAACTCCTCGAATTTCTTTTTAGAAAGAAAGAAACGATATATAAGAAAGAAACCACAATACAAAATTTCAATTTTTATTAAAGGTATGTATAAGGATAAAAATTACTTTCAGGAGAATATTGCTTTCGTTCTATCGATTTTCTTATAAATATTTGAAATTTATTGTATAATAACGAATATCGATATTTGCATTGAACGACATTGAAAGTTATTCAAAAAATGAACATTATACAGTAAATATGTGTAAATATCATTGCAATACCTGTAGTTCGCTAATAATGTACAAACACTGGAACAAATACACAACAAATAACACAACAAAGGATGCTATTTGAATAGACGTCAAAAATGCTTTTGAAAAAATCAGCAGTACGAAAATGCTGAAGTACTTAAAAATAACAGAATCCGAATATTACCTAGTATTTTAAAACCAAATATTTAACAAATAATTAGAATTGTTTCGACGCACAGTGACTTTTTCAAATACCTGAAATATATTTACCTAAAATACCAGAAATATTTGTAAAAAACACTGTGTGTCGAAACTATTGTTATACAAGCAATTTTAAATATAGCGAAAATTTTAGATATTAATCTTTACTTATTTATTTTAAAACAATATTAAAAATAAGCTTAAATAACTCAAGCACATTTCTCATAACAAGCTCAAATGAGATTTCAGGGAACAACAGACTAATTTGAAGTAAAAAAGAATTTGAGTTGACTGGACTAAATATTCCCAATACAATTTGAGTTAACATAACAATACTCAGAAGCGTTGTGAGAAGCGCAAGGGTAGAAAAAAAACATCTTACTCAATCAGATTTCATCAAGTAAAGCTCAACCCATACCTTGTTTCAGCTCGAGCCCGACTGATAACGGCTATAAAGCCATACACCGATCTCAGGAGTTACTTGCGGATGTGATGGTGGCAGCTGAAGGAACTGGTAGAGCACCCACTTGGAGTATTATGGCTGAAAATGATTTGTGTTTTAATAATTGATGTAAATTTGAGGCTATTTCAACTAATTAAGAGTTAGAATAGGTAATAATTCAAAGAGATAGAGTGAAAGATAAAATGTTACACACGTCAGGAATAGCGCATTATTCAGGTGCAAAATACTAACCTATATATAATAAAGAAATTCAAAACTTCGATGAGATCAGTGTTAACTTCTAAGATGGAAACATTGACGATAAATAGAAAAAAAATTGGCGATAATGGAAAGAAGAATAACGGTAACAATGTTGGGACTAAATGTGGCAGAAGATATTGAAATAAGACTTAAACGAAACTATTTATATAAGATAGAAGAACAGCTCGCACAGGAGAACACTGTAATATTTTTGAATACTTAAAAACACAGGTATTGCATAAGGCAGTACACGTGATGTGAAGACAAACTGAAGTGTTCAAGAAGATAACACAGTCAATCCTAATGTCCGGGAATAAAGGAAGACAGAGAACAAGATAGAGTTATGCTCTGGAGAAAAATGTGAATAACAGAAGAGGGAATAAGGAAAAAAACGGAAGATCAAAATAGAGAACAAGGAAAAGGCAGGAAAATAAAGCAGCCAGGACTAAATTAATTTGAAAGAAAAATGAAAATAAAAGGAGGGAAAGACAGAACAACGAAAAGGTAATAGAGAAAAATGAGCAACGAACAAGCAGACTAATTCATTTAAATATAGAAATTTTTGAACGCCTTGACCTTAGTCATAATACATGAAGGTTAAACGGCTTGGTGTAATACAATACGTACTTGATAAAGCAACAATAGTACTTGATAAAGAAAAGAAAATATAATACAAGAGAGATTAATAAACTATGACCTGATCTTCAAAAAGTTACTATTTAATAATTTTTCCAATGATTAGGTTTGTACGGCGATTTTCTTAAAATGTATTCGAATTTCAAAGTATTTTAACACAATGGTCACTAGATACAAAAAAGCAAGATTCGAATATTGGAAAGATATAATTTTTAAAAGAAATAACATCTCTCGAATTTTTTTTAACAAAAATAAAGTAAACCATAAATTTCACCTAAGGCACGGTTATAATATTTGTATAAATACATCTAATAAAAATATTCAAAAAGCAAGGATTTTTTCTCCCGTGCTCCATGTAAAAATTCCCAATCCTTCAGTCTCGATTAAACGTCAACAAGCATATCCCTAGACCGGTTTCTGGTCTTGAACCAGCATCAGGTAGGCTCAAGTTGAAAACTTGAAAGCAACTGAAGAATTGACTAGGGTCCTAATCATATAAACAGGCCAAAATGGATGAAAGCAGCATTAAGATGCAGCTGACAGTAATACTAACATTTTCCTTGATTTTTGAATATTTTTTATATTCTCCAGGAGTCAAGTATAAACTTTTTATGCATACTTATAAGAATGTATAAAGTAAAGATTTGGGATTAGAGACATATCAGGACTTAAAATTATTTAGCAGCTGATCTTACAGTTTAATGCGAGCTCCGATCCACAGTCATCAGATATCAATTAACTCCAGTCAGCATCAGCCTCAGACTATCAACCCTCGAATCTAACCTTAAGTCTCTGAAGACATCTACCAACCGGCGAGTGACCAATGTCAAATACCTTACCATGTCTCAAATAGGCGTGACTGTGGGACAATTCCTTGTCAGATTTTACACTCTTGTCTACTGAAATGCAAACAAGCCAGCATGGTCTCGCCTTACAGGATTACCTATACAAGTAATCACAGCAACAAGCGAAGCTCCATTTCGACCTTTCAGTACCCAGATTACCAGGGATGCCAACCTTCTGATCTACAATAATCTATTTGCATAAAATATCTAAATAAGTAGTATGACGGTCGCTGGTTCAACTCCTACTTCAGTATGAATGTTAATATTTCTTTACTTGACTATTAATCAATCTTTATTATTGTTGGGTATATGATCCTGTTAAGAGTATAATTAGTTCTCCAGATTAATATATGCAATAAGACGAAACATTCTCTAAGACATATTTTTTGAGTAAAATAGACAAATACCATTTTCTTGGATCAGAGAAAATTAATATAACCAATCAGTAAAAATATTCTAGATATTTTAGATATTCTTTCGTTAATGCAATTAAATTACAATTAATGATTTTAATTTAGTTCAAGCTCTGCAGAAAAATATTATAAATATTAAGTATAAAATATTAGGTATGAAAATAGAAAACATATGCTAACATAATGTGTAGCCGGTGGATGGCTAGTGGAAGACTGCGAACAAGATAGAAGAATCAGATTGTAACAAGCACAAGACAAATTGAGTTACCAGGGTGGACTTCAAAAATGAACGACAGAAAGAAACGGACAAGAATGGTGGACTCAGCCAGCATACTATAAGTAGCGGTTGATACAACGAGAAATAGATACGGAGTGATCTACTACTTTAAAAAGATCAGAAAAGCCCCAATGGTGGCCTATATATGCTAAAATAATGAACTGTTGAACTGAAATGAATTAAACTTTATTTCTTTCAAGGAATGAATAATTTGATCAAATAATATATTAAAGAAAATCTTCAACTACACATTACAGCTACTTTCAATTTTATTTAAACGTTTATTTGAACGTTATGTGACATGATCCTTTAATACATATAGAAACAAAAATGTTTGTTTATATTGTTAGTAAATCACGAATATATATATATATATATATATATATATATATATATATATATATATATATATATATATATATATATATATAGGTAAGTTGCTTGACCGGGAGAAGGCCCCACACATCCCTTACATTGTAGGGCACATGTTTCGTCTGTTGGTGGTTAGACTCATCAGGGTACCGACATATGCTCTCTCGCCAAGAATAGGGAGTCCCTCTCCACAATCAAACAACCCATATTTTCGCCGACTTCTCATCGGATGGCTTATAAATGAATGCGGTTTTTTGACTTCTTTGGACTGCGTCCAACGAGACAACAGTAGTCAAGAGTTATACATCCCCGACCGTTGGGTTCCACAATCTCATTTGGAACGCATAACAACCTGCGTCTCCGTCATAATGAGCAATGGTTAGTTACTTGACCGTGAGGAAGCCCGACCCATCCCATACATTGGAGGGCCCATGTTTTGTCTGTTGGTGGTTAAACTCATCAGAGTACCGACATATGCTCTCTCGCCAAGAATAGGGGGTCCCTCGCCACAATAAAACAACCCATATTTTCGCCGACTTCTCGTCGGAAGGCTTATAAATGCAGTTTTTTGACTTCTTTGGACTTCGTCCAACGAGACAACAGACAACAAGACAAAAAACTGTATATATATATATATATATATATATATATATATATATATATATATATATATATATATATATATATATATATATATATTCGTTTTACAAGAAAATGATCAATAGAAAATGGACATGGAACGAAAAGTCCATCTGGACTCACAAGTAAAATTGATTACATCATGTCAAACGATAAAGCAATATTTTAGCAATTGTACTGTCCTTAAGCATTTTAGTGTGGGAAGTGATCACCGAATGGTACGAGCAAAGATTAGGATAAATTGCCGAAAAGAGCGCGAAATAATGATCAGATCAAAAAGGGGCAAAGTCGATTCTGGGAAGCTGCTGGAGAGAGGCAGAGATTTTGATAATGCTTTGTCGAATAGCTTTGCTGTGTTACAAGACTCGGAGAAGATGGAAATTACCGACCAATATGAAGATATCGCCAACAATGTGCTTAAAACTTCAATAGCACCAGAAGATAAATGTTTTAAAGAGTAAAACATTTCCAATGAACCATTACTTTAATGAAAAAACGCCGGACAATGCAGAACACAGTTCTTTTGGCAGGGTCGAGTACGTTGAGCTTTGCTAAACTATAAGAAAACGTATTTGAGAGGAAACGCGCCGATTCAACATGCAGCTAGTTGAATAAACTCTGGAAGAAAACAGGGGAATTAACAAAGCTAAGCAGAAGCTAAGAAAGAAAAGGACACAAATGTTTTGCTTAATGCGTGAGGACCGTACAATATGCAGGGAACGGACGGAAATGTTAGAGGTTGTCAGAAGATTTTATTCAAAGTTATATAATGACCAAAATCAAGCAAAAACAGCTATGCCCACTGAAGAACAAGTGCCGGATATCCTGGTGGGGGAAGTGAGAAAAGCTATAGACCCGATAAAAAATTGTAAGACTCCAGGAAAGGATAGTATAACTGTGGAGATGTTAAAAGCTGGTGGTCGGACTTTGCATAAAACACTGGCAAAATTATACTCAAAGTGTCTCAAACAACAAGAAGTACCCAGCTTATGAAAAATGCAGAAGTGATTCTTTTACATAAGAAAGGAGCACGGGAATATTTAAAGAACTACCGTCCAATAAGCCTCCTATCAGTGTTGTACAAAGTTTTCATCAAGATAATATCCAAGAATACTAAGAAAACTTAATGACGCACAACCAAGGGAGCAAGCAGGATTCAGAAGTGGATTTTGTACAATGCATCGCATCCAGGTTTTACAGCAGGTCATTAAAAGACATAATGAATACACTATGTCACTGGGCTTGGCTTTTATCGATTATGAAAAACCATTTGATTCATTCGCAAAGCGGGCCATGATGGATGCATTGCTTAATCAAGATGTAGAGAAAGCCTATGTAAATCTACAAGCATCGATATATGATGAAGTTACAGCGACAGTCCACCTTGACGATCTTGATGTTGGAAAAAATGTAGAGCGGGGCGTACGGCAGGCTGACGCAATATCGTCTCTTCTTTTCTCAGCCTGCCTGGAAGAAGTGTTCTGTAATCTGGATTGGAAACACGGTGGAATAAGGATTAATGGTGCATACTTAAATCATCTTAGATTCGCAGATGATGTCGTTCTTCTTTAACAAGGCCCAGAGGAGCTGCAAAGAGACGTACAAGAGCTGCAAAGGGCTGGGGAACCATTTGGCTTGAAAATAAAGCAAAAGAAGAGTCAGGTTATGTTCAATAAATTTGCTGAGGATAAAAGGATTTCTATTATAGGAAGGGATTTGGAAGTTGTGGATCACTATATGTATATATATATATATATATATATATATATATATATATATATATATATATATATATATATATATCTTGGACAGAGGGTTTCAATGGAAGGCGATACCATCCGGGAGGATACCGTCGGGCAGGTGGAACGACGCGTTAAGTGTGGCTGGCAGGCATTTGGCAGGCTCAATGTAGTATTTAAGAGCAAGCTACCACTTAACCTCAGCCTCAAAACAAAAGTCTTTGATCAGTGTGTCCTGCCCGTTATGACATATGGAAGTGAGACCTGAACACTCACCTCACAGTCTGTTCAAAAACTTCAACTAGCAGAGAGGGGAATGGAAAAATGTATGCTTGGTATTACTAGATGGGATAGAAAGACCTGCACGTGGATCAGAGAACAAACGAAAGTGAGTGACATTATTGGAGGAATAAAGCAATTGAAATGGAATGCGCAGGCCAGGTAGCGAAGCAATGGGACAAAAGATGGACCAGGCCGGTCCTGGACTGGATACCGATTAATCGCAACCGTCCACGGAGAAGACCGAAAACACGATGGACTGATGACATTATTAAGTATATTGGATCCGAATGGCAGAGGAAAGCTAAGGAGAGTCGGAAGCATACTGAAGAGGTCTTTATCCTGCAGTGGATAGATAACGGTTGATGATGATGATATAAAAATATAACAATTATAGAAAATATTTCACCTATACGGAATGAACATTAAAATTTGTTATATTAGTTATATTATTTTTCAGTAAGGTACATTGTATACATGCATGATTAAAATATCATTTGAAATGTAATGGATACAGTATATTGAAATGTTTGAAACTTCAGCAAGCTAGCATACTTCCAATTGGTGATCACTTAACACAACAATATAGATTTTTGTGACAGTTTTGTGGGTGGTAGAAATTTTTGGAAGTCCAGATTGTTCATTTCCCACTATAGATGCTAGTGTATGTGTGTAACAGCCCCCTTTTTTAGTATTAAGAACGAAATCGAATAATCCTTGAAAATAAAATCTAACTTTTTGTATTTTCGTCAAAGTTAAACTAATTATGATATTATAATTGTGATTATCATTAAAACAAAGTGTTTTATAAAGAGCCCGAGATTAATTTTATCAATTTTTAATAAAATGTTTAAAGTTTTATTCGATCGCCACAAACAAACAACCATACTCTATCTTAACTAACCACACCTAATACATATCACAGTCATTTCGCCAATTCGTGAATAGGATATAGACTCCAACTTCCATCATCACTTTTCGAACAACCATCGTAATATGCAGATGTTCAGATATGGCGGTACTGGTTAAGAGAAGATTCAACCACATACAGATTTTCTATAGAATATGTACTAGAGGAACATAGATTAAATGCTAATTAGAACATACATAGATCTGGAGAGGGGCAGCGATTTTGAGGTTGTTTTGTCAAACTACTTTGCTGACTACTTTTATCGACTACTAAAGAGCATTTGACTTAACCTCAAAGCAAGTTATAATGAATGCATTGCTTGGCCAGGGGGTAGACAAAGCATATGTAAACCTATTAGAATCGAAATATGATGGAACTACAACGACAATTGACCTTGATGATCTTGAAGTGGGAATTATTGTAAAGAGAGGTGTACAGTAGGGTGACGCAATATCGCCTATTCTTTCCTCGGCTTGCCTTGGATAAGTATTTCGTAACCTGGATTGGGAACAGGATGGAGTAAAGGTCAATGGTGCAAACTTAAACCGTGTTAGATTTGTAGATGATATCGTTCTCCTTTCAGAAGATCCAGACGAGCTGCAAAGACGCATACAAGAGCAGCAAAGGGTTAGCGAACCATTTGGCTTAAAATTAATCTGAAAAAGGGCCAGGCTATGTTCAAAAAATTAGCTGAGGACAGAAGAATTTAAGTTTTTGGATGGGATTTGGACATGGTGGATCACTTGGGCAGAGGATTTCAATGGCGGGGGATATCGACCGGGAGGTGGAGCGGTGCGTTAAATATGCCTGCCAGCATTTGGCAGCCTAAACATAGTGTTTAAAAGCAAACTCCCACGTTGCCTGAAAAGAAAAGTCTTCGATCAGTACGTCCTGCCCGTTATATACGGAAGTGAAACCTCGACACTCACTTCGCAATCAATTCAAAAACTTCAAGTAGCACAGAGGGAAATGGAAAGATGTATTCTTGGCATTACAAGACGAGGCAGAAAGCTCTACACATGGATCAGGGAAAGGGAACAAACGAAAGTGTGTGACATCATTGGAAGAGTAAAGTAAATAAAATGGAGAGAAGCAAGCCATATAGCGAGATCAATGGGACGACAGATGGACCAAGGCAATCCTGGAGAGGATATAGCTTGATCGCAAACCTCCGTGAAGAAGACCGAAAGCACGATGGACTGATGACATCCTTAAGTATACTGGACCCAAGTAGCAGACGAAAGCCCAGGACCGTGAAAGTTAGAAACATGCTGAAGAGGCCTTCATCCTGCAGTGGATCGATACAGACTGATGACGATGACATAGAAACATAAAAGTCCAAGTTTATAAAAATAGATCACTTGTCTGTATCGATCAAATCTTGAATATTGTGTAGCCTTTCCATAATACTAATTTCATCTAATCCACTATATTGTCTCATATTTGTAACATATAACGGTACAGTGAAAAATCAGATACTTCTACGATATATGACGGTGCGATTGCAAAATTGATTGCATTTCTGAAAAGTGGCTTCGTTTCAATTAATGCTTTACGAATGTCAAGTCGATATAACATTTAATTTTGTTTTGGTAGTCTTAAAAAACCGGCGAATTATTGTATTTTCACGATCAAGGAAAAACAAATTTCGTGTGTTGTTTAACCACTACTTTTTACGCGAAAAGATAATCGTGAAAACCGAAATAAAGTTGAAAAAGTATAATGGAAACTCAACTTCTTTACATTTCGTGGTTCATTTCGATGTGATCGAACTAGAACGAGTAAAACTTCGCGCAATTATACTACGTTGAGGTCACTACCAAATTCAACAAAATCGACAATATCTTAATGATCGATCGCAGAGTGAAAGTTAGAGAGATTGTGAAGATTATAAACATCGGACCAAAGCATGTGGAATATTCTAAATGGTCATTTAAGCATGATAAAGTTATCAGCATGATATGTGTCACGCTTGCTCACTGCGTACTGAAAAGGAAACCAATGGACCACTTCACAAGGGTATTTAAACATGTATAAGTAGAACCTGGATTCGTTTCTGCGACGACTCGTGATTGTTGGTGCAACTCAGATTCATCCCTATATACCAGAAATTAAAGCACAAAACATTATTTTGTTTAGCGGACGAAAGAAAAGTTCCATCTCCCGGAAAGGTGATTACGGGAGAGTGTTATGTTGCATTATTAATTAAATTTCACGAAGAGTTGATAAAAAATTCTCCCTTTTGACGAAGAAAATGATGCTATTTTAATAAGACAATGTACTCGCCCATTCGTCCGGAATTGCAATACTGAAATTGGTCAATTTGCGCTACGAATAAATGATGCATCCACCTTATTTTCCAGACTTGGTTTATTCGACTTTTTTTTCTCTGTATGCAGAAATGGCTAGCTGGAAAGAAATTTACATCAAATGACAAGATCATCGTCGGAGCATAGGACAATTTTGCCGAGTTAGTTATTAAGTTATATATTTTAAAGGCTTAAAAGTTAGAAAATCGTTAAGCGAAGTGTATTCATCTAAAAGGAGACTACGTTGGGAAATAAATCGATTTTGGATTAAAATATTTAATTGAAAAGTATCTGACTTTTGTTTTACTCTCATATAATAAAATGTAAAAAATTATGTTTTATAAAACCAAAGTATTTTGCTTATAAATTCATCTGATCTCATTACTCATTACAACCTGCATCATACAATAAAAATCACAGATGATACTTATTGATTATAGCTAATATGAAGTTGGTTCTTAATATTTTAAAGGATTCAGGTTCCATTACGTGTAAGGCAACGGCAAAGAAAACAATGATCTTTGTAGTTGTTAATAACTATATCTCATTCGTTATTCAGTACTCGTAGAAAAAGTTTCAATTCATTTCGGTAAAACTCGTTCCTTTACCACATTTCAAATTTTTGTTCATATAAAAGAATTAAAGGAAACGTTATTCTAAATTTAATGTTTGAGAGTAGCAACCTAATTTCCCATTAAATAAACTTATTAAATTGTCGATCCACTTTAGAAAATTTATTAGAAGTTAATTTCTCTAAAAGCACTATCCACACTATCTTAACAACATTACTTTGTACTGTAGTCACATAATGGTTTCGCTATCTGTTCCTAAATAAACGAAATTACTTTACATCCCTCTATCTCTTTTTTATAAAACTATGCCACCCGTCATAGTCGACTTTACAAACAGCATCAAATTAGAAACCGTGCCATTCTGCAGATAAATTTTCCATTACTGCGGTCGCAAAAAGGCGCTGCACAATGAGAAAAACAAGAAGTGGCTATTCTCGGTGACAAGAGAACCCTCTTCACGGTTTTTCCGACCGATGCGCGAAAGATGAAGCGGGCTGATTAGCCATCAAGTCGACTAGTCCAGACCGTGTTTTGTTTCGGGCAAAAATGGGAGGGGAGTCAACCGCCAATTTCGTATTATTCCGTTTAAGATATTATTTGTTTTTAATTTAGTTTAATTTCCCTATTTTATTTTGCTGCATTAAGAAATACATTTTCCGAATATAATTATATGGCTAATTGCAAAATAATTATTTGGCTTTATTTGGGCAGGAATGACAATCGATTTCTGTAATTTGACGTTTATTAATTTTTGAATATGTCATTATTTTAATTAGATTTTATCATTTTATTAGACATTTAATTTGCTATTTGTATAATAATTGATTTTTTTTCTGATCGAAAATCGATTATTTATTTTTCAAATGAAATGAAATAAATTTTTACTTTGTTATTTATCACCTATTTTATTTTTTGACTTTGTGACTGTTTATCCTATATATACATTTTTTACATTTTTACTGGGATAATTTTTTTTATTTTAATATTTTAAATAGTGGGGAATTTCGGAGATCTGTCTGATCATTTAATAAATGCCTAGACTGGTCTTTATCATATTTGTAAATTTCTATTGCTTCTAAAATGTTTAGTTTTTTACTTTTTGAGACTTTTTACTTTTTACTATTTGTTATTTCTGGAAATACGAAAGTGGTACAATAAGAAAAAGATAGAAAAACAAATTATTTTAAGTAGTTTTTTTAACATAATCTCCTTTTATCTATATCCTTATATCTATATATCATTATATCTATATTTCCTTGTATCTATACACTTTCCCAAGCATTTCTACAACTTCAAAAGGTCCTCAAAATAGGCATCCTTTTGGACAATGACTTCCTTGTTCGATGTGAACCGTTGGCTGCTGAACCATTTTTTTAAGTTCGGAAATAAAAAAAAGTCACTGGGGGCCAAATCCGGTGAATGCGCTGGGTGTTGTAATAATTCGAACTTTAATTCCATGATTTTTGCCATTGAAACTGTACAGGTGTTTCTTTTTCAAATGAGGACGATTTTTCCTGATGTCTTCACTCAACCCGTGTAATAAAGACGCATAATACTCTCCAGTTATTGTTTTTTCCCTTTTCCAAGTAATCGGTGTAGATGATTCCGCATACATCCCAAAATACTGTGGCCATAACCTTGCCAGCCGGTTTCACCATCTTCGGCTCCTTCGGAGCCCGTTCGCATACAAAAACCCACTGTTTTGATTGTGCCTTTGTCTTTGGAGTATAGTAGCGTATCCATGTTTCGTCCACAGTTACGTCAACAGACGTTATCATGTAAAAATTCATCAGGACTGCAACGGAAAAGCGCCAAAACATTCTTAGGGTTGACTACACGATTGCTTTTATTTTCCACTGAGAGCAAACGCGGCACCCATTTTGCCGAATTTTTTTCCACACCCAATTTTTGGTGGAAAATTGAAAACACTGTACCTTACTATAAGCCTGGTGCCACTATTTCGCGCACTTTGATTCTTTGATTACTTAAAACCATGTCGTGAATTTTGTCAATAATTTCGGGAGTAGTCACTTCCACTGGACGTCCCGAACGATGTTCATCTTTTGTGAATGTACGGTAACGTTTAAACTCATTTACTCAATTATAAACAGTTGGAAACACAGGAGCAGACGGGCCATAAACTTTATGCAACTCAGCAATTGAAGTATAATTGTTTAAATACCACTCACTTTTTTCCATTTTTCTAAATAAACAAAAGTTTCTTGCTTCAATCAATAATAAAAATAAAGCTGACAGCTATCTGGTGAATAATAATGCTTACTAAAAACAAACCATTTCTGATGCTACGAGCGCCATCTCTTGAATTGTCTAAGGACTTATTGAATGACCCTCGTATATGTCCGATATCTGTAAAATGGTTCGCAAAATAGGAATTTTGTTTCTTTAGTAGGTGCGCAGATTGGTGTTCTTTGAATCTGATCTGAAAAATTCGGTCTGTTTGCCCTACATAGCAGCTACTGCACACGTTGCAATTTAAGACGATAATCTTCTGATTTTTTATTTTCTGGTGTTCTATCTTTGGTATTACAAACTAATCTACTGGTTGACTGAAACTGACTATTCTGATAAAAGAAACATATGAAACAAAAATTAAAAACAAATTAAAATGAACAAAAAATAACATAAACACAATCTTTGCAAACATAAAATAGTCAATATGAATGCTAGTCCTCCAAACCTCTAAGATTTAATTAAAATTCATCAAGGAAACTTCCCAATAAGACCAGTAGTTTCATACACAAATAGCCCGTTAAGAAGGCTAACGTCTTACTTAAATCATATCTTCAAAATCTTAACGAATTTCTCGCCAAACCATTCAATAAAAAATTTGGTAGACCTTACAAAAAAGCTTAGCAAACTACCGAAACCAAAAAAAAAATGATTTTCTAGCCTCCTTTGATGTTAGCAATATGTTCCCGAATATTCCAAATAAAGATTGCCCACAATTAATAGATAATTTGCTCATCAAAACTAATAATTTAATAATGCATTTTACAAACAAAAGGATGGTCTAGCAATGGGTTCCTCCACTCAGCCCTTTATTATCCGAATTGTTTATGTCAAATTTGGAAAACAATTTTTTAAAAATGGATAAACCAAAAAATACTATATTTTGATATAGATACGTAGACGACAGTGTGGTCCATTATACTGGAAATAACAGATAAACAGAAGAAATATAAATACATTTAAATAAAATCCATCCAAAAATAAAATTTACACTTGAAAAAGCAAGAAACCAAACCATAAATTTTCTAGACCTTTCAATATCTAGACAAAAAAAAAATAATCGAGAAACAGAACTTCAAAAAATAAAAGTCATTACACAAAATAACGGCTTCAGTGAAAAAGAAATCAATTATTTAATAATTATAAAATAAAAACAATAACTAATCAACCAAATATACCCAAAAGTTAAACAATCAAATGATAAAAAATACTGTAAGATTACATATTTTGGTCCAATTTCTGAACAAATAGTTCGTTCTTTAATGAAACATAATTTACATATAGCGTTTAAAATCCCCCAGTCAACCAGTAAATTACTTTTTAATGCCAACACCACAAAATAAAAAATTACGTGTTTATGTTAACTAGCAACGAGTGCAGTAGCAGCTATGTGGGGCAAACAGGCTGAAGTTTTCAGATCAGATTGAAAGAACCAATCTGTACACCTACTAAAGAAACAAAATTCTAATTTTGCGAACCATTTGACAGATAACGGATTTCCAAAAAATAAAAATTTCAAAATTTTTCGTGCAGCCCCAAAAAGCAAAAACCTAAACATTTTAGAAGAAATAGAAATTTACGAATATAATAAAGACTAATAATTTCAGATTTTATTTTCATTTATTCTCTGTTCTGTCTATGATCACGCTTCTTGCGACTTCTATGATTGAACATCCATAATTTCATTCGCAGTAACGAAATAGGTCGTGGGTTGCCGAAGCGCACCGATTAAAGAACACGTGCTTTGGGCACAGACACGTTTGTGCCGCTACTGTTTTCTTGACTATCGTGTGCGAAAAACAAAGACAGCAATGCATCGTTTCGCCAGTAACCCAGAGATTAAACTCGTTTAAAACGTCATATGTTGGGCGCTGCCCCATTCTCAGACATCCTAAGCGCTGACGTCAGTGATGGACGGAGCATATGGAACCTTTCCAAACAAAGAAAATGTTCGTTGAAATTCTCATAAGAGAATATTTGTTAGTCATTGCTGACTGTTTTGTGTACCGTCCCTATGACGAGTGTGGAAAGCGAAAGATGTTTTTCTATCCTCAAACGAATCAAAACATTTTTAAGCCAGCAACGGCTGTCCGCGTTATCAGTGTTATCTATTGAAAAAAAAAACTTGTGAAGTCAATTTCAAATTTTAATGATCAAGTCATCGACCACTTTGCTGCTCAGAAATTTAGGAGGATGAACTTTAACTACAAATAGATTTAATGGTCATGGTCCTATGGTGAGTTTAGCAAAATTTTATCATCTAGGTACCTATTTGAAAATTTCATATATGACAGTTACACTCATATTTCTACACAGAAAAGTGTGTGTATGATATTAAGAAATGTAAAATGTTTGCTTGCGACGCATTTTCCTATCCCCATTCCAAAATCTGGTTATACGTGTCCCACCTGTCTTTTCCCCCACGAATCGCCGCTGCCCTCAATAAAACTGTAAAAAATGTATATATAGGATAAACAGCTGCCATACCTTAGTTTTAAAAAGTCAATTTGATAATGTAACACTGTTTACGAAACTATAGTCACACAGTCAAAAAATAAAAGAAATGATAAATGAGTGATGAATATTAAAATAAAAATTTGATGAAAAAATGACTAAACATCGTCCAACGATTTTTCAATTGGTTTATACCTTCCAAAAAGTACGATTTGTCGAACACTACAAAATAATCCTTTGTTTCGGCGACAATCTCTACATTTAATGTGAAATTCTTTTCAGCCAGGCATTTCTTCATGCTCGGGAAGAGGGAGAAGTCAAAGGGGAACAAGTTCGGAGATAAATAGGATCCAATACAAATTAGTTGAATTAGTCCGGAGATAAGTAAATATGGTAGATGCGGCATCAATTCGTAAAACCAATTGACTAATTTCGCCGTTGTAACGGCGAACAAATGGGCGGGTGTTTGTTCGTATAGTACAGCTTAATAATCACCTGTGATAGTCTTTCCCTTTTCTAAATAGTCGATGAAGATCATGCTTTGCGAATCATGCCACTATTTTGACCGTTCGTTCATTTTTGGTGTGTAGTGATGAATCCGATAAATCCGAATCATCAACACTTCCGCCGCACCAACTATTTCGGATTGCGCTTCTATATTTTTCAATGCCTTTGTGCTAGTCAAACTCGCTCATTCCGTTTTTGATGTATTATGTTGATTGTATTAACCACATTAACGTTGTTTCCAAAAAAAAATCAAACTGTGCACGCTGTTATGTGCTCATCTTATTTAAAGTTGCTGAATAACTACTTGATCAGCTATAAAAATATAATATATTTTACCAAAGTATATGTATAACATACTGCTTTTATTAGTTGTATTAGCTGTGCTATTATTTGTCGTTTTCCTTAAATTATCTGTTAATTAACTGTTAATTATCTGTATATTTTGTCGTAAGCTTTTTGCAGATCTATCTACAAAGGTTAATCTCTCGGTAGGTCTTCCATTCTATATTTGCTTGTTCGATTATTTGCCATATTGTAAAATTGTCATATTCCATCGTTCCTCTATTTCTTTTAAAATCATATGAGGAAGGTTCTTTAATTTCTTACAAAATATTACATAATCTCTTGTTTTTTTTCTTAATAATTTAAGAAATTTGAATAATTTAATATTTTTTTCCTTAATAATTTTTGCCCATGTCACAGCATTTTGTTCCTTCATATTATTTCCCACCTCAATATTATTTTATTTTTGTCTTTACCACTTATTACCCGTTGCTACATTTTCTTTTCTTTTTTATATTTAGTATTTTAATCCTTTCGCGCATTTTTTGATAATAATCAGTATTTGCTATTGTCATTTTCTTCTATTTCTCGCTATTCTCTCCATTCATTTTCAACATTCTTATCATAATGCTCGGTCTTTCTCGTTTATCCTTCAAGAACTTAATTGATCCATTTCCCTGATTTTCCTTTTAATGTTCGATACCAGGAATTCCTGTAATTTTGAGGTCTAAATCCAACGTCGCTTGTTGCAGTTACAACTAAATGGGGTAAAAACCTTTCGAGGAAACAACAGGCGGATATGCTACATGCTATAGGAAAAAATGTAAAATACAACTCGGAATTGGTCCTTGGTTATGTCAGTTCAAGTCTGAGTGAGTTCGGAGGTCTTCGGAGAAGTGTTTAATATTGGCCACTCAACAGTCATAGGCTACTCGTAGGACTGTCAGTTCATCGACCCATAAGGGGGAGCTGACCGTGGTTAATCTTAATCGATAACTGATATCGTAAATGAAAGTGCAGCCCACGTTGAGCTATCTCAACGTATTGACGCAATACGAATGTATTGACGCATCTCTAACTTAAAATAACTAACTAATTAAACTTTTCGTTTCAATACTTTTCAGATACCTTTAAATAAGAAAATACAGGGTACAAAAATACCAAAAATTTGGAACACAGAAATCATATTGCTAATATATAAAGGAAAAGATAAGATAAAATGCGAAAATTACAGAGGAATTGCGTTATCGGGTATACCAGGATAAATATTGGCTATAACACTAGAAAATAGTATAGGAATGAAATAGAAGAAACGATAATTCGAGGATGCCGTTTTACTAGATAAGAAGGGAAGATATTTGGAAAGAAAACAAGCAATAGATAGAAGCGCAATAGAAATAATAATAAAAATATATAAAGATACTGAAAATGTAATAAGAATAAGCAATGAAGAAGTAAAAGATATATAACGAATATATAAGTGAAAGGATGGATATATGAGTGAAGGAAAAAAAAGAATTTATTTTGAGCCCTGTACTATATTCAATAGTGTTAGACTGAGTAATGAAAGAAGCGGAAAAAGAGATGAACATCATAAAATTGGGATACTATAAAATGAAAAAAATATAGCTGAATTCGCAGATGACATGACAAATAAATCAGAAAAATCAGGGAAAAAATCAGAAAGAATAAATATAAAAATAAACTTAAATGCAGCAAAAAGCATCATTATTTCAAGAGAGCAGAAAATACTATAAAGAAATGGAATATGCAAAGACAATGGAATACAACATGTTAAAAATGTATTAAGTATTTAGAAACGATAAGTGAAAATAACAACAAAATAGAAAAAGAAATTGATAAAAGAATGGAAAAAGCAGAAAAAATTTTCAATATGATGAATACACTTCTAAATAAGAGTGCAATACCATACAATATAAAACCAGAAGTAATAAAATAAATAGTGCGACAAACGATATTTAAAGGGTGTCCCGAAATAATGTCGAAATATTTTGGGAGTTGAATCTAGGGAATAAAACACAAAAAAAAAGATCCTATAAACAAACCCCAAAAATTGCTCCAGAAATTGCTTCTTAAAGGTGAAACTCTGGAGATGTTTTTTTTGCAATTACAATTGATGTAATATTTTCGAAATGATTTATGCTAAAGTCGTGACATTTGGTATACTTCAATAAGTTGGTATGGTAAAACGTTTTTTTGTGTTAATAATTAAATATTTTAGTCAGGGTCATTTCATATAGGGGCGTATCGTTTGTAAATGCTACCATAACTTTTTGTTTATAATATTTCTTAATTTATTAAATCAAATTATTGAATCGGAAAGATTTTTATATAAAAAGGGTCCTTTTATTTCATCTCGTAAAGATAGACCGTTTTCCAGAAAACTGACTTTTTCTAAATCTATGCACGATTACATGGATATCGAAATGCATCTTAATAATCAAGAAGGCGGCTGTCACTATTAATTTTTGTCTTTGGCGTTTCGTAAAACTGGACCATTCACGCAATAAAGTTTAGATCTTTAATATTCAAACTGCAAAATGGCCCATTATTCCTTCCAAGAAATGGCGAATAGGCATTTTATGTACGGAAAGGCATGTGAAGTTGGAGGATTGTATGCAGATGCTTTACCCGGAAGAGTACTTCGTTTTACAAAAACATTTCGTATAGTATTCGACACCTCGTATAGTAGTGAGACCCGAGCACTGGCCGAAAAACATAAAACATCAATTAATGCAATGTAAATTAAATGCAATGCAAGTGAGTTATAAGACATAATATACAGACTAAACTTACAAATAAAGGCAATAAATTAAAAAATGATGAAACGACAACTTAAATGATTCGGACACAAGTAAAGAATGCTATATAGCAGGCTCACAAAGGTAATGACGAAGCGAGAAGAGCGAGAAAAAAGTGGATTGAAAGGATTGGAGAAGGAGCAAAAAGTAGAGGAATAGAATGGGAAAGTATTAAGCATATGACAGAATTGGAAAGGACTGATAAAGAAATATATGGAAGGACAATCGAAATAAATAAAAAGTTTACATCAAAAGGTTGATATGAACAGGATTAGAAAAATCAGAAATCAGAATACATCTTTCTATTATATCATGTGTTTGATATTCTATATACCATTGTACCATAGTTTTCCTCTACGTAAATCCTTATTGCAATAATATCGTTTTATTTATCTACTAATTAATTCCCCTTATTCGCCTGCATTTATATTATAGTCATTGCTGTATTTGTTGTTTTCTATGATTTATTTGCTTTATGACATCTTATACCTATATATACTTCAAAATAAATGCTCATATATTCATAACAATACTAAATTTTATATTAAGGACCATTTATATTGATTAAATGAAACGGTAAAAGCTCGGTATACCTCGTATAGCATGATAAAAATAAAATTTAGAACAAATACGTTTTAAAAGAATGAGCCAGCTATTTCTCTTTTATTGTCGGACGAAGCAAAACAAAGGCGGCACCAGTCGACTAATCAGCCCGCGTCATCTTTGACACATTCAGTAGAAAAACCGCGAAGAGATGCTCTCTTGTAGCTTAAAACAGCTTGTCGTCGTTTTTCGCAGTACAAAACGTCTTTTTGCCACCGTCCTAATGAAAAATTTATCTGCAGCGCTGGTTCCTAATTTGATGGCGACAATGGCGAATGGTCTGCTCTGAAAATTCGCCCGAGTAAAAGATAATTTACCCGTTGAGATATTCTGCCCCATTGTCTAGAATAAGATACAGAGATACGTTTACAGAAATAAGTTAAATTACATAGTCGTTAAATATTGCAAACTTTCAAGTATTCTATGAGGACTCCTTACAAATTTTTGAGACAGACCTATTTATACATATATATATATATATATATATATATATATATATATATATATATATATATATATATATATATATATATATATATATATATATATATATATATATATAACAGAAATCTTTCACCCTTTCTCCACCGTGCCTTCCGATGGCCTTCGCCGAAGTGTCAACCATGCGACGTCACGTGTCTCTCGGGACCGGTTTCTAGCCTTTCAGCCGTCATCAGCCGAGCTCTAGACGAACGCAAGGAAAGCAGTTCGGAGAACATTAACGACATTATCTCCATTACGAATCGAACGTAACCTGGTGCGGACTGGATCTGGATGCACAATTCCTGTTTCTCGTAAGCGTCTTGCTAGACGTGTAAACACCTTCTTCGAATAATGCCTTCTTTCGGGATATTGACTTGCATATTGCCTCTCTGCAATACATGCATTTTCAAAACATTGGAAATACACCGCCAACATGTCATAGGCATCGTTATTCGTAAAAGGCATTGTTAGATATTATTATAATAATTATTAATAATCAATAAATGCAACGTTGAAAATGTAATGCATTTCAAAACTGACAAGTTAATTTGACTGTTTTTGTTTTTTTCCATGGTTCTCTTCTTACACTCTTTGTGTAATGTACTTAAGGATTGCATGCGTTTATTTGGAAACGCCATTTCATTCATCCATTCATTTAGTTTAAAAGAAAGAGTAGGTATATTTATTAGTGACTGATTTCAATATTTTGTCAAATAGAATTTAAGCATCACAAAAGAGAAAATGCAACAATTGGGGAAAGGCATTTTTTCGGCTTATGCAAATAAATCAGAAAATATTATCAAGGTCAGGATTAGAACATTTATGATGATTGATACTGAATAGATAATTTTATTTTTTAAATAAAATTGTTGCGGTTGCGATTGCCACCTAAATATTAAGACCAATTTTTAACTTAATATTACGGAAAAAAATAAAACTAACTGATGTTGTTCAGAAAAATCGAAATATCTCTTGACATGTCAGAGATATCGATTTCGAGTTTTCACTGGACGATTTCTCTTTAAATTACCTTTCTTGCCATATAGTAAAAGCTGTACCATTCCATTTGAAAAACCTGAACAAAACTTCAAAAAAACTATTGTTGAATGTAACGCCACCTCGCAATTTCATTTATAAACTAAATAATGTATCTCCCATATTATCTGATTGACCCAGCAATTGCCTTTTAAATGAATCCAAATTGAGGAAAATCGGTTAAGGCAAACGGACATTAGACGACTTTTTATCTCAATAGGTAAAACTCCCCCCCCTACCCTCTATTCGTGAAATTACGACAAAATGTCATAAAACAAAGTTGTAGGAGACAGTTTGCTGATTATAACAGATAATTTTTCTTACTCGGTTAACTCTTGAAAATACACAAAAGAAATTATTTTTAAAAATGTTTAGCTCGTCACGCCCTCTTGCGGTCGTTTTAGAAGCTTAAAAATATTTTTGGTGAATTTCTCATGATCATTTTTAGTACAATTTTTTTTCCCCAAAGCTGTGGGATAAATAGTTTTCAAAATACGGCCGCGATCCATCCTAAATGGGACACCTGGTATATATTTTAAATTCACTAGAGACAATGGCACTATACAGTAATATTTGGCAGCTATACTATATGTAATATATAACATATAATATACTAGCTGATACCCACCTACTTCGCTGGACGTAAATTAAACTTTAGCAATAATTGATTTTTTTATGATTAAAATTATTTTCAGAATTCCAAAGCTTTTATCTGCTATTTGACAATTTTTGACTTTCAGAAAATCCCTTCTTAATTGATCTCTAAGTAGCAAGAGGAATATGCTTGTCAAATTTCAAATCTGTAGGTCTTATAGTTCCGGAGATTTCGTTATGAGTTAGTGGTAAAATAACTTAATATGTAATATATAATATATAATATATAATATATAATATATAATATATAATATATAATATATAATATATAATATATAATATATAATATATAATATATAATATATAATATATAATATATAATAAATAATATATAATAAATAATAAATAATATATATTATATAATATATAATATATAATGTATAATATATGATATATAATATATAATATATAAAAAAATAGAACACCATTTCTAAAAACAAAATATGGTAACATCAGACGAGTCCCTCAACTCAAATATTTGGGTGAAATAATCATGGAAAATGGGTTGGAAAAAGAGGCCAATAAGGGTAGATGTCAAAAAATGGAAACTGCATTGAGACTTACACAAAATATTTACAACAAAAAATGCCTATCTAAAAACACAAAACTGAGACATTACAACACAGTTATTAAGCCAGAATGTCTATATGCCGCAGAAACGCTCATTTTGAATAGAAAGCGGGACATCGTGAACATTGAAAAGAAGGAAAGAAAAATAATAAGAAAAATCCTAGGCCCTAAACAAATAAATAACACAACATACCGACTTCGAGAAAACCAAGAAATCTAATAATACACAGATATACATAGCGATATGAGAAAAAGAAGACTTAAGTAAAAAAGAAGACTTAAGTTTTACGGACACATAAAACGGATGAATCCGAGTAGGCTAACTAGACAAACAGTCGAATTTTATGAAAATAGGAGTAGAGCTAAAGTAGAAATAATTAAATGGATTGCTGCAATCAAAGAGGACCTAAGATCAGCAAATATTACACAAAGTGAAATTCAGAATAGAGGCTGTTTCAGACACAAGGTTGGCGTTTGGAAGGTTGGCCAGAGAGAAAAATGTAGGATGACTGGAACAACTTGGTCTGACGAAAGGAAAAAAGCTCATAGCGAAAGAATGAAATTAGTATGGGCGCAAAGGAAGACTAACAACAACAAGCGCCTTTAATTGTACTTCGCGTGGTCCACCAGGGTCCATACGTGAATAATAATGATAATATAAAAAATAATATATAATATATAATATATAATATATAATATATAATATATATTATATAATATATAATATATAATATATATTATATAATATATAATATATAATATATAATATATAATATATAATATATAATATATAATATATAATATATAATATATAATATATAATATATAATATATAATATATAATATATAATATATAATATATAATATATAATATATAATATATAATATATAATATATAATATATAATATATAATATGCAAAGTTTTGGGGTTAGAGGCGCATCAGCAACTGAGAAAGCTATTTAGCGACTGAACCTACAGCTTAACGTGATTTCCGAACCACAGTCATCAGCTACCATTCTCCTCTGTGCTACCCGAAGTTTTTGAATTGACTGGGATGTGAGTGTCCAGGTTTCACTTCCGTATGTCTTAACGGGTAGAACGCACTGATTGAAGACTTTTCTTTTCAGGCAAAGTGGCAGTCTGCTTTTAAACACAATGTTGAGCCAGCCAAATACCTGCCAGCCACTTTTAACACGCCGGTCAACTTCCCGTGCGGTATTCCCCTCCATTGAAATCCTCTGCCCAAGATATATAAAGCTGTCCACAATCTCCAAATGCCTTTTTTGGTTTATTTTCAAGCCAAATGGTTCGCCAGCCCTTGGCAGTTCTTGTACGTGTCTTTGCAGCTCCTCTGGGTCTTGTGAAAGGTGAACGATATCATCTGCAAATCTAAGATGGTTTAAGTTTGCACCATTGATCTTTACACCATCCTGTTCCCAATCCAGTTTACGGAATACTTCTTCAAGGCCAGCGAAGAAAAGAATGGGCTATATTGCGTCACCCTGCCGTATACATTGTTCTACATTAATTCCCACGTCAAGATCATCAAGGTGAATTTGGCTGTAGCTCCATCATATATCGATCTTACAAGGTTTACATATGATTTATCTACCCATTGGCTAAGCAGTGCATCCATTATTGCATGCTTTTAGATGGGGTCAAAAGCTTTTTCGTAGTCGATAAGCATTTTCGTCAGTTCTTGTGGTTCCAATTCTGGCATTAAAATCACCCATTAGGATTTTATATCTACATTTCTCCTTGTATAAAAGCTGCCCCACATCATCATAAAATTCTTCAATTTTGTCATTCCTATGGCTTATAGTTGGTGCATAAGCTTGGACGATTTGAAGTCTAAACTTTTTATTCAGCTGAATGACGCATTGGGCTAGTCGATCAGATGTACTTTCAAATTTTACCACACTGTCCTTTAGCTTTCGATTGATGAGGAATACAATTCCGCCACATCGGCCATTTTCCATACCTCGAGTGTAAAGTACGTGTCCAGTGTGTGTTGGTTCCAGTTTGATTAACTCTTCACCCTTTCTTGGTGTTTCACAGAGCCCAATAATATCCCAATGTATGTTATCAAGTTAGATTAATCGGCCTCCGTTTTCATAGTCCGTTTATTTAGCGTTGCAACGTCAAAAGTCCAATGGCAGCCTGATCTAACCCGGTGATTCTTAGCACCCTCTGCCTTGGAGCAGGTCTTCCCGCTGCCGTAGGTAGTTGCTCCTTGGCCTCCGGCGAAAGAGGGCCGTGTTGTATATATATATATATATATATATATATATATATATATATATATATATATATATATATATATATATATATATATATATATACAACAATTCATGAACAAATTTGAAGTAATGTCTGAATGATTGTAGCGTGTTCATATATTTTTTCTCCTTTATTTGAGTTTTTCGCCACTGTCTAAAACTCAAAAAATATCAAAAATACCTGTTCTTATTTAAAGAAAGAATCACTGGGTAAAAACAAAAAACCAAACGGAGACAAATTTCTCAGTGATTCTTTTTTGTAATAAATTTGCCTACGAACAATATTTTAAAGATCTAAAAATGTTATAAAAAAATTTTACAAAGCATATTCACTACCAAAAGTTAGTTAAAATGTTTTCATATTATTTGTTTATATTAATTTAATTCTAGTTTATAGATGAAATTTGCCCTTTCTTTTTAATTATACATTATTTTCAATTTAATTATTAATATATTTAATAAGTCTATTTAATGTATTATATATATTTATTTAATTATACATTATTTATCTTTATTAATTTTTATTACTTTTTGGGTAGAACTTTTAATTTTAAATGAAGTCTAGAATAGACTAGACGTTGATCACTTTCATATTCAACTCCGGGAAAATCTACCTTTTATTGATATATATATATATATATATATATATATATATATATATATATATATATATATATATATATATATATATATATATATATATAATTATTTATATATTGTGTTAATTGTTATATCGTATCTTTGATATTTTATGCCCATTTGTTCATTTATTTATCCGTAAATGTATATCTGGGAATGCCTGATATTTACTTATAGTGCACTTACTACCACTTATCATATTTTGCATTGGACGTGCTATCTAGCTTGAAAAACTTCTTAGTCGCTAAAGGACTACAAGGCCGATGCGACTAAATCAAATTTTTTGTGGTATTGTGTAAATGCAATGACAAAACTTGTATATATCTATATACGTATGTAGCCTTTTTTCTGTTTGGTATTTTCTTCTCCAAATGTCTAAGGGTATAAATGACACAATAAACGTCTAAAATGTTACTTATAATGTATTTTGAAAAGATAGTTACAGTTTCCAGTCATTAATAATATAAATCTCTCCAGCGAAGCTCCGAATGTATTTTTCACTCAATTAACGTACACGTCGCTTCTTCCCTGGTACTTTATTATTTACTGGTACTTCAGTGGTATTTTATTATTTTAACTAATATATATTCTGCTGTCGCCTCTCTTACGTATTTTTCGTTCGCAGTTCTTCGCCACGTTAGGCGATTGCACCCCAACTCTAGGATATCGATCTACTCACGTCTACGTATAGAATCATTGTATTTCGTCTAAACTTGGCACTATGCTGTCATCAAACACATACTCGGTACTATGTTATCGTCCAAAACGTCTACTACCGTCATCGATACAGCTCTCTTTAGTGTTTGTGTGTTCCCTCTGACATATGTATAATCTTTCACTATCAGACTTCGTCGCCTACTGTCAATCAATAATATTATGACCGAAAACATAAAAGCTAGGATTATTAGTTATACTAATATTAACACGATTCCTGCATTCGGCCATCTGACTAAGAGTCCGCCTCGGACTCCGAACACTACGGTATTCAAGGTTTCATAAACTCGGCACATGGCGATGTCCGAAAGGGTCCTTAGTGGTCTCCAATCTTCATTACATGAAACCTCCCCTTTTTTTCATTTTAACAATTTCGTATGGTTCAAGATATTTGCGGTTCATTTTGAGTCCAGTTCCAAATTTAGTACATTTTATTACAACAAGATTCCCAAACTTATACTGAGATGCTTTCTTTCGCCATAATTGCTTTAATTGCTCTTTAATTTGCTCTTTTGCTTTAATTTTGCTTAATTTGCTTTAATAAAACCGCTTTCTAGATTCTTCTTCAGTTTCTTTCTCATCTCTGCTCCAATTAATACTTCAAAAGACGTTATACCTAATGCTTTTCTGGTAAGTAGAGTTAAGCGCTCTCATGAACTCGGGGTAAATGTTTATACCATTTAGTAGCATCATCTATACTAAGTTTTGTTAGTATCGGTATGACAATTCTGTGGATTCTTTCCACTTGTCCGTTACCTAGGAAATACCAGTCGTAATTGTTACGTGTTGGATTTCTTCTTTAGTCCAATATTCTATTAATTTACTTAGTAAAAGCTGTACCCTTATCACTCTGTAAAGTAAAGATATTCACAAATTTGTGATTTTCAGTAGCTTTGCCTCTGATTGTACCTCCTATACATCCTTAACCGTTTTGGGTTTCTTGACAAAGAAACATTCAACAGTCCATGTCGATCTGCTGCAGAATGAAAGCCTCTTCAGCATGCTTCCAACTTTCACGGTACTGGGCTTTCCTCGGCCACTCGGGTCCTATGTGTCGGGTCTTATGTCCTATATGTATATATATACATATACTTATCCGAAAATCAATGTTTACTTGTTTTCACTTTTATTTAATTTTAAAAGTTTTATCTTCCAAAAATTTTCCGCTTAGTAACTAATAATTTTGAAATTAAAGTTCACAATTTTTTTTTTTAATTCAATTCTTTACTAAAATAGGAAAGAAGAATAATGTTATGTTTATATTGCCAAAAAAAAAACAATAAAATTAATTTTTAAAAGAATATGATGTATTTCTTTGTGTTTTTTCCATGGCTTGAAGGGCAGTGCGGTGCATTAATCTTCTATAATTTTTTGGAACTTTTGAATTTGAAACTTTGCAGAAACTACATTCGGTATATGGCAACAAAGTATAAGGCGGGCCAATAATTGTTATACTTAATAAACCTGTACCCTGTAGACACTGAGGATAGTGGCAATAAATCTCTTACCAGACGACACTGCTGCTAAATAATTTTATAAAAATAATTATTCATGTATTACTGTTCGACGTGTTTACCACCTAGAGTAGGGATTGACTTTAATACAATATTGGGATGGAAAATTCGAGGAAACTGATACCGCCCTAGACAAGAAAGTAACAAGCCATCGCTCAGAATAAGAAAAGAAGGAAAATGTAGGAGGAGTTAAAGCTTTTGTTTTTTAAGGACATTAAATTGCAGTTCTACAGGATCCAGTTGGTGTAGGATCGGAAGCTTGATGAATGACTTCGTTTGAGACAAATTATTCATCAACATAGAACTGCAACTTTTCTTCCTTCCCAATGGGCATTTCAGTAAACAAAATTGCCAGTATTTGACGAGAAAAAGACTTTAGCTGAGGCATGATTCACGACATCCACTGAAAGTAACTGATTGGGCTTGTATTGTCAGTAACATTAAAACATCTTTGAAGAAGTAGAAATATTTAAGTACATGAGAGTATTATTAACAAATTGCAGATAAAAATGTAATCGAGATATAAAAAAACAAGGTATAAATGGGAAAATATTAATGGGATATAGATCAAGTTTTGCACGACTAACAATCTATATAAATAAAAATGTAAATGTTCATTTATTCAAAATCTTAAATCTCCGAAGGTTTTTCACCAATTGCTTTGAAATTTTGACACAACGTTGCATTCAAATACGCGCATATTTGTATATACCTATTATATAGATTTATACCTGTGACAGGTGAAAACGTGCTTTTTTTGAAAAACAGCGCAATCTGTTTGACTTAAAAGCAACATGCGTTATACTAAATATTTTACGGCAATGGAAGCGCCATCTGTTGAATGTAATAGCAACACACGCAATACTAAACAGTCCTCATGCCGGAAAGCGTGCTTCTTGACAGCTTCTGTCCCTTAGCTTTATTGTTTCCGATTGCATTGTTAAATTAAATTTTCATAGATTTCGATTTATTTTTATTTTGATTTAATTATTTAGTCAGACTGAGCCACAGCAACGCGTACCCGGCCACGTGTACAGCTAGTTATAGAATAAAAATTAAGTTAAAAATCCACATTTATAATACACAGGACATTAGTAAGACTAACAATAACATACAATAGAAGCAATAACACTAACCAATAATAAACAACATAAGTGAAACAGAGAGTTAACGAATTGCGAAATATAAGAGGTGCTAAAAAAAGAAAATGTTAATTAAGTAGTAAGAATAATTAAATCAATGAGAAATAACTTGTATGGACACATGATAAAAGAGAATGGAGGGAAAAGATGATAGAAGAGAAACGAATGAAAACCAATGAGTAAAAGAACCCAGGGATTGAATAAGAAACAGATAAAACAGTGGACAATTCACTGTGGGAAACAAATAACAAATTAACAATTTAATTATTGGAAATAAATAGTATACCTAACAATAACTTACCGAGAATTCTGAGAGACAAAAAAGAATTGATCCAATGAAGATGGGTTAATTTTTACTTCCGATTTTAATGGTGTAGTGACATTTACTTATGAAATATATTAGCTTAATTGGATGTCTAAATATCGCAATCACCCGCAAACGTATTAGGCAAAGTCGTTTCACTATAAATAAATTTACGTCTGTTGTTACGTCTAGGCTTTAGTAAGACTTAAATATCCAATAGTAGTAAGCAAGTCTAAAATTTCTCGGTGCCCTAAAAATAAACAGTTTCCGTTTTGTTATTCTTAAAATATTACAGATTATTGCCTTGTTTTGTAGGTTTTGAGTATTTTGTTAACGATATCAAACTGTGATTAATGAACGTCGATAATGATTGACACCGCGATATTTTAATTTCGATGAAATTAATCAATTTCAAGGATAAAGTAAATAGGCTTTACGATGTAGGAGCTGAGAAAATATTTAGAATGGGTTCGTTAGTATAAACATATTTCTCGACAATTTATTTTACGTACAGCAGTTTTTTAACACAACACGATTCGTATATTAAATAACTTTCGTTATTTATTATAACTAATAATTAATATTTGTCATATATAATGTGTTATCAAATATGCCTAAAAAGTCAATATGGTAATTTTTTTTACCAACCATACATATCAGTTAGTGTGTATGTTTTAAAAAAAATATTTCGAAAGGATCCTTTCCATGTCAAAACTATGACAAAATGATTTATGGGCATGTACAATCAGAAATGGATGTTGGGTTCGATTTTAATAATTTTAAAATATCTTGGATATTTTATGATATGGTAAAACATAGATACAAGTAGTAAACAAATATATTTTTTTTAATGTAGGCATCATGTTAATATTAGTATAATTAATAATTCTAACTTTTATGTTTTCGGTCATAATATATCCCTAATCCCTAACCATTCAACGATTATATGTCAGAGGTGACACACAAAAATAAAAGAGAGACATACCGATATAATGTATCGGAAGGATTTAAAGTCTTGATGTTGGTTTTTCTCAAAGGATTTATTTAAAGATATATAACTTTAACAAAACTACGTATAACTAAGTTACTTCTTAATATTTAATTAGAATTATAGTCGCGAACAGTGTATAATGAACTAGCGGACGGAATAGAATCGAATAGAAAATGTATTAAGTGTTAAAATTTCCTTTTATGTCTAGAGTTCCGAGAGGACTAGCTATATTTTCGTAACCGCACCAAACGGTCATTATGATATAATATAATTGTTGGAAGATGTGGTCATTCCTTGGGACCTAGACCTGTTTATTATTTAGTTAAGGGGTGTAAATACAGCAATAATACAATATAAATAAGCGTTTATTATAATGATGTTTGTGGACGGAAATAGGATTAGAAAGTTTTATTTCAACTACGTATATCTTAATTATAAACAGCAAAATTATACATAGGAACGTTTTCTTATTTTAATGCTACCGATATATTACATGAATCTAAAGCTACGGGTACATTACACGGATAACGGTAGAAGACGTTTTGGAAGGCAGCATATTGGCGATTATGTTTTTGACTAGAGCATGGTGCCAAGTTTAGATGAAATACAGTGACTCTATGCATAGATGTCAGTAGATCGATACCCTAGAGTTGGAGTGTAATCGTCTAACGTATTATGTGACGAAAAATGCGTAGGAGTGGCGACAGTAGAATCTATATTAGTGAAAATAATACAATACAGAGTAAAGTACAAGTGAAGTAGGGATCTGTGTGTTAATTGAGTGAAAAAGACATTCGGAGCTTCGTTAGCATGGTTTGTATTAATAGTGACAGAAAACTGTTAACTATCTTTTCAAAATACGTTATAAGTTACATTTTAGACGTTCTCTTCTCTGACGTTTGCACAGTCAGAAAATATATTTATATCAAGTATTTTAAGGATGTTGTACTAACTCGAAAAACAATAATCATAAAAGGGTTACGATCAAGTCAAATAAGAACTCTAGGTTCATTTAAAAGTCGAGATAAGTGGTGAGAGCTTTGATCCTTTATTTCATGTAATACCAATATGCGCCTCAAATTTTCTAGAAAATGATCTATTAGAACAAACCGGAATTCACTTACGGAACGACAGAATAGTCATATAAGGAAAAGAAAAAAAATAATTTTTTAATGAATGTCACCATAGAAGAAAATAATCAAGACAAAACGTATTTAGATTTAGGGAATATTGTAGATAAAACTTATAGAAAGATTATTACAGGAATGGTTGATCGTTAAAAACCAAAGAGGTCTAAAACGACTGATATAACGATAAAGATCTTACTAAAGAATGAAGAACCAATTTATTAGAGACCAGCTAGAAGATTTTCGATTCCAGAGAAAATAGAAGTCGATCGTCAAATAAAAGAATGATTAAATCAAGGTATAATTAAGGAAAGCTCATCAGATTTCGCTAGGCATATAGTTTTTGATATTAGATTTATATTAGTTTTTATATAGATCTGATATTAGGATATGTTGCGAATACAGAAAATAAAATAAAAATAATATTAATGATATATTTCAACTCCCATTAATCGAGGATGACCTGGATAAACTGGAAGGAGCTGAAATATTTACAACCATTGATTTGAAAAACAAATTCTCTCTGTCAATGTTGATGAGGGTAATATGAGATCTTTCGTTACGCCGTCAGGCCAATATGAATTTTTGAAATGTCCATTCGGTTTGTGTAATAGCCCGGCAGTATTCCAGAGGTTTATTAGTAACGTTTTTATAGCTGACAAAAAAGAAATTTGTAACATATAACATGGATGATGTGTTTCTCTCTCTCTCTACCATGGCTAGAGAGACAGTTTAGACAAGCAACAGAAAATATTTGGTAACCCACATCGAATCATCACCGATAAGGGTACAGTTTTTTAATGGAAGTGAATTCATAGAATATTGCACTAAAGAAGGAATCCAACACCTAACAATTACGACGGGCATTATCTGAGGCAACGGACAAGTGGAGAGAATTCACAGAATTGTCATAGCGATACTAACAAAACTTAGTATAGGTGATCCTCCTAGATGGTATACACATTTACCGCGAGTTCAAAGAGTGCTTAACTCTACTTACCAGAGAAGCATTAGCATGATATCTTTTGAAGTATTAATTGGAGTAAAGATGGGAAAGAAAGAGAATATTGGGAGTTGAGTGAAGAAGAATCTAGAAAATAATTTAATGAGAATCGGGAAGCATTTCGTAACTAATTACGAACGGAAATGATGTGTAGAAAGCTTGTTTAAGATTCAGGAAAAAAAAACAAGAAGGGTTATAACTTAAGACGAAAGAAAGCAACTCAGCATAAGTTGGGGAATAGTGTTGCAATAAAACATATTAAATTTAGAACTGGAGTCAAAGTAAACCGCAAATATCTTAGATCATACGAAGTCGTTAAAATGAAAGAGAATGGGAGATATGATGTAACGAAGATTGGAAATCCTTCGGACATCGTCATATGCAGAGTTTATAAACCTTGAATACTATACTGTTCGGACTCCGACGCGGACTCTTAGTCGGATGGCTGAATGTAAGAATCGTGTTAATATTAGTACAATTAATAATCCTAGCTTTTATGTTTTTGGTCTTAATACCATTGATTGACAGTAGGCGACGAAACCTGACAGTGAAAGATTATATGTCAGAGGCGAGACAAAAAAACAAAAGAAAGATGTACCGAAGACGGCAGTAGACGTTTTGGACCAAGTTTAGACCAAATACAATGACTCTATGCGTAGACATGAGTAGATCGATATCCTAGAGTTGGGATGCAATCATCTAACGTCTATCGAGGGTAGAATCTATATTGGTTAAAATAATAAAATATAGAGTAAAGTACCAGTGAAGTAGCGACGTGTGTGTTAATTGAGTGAAAAAGACATTGGGAGTTTTATATTATTAATAAACTCGTTGGCGAGTTTTATATTATTAATGACTGAAAACTGTAAACTATATTTTCAAAATATATTATAAGTAACATTTTAGACGTTTAGTGTGTCACTTATACCCCTAGACATTTGGGGAAGAAAATACCAAACAAAAAAAAACCTACATACATGTATAGATATATAAAAGTCTTATCCCTGCATTTACACAATACCACTAATAATTAGATTTAGGTCGCATCGGCCTTATATTCTTTTAGCGACTAAGAAGTCATTCAAGCTAGACAGCACGTCCATTGCAAAATATGATATATTGTAGTAAGTGCACTATAAGTAAATATCAGGCAATCCTAGATATACATTTACGGATAAATAAATGAACAAATAGGCATAAAATATCAAAGATACGATATAATAATTAACATAATATATTAAAAAATATACAAATCAATAAAAGGTAGATTTTTCGTGGGGTTGAATAAGAAAGTGGCAATCGACTAGCATATTCTAGACTTCAGTTAAAATTTAAAGTGCTACCCAAAAAGTCCAATCACAAGAAGCTACCTTTCCTGGAGACTTTCCTGAAGCTAAATGTGGAAGAAACCGCGGACTACTCTATTCCAGATTTTACTAGCTATATCCTGCCACGCTGCTCTGTGGCTCATCAGACTAAGCCCTGAGCTCATCACATGAAATAAATAGAGAAGTAAATAAAAGTATTCTAGCAAACAGAAATTCACCAAGAAAATACATCATTCAATTTAATACCGTGCTTTGCGTTAAGTTTACGTTTGTTGTTAAAATCATAAGTATTGGAAGTGTTTGAAAACATGAACACAAGTAAAAACAGTGATGTGTGTAAGCGAAAACATGTAATATTTCCGCTTTTTTTCAAAAAATTATTATAAAAATATTTATAGAAATTATTACTTTTATTAGTGGGTTGTTCAAACATTTTACATAATAATATTAGTGTCTTTCATATCCTTTTAGATGGTACCTAGATAAACATTGTATGTTTAGTCATTTTTCAGATATAAGTGTTTTTTGTCTAAAAAGGCCCGCTTTTTAGACAAAAATACTTATATCTGAAGAAATAAGTGTTTTTAACTGGTATGAAAACTCTTGAGATATACCGAAATGACGCTCGGCAGGTGCCCGGGATATGACAGGTTTCATTTTACTATAAAAACACACTCGTATTGAAATGCAACTTTGTGTCAAAATTTCAAGTCAATCGATCGAGTTTTACAAGCTCAAAATATATATATATATATATATATATATATATATATATATATATATATATATATATATATATGTGATGTCGAGGGCTCTGTCCATTTAAGCTACCCGCCCCGTACAAATTTCCTTTCACTTTTATCTATATCTATTGAGCCACATTATCTATAGTAAGGTAGCATTTTTAAAGTTAAATACTGTAAACAGGGAAAAATGTAGTTAAGGTGTAGAAGTTGATGCGCTACAGCCCCCTCTAGTAGCGAGGTATAACAAAGTGGATAGTGCGAAAATATTCACCGTGTTTTATTCACCCTTTCTCCACGTGGTGCCACCGATCGCCTTCGCCGAACTGTCAACCGAACTGTCATTAAAATGGCCAGTTGATCTGGTGTGGCCCCGATTGCCTCTCTGAACTGCTTTCCTTGCGTTCGTCTAGAGCTTGGCTGATGACAGCTGAAAGGCCAGAAACCGGTCCCGAGAGACACGTGACGTCGCATGGTTGACAGTTCGGCGAAGGCGATCGGTGGCACCACGTGGAGAAAGGGTGAAAGATTTCTGTAATATTTTCCCTCCACGGTTCCGTTACGCTACCTTGTGGGCATATATATATATATATATATATATATATATATATATATATATATATATATATATATATATATATCTATATATATATATATATATATATATATATATATATATATATATATATATATATATATATATATATATATATATCCATATATGCTATATATATGCTATATATATCCATATGGATAACTTCAGAATTCACAAGGGGAAAAAATTATTTATATCGATGGCCTTTTGACCGAATAAAAAGAATATTGCAGCACGCACTTCCAAGATGGGTATACTCCCAGCATATCAAAAAAAATCAAAAATGCTATACGTAGTCACAGAAAGTGTGGGACACCAGATTGTGGCCGGAAGATTTGTCAATCTTACCATTTATACCTCTGCACAAAAAAGGGTCTAGAGAGAAATACGAAAATTGACGCCTTATTGTTCTCATTCCACATGCCAGTAAAATCCTCCTTCACACTATCAGTGAACATTTGAAATCCTACTTACTCGTTCCAGGGAGAGGTAGAAGCGAACATATATTCAACATTCGACAAATAATCGAAAAAGCCAAATAAATTAATCAAGTATCCCTCTGTTTCCTGGATTGCCGGAAAGCGTTTAACAGCATAAAATGGGAGAAATGACAAGTCCTGTAAAAATGGGAGCATTGTATTACCTGATTAGCTTAATTTGTCATCTATACGAGGAAAACAAAGCAGTGGTGAAATTTATCGAACATCCGATAAGTTTTGCGCCAATAAAGGAACTAGATAGGAATGCATGCTGTTATCAATTATATTTAACATTTATGGTGAATATATCATGCGTAGAGCTCTCGAGAATTTGACGGATTGGCGGCATTAATAAAAAACTAACTTAAGATATGTCGATGATACTACCCTTCTTGCAAGATGGACTGACCTTAATTATCAACGAAATTAAGGAAGAAGGCCATCTTTGCCGATTAGAAAAAAATAATTGCATTGGTTCTTTTGAAATTTGGTGCTGGAAACCAGCACAGCCGTTATTCAAGAAACTGATGAACCCATAAAGTTATCTCAAATTATTCATGAACGAATAAGTAGTTTTAATAGTAATAAGTTTAGCGATTGGCTCGCTCCACCAAGGAAGAGAAGATAATGGTTTTAAAGTAGCCTGGCAACGGAAACCTTATCCCATCTCCAAGTACAGTATTGGGGTTCTATTAGAAAATAACGTTAGAGGGAGCAAAGGTGAACGTATCAGGAGCAGCCCATCTGATATATACAATACTAACATATTAAGTTGTTTCGTTTGTGTCTTCAGAGACAGAAATCCCTATTCTTGAGTCGTTTCGGGTTTGCTACACGCGTGTTTAAATAATTCAGTTGCCGAACGTGTGTATGTTTAACAATCAGCCTTTTGTTGTGTGAGAAATATTGCGCCTGAGTTCGCGATTATTGTAAATTCTTAAAATAACGTAATTTTGCGCAAGTATACGCGCAAGGTTATGTGGTTTCAACAAAACCCACACAACTTCAAAATGATATGTTCTGAAAAAGGGAAAAACGTTTATATTAGTTTCAAACATGCTCAGTGATAAAAAAACAACTTATAAAGAGAAACCAAGAAATGGTTGGACTACCTAGTAGATTGCAGCAACGGCACAGGTTTAAACCAGACATAGAGGAGAAAAGGGAACAGTATGAAGTGGAAAATGAAGAGATATTACAAAAAAGCGCATTGTAATATGTACTTCAGAGAACGGTCCAGATTTCCATGCAAACAGTGCATGCGAGCACTTTGCTTGGAATATGCAAATTTTGTATGCGATTCGTGTTTAAATATTGGTATAGAAAATGTTGAGGTTGTCGAATAATATTGTTCTTCGTATTTACCGATTTCATATACATATGTACCAATCTTATAGATATAATGATCAGATTAGTCAGATATAATGCACCCTAATGTGTAATTAATTCTATTGCGCCTGCGCCTCTAAAACGCTTTTGTTTACTATAAAATGTCATTAATACCATAAACTAATTTATACTATTAGGTTATTAATACTATAAAATGTCATTAACATGCTCGAGAAATAATTCAAACATATTCATTTAAAATTTCTGCGAATACGATTTGAATGAAACAGATTCTTTTAAGAATTAAAATCAAAAATATAATTCAAAACAATTCTACACAGATTACACAGTTTGTTCTAAGAAAAACGTAACTGAAAGAAATGAGATAAAAGATTATATTTATTTATAGTTTTCATTATTGTTCGCTATTCAAAACAGCGTTTTTTTCTTTGCCAGTGCAATGCTGAAGTACTCCTAATACTCATTTTTGGAAATGGTCTCCTAAGTTATTTAAATGATTATCGTTTATTTGTTGCTGAACATATCTGAACGAAACCATCTCACACGACCATCACTGTTGATATTGATTTGACGTGATAAAGGGATTTGAGTAGAGTAATAGCCGATAGGTTAAGGCAGATCCCTCACTGGACCAGTTTAGCAGAATATGGTCCATACCTTCAAGATGGTATTTTAACATGGCAGTATAACCTCAAACACGGCCCTCATTCCCTGGAGGCCAAGAGGCGACTACCTACGGAAGCGATTAGACCTGCCCCAAAGCAGAGGGTGCTAAGCATTACCAAGTTAATTAAGGGTACTATTGGCTTTTGAACAATGCTACGCTTAATATACGAATAATGAAAACGGATACCCGACTGCAAGAACTCTTAATTGAACTCCACAATATATATTGGGATATCAATAGGCTATATGAAACTCGAAGAACGGTCATAGAGCTAATCAAACTGAATTCAACTAGTCATTTGGAGTACGAAAAATGGATGGTGCAGTAAAATTTTATGCGTTATTCAGCTGAATAAAAAATGTAAGCTTCAAATTGCTTATGCATCAATTATAAGCCAAAGAGATCAGGAAATTGAGCAATTTTATGATGATGCGGCCCAGGTTCTAGACAAGGAGAAGTGTAGGTATAATATATCCTGATGGGTGACTTATGCCCGAATTGAAAGAGTTAGAACTGGGAAAATATAAGTGGGCGATCTGGAAGTGGCGATAGGGACAATAGGGCAGATTGGTTGATTTCGTTGAAGGACAAGTACTTTATATTATGAATTTATTTTATAGGAAAAATATCAGCAGATAGTGGATATGGAAAAGTCAATCTGGACAAGTGAACAAGTGAAATTAATATTTTGAAATTTTGTAGTCTTCTTAACCATTTTAACATTGAAAGGGACTACCGAATGGAACGAGTAAATGTTAGGATAATTTGTCCAAAAGAAGTTGAAAGAAGATCAAAGTAGATTCTGGAGAGGTCGAGCATGAACTATAAAAGAAAAACGCAATCGAGAGGAGATGCATCGGTTGAATATGCAGCTAGTGCAAACAGAAAACGAGGGAATTAACAAAGCTAAACAGAATCTAAGAAAGGACGGGCGTATTTGCCTAAATGCTTGAAGATGGCATAGTGTGCAGGGTTTCAGAAGTCTGTAAGTTCTCCTAATATACAAGACATTCTTAAGTACTGGCGATAGTCACACATAACATGGATAGAAATTACGATCCCCAATATATGGGCTGCCAATGGTATCAGCTACCGACTCGGCCTTAAACCGAAAAATGCATTAATTAATATTTACTTTAGTAATTCTTATTAATGGCATTAACTTACCACACGCTTAAAATATAAATTATTCAGAATCCATTTTTAGAAGTTTCGTCCTTCGTATTTAACTTATTGAATATCTTCTACGTGCAGATATAGGGTTCCTTAACCTTAAAATACCCCTCTCCTTCACCCTTCCTTAACCCTTTCCAAACCTTGTAAAAAATATTTGGTTCAAGAAAAACTTTTAAATAGTCTAATAATAGGTATCAAAGTTTAAAAATGTTAATGTAATCATATTAATTTTAGAATTTTATCTTGCGATTACTACAAGAAAGCAACCCCTTTTAAGGCGTAATAAATTAGAAATGTCGTGATCCTCCAGAAATGATTCGCGCAAAAGTTATTTTACAGTAAATAAATTTACGTCTCTTATTATTTCTGGGCTTTAGCATGACTTGAATATTCATTTTAAACCGCACCAGACTGGAATTTCGCTATATCCTAAAAATATACCCTTTCCGCATTGTTATTCTTGAAATATTACTTATTATTGCCTTCTTTTCAGGTTTTCAAGTTATATTACTAAACAATTTGTATAAATAAGCGACTATAATTACATATGATTTTTAAAATATGACAGATAATTTTACTTTCATGTTTTCTAACATTTTTGATATATTTAGATGCAATTCATTTATTAATCCATTTCTATGAAAAGTTGCATAGTCGGCCCATTGGAAATATTAAAAATATTAAAAGAAAAGGAAAATTCATTAGTGTTTCACGTAAAAATTGTCAATTCCTTCAGCCGCTTCCAAAACGTCAGTAACTGTTGACAACCCGAGACCGGTTTCAGGCCTTAAGCCGTCATCAGTCGAGCTCGAGCTGAACGCTCGGAAAGTAAAAAGCGGTGGTGCTAGCACGGATGGTTTTTTCTCGTAATTGTATGTTCTTAATATCCTCCACGGGCACACTATGTTTTTTTATGCACCTGGTACCTAGACAGGACTTGGATGGGTCAAGGACGGTATCGCGCAGTCTGACTGTTGCGGATGTTCATTACAAGATGGCGTAAGCTGCATTAGATTAGAGCCTACATTCAATATGGCCAATGCATATTGTCGTACCTTTGGTCATTCGTTCAGCTCCTTTGCAAACATTCAGCTTGAGCCAGCTGATGACGGCTTGAGGCCAGAACCCGGTTTTGAGAGAATCTTGCTGATGTTCTGGTGGCGGCTAAAGGAATAGACAATTTTTGGAGCATGTACGCATGTTCCTTGTTTTTGAATAATCCTTTTGTAAACCGCCTAAACATTGTGTTTCGGAATTAGGAAAGTTTATTTTTAAATTATCCTTCCTTATCTCAACTGCCTTATAATTAGGAAACTATATCATAATAAAGGTGTGTTGCATTGATCAAAAAAGGGACGGAAATCTGAAGAATAGGTTAAGTATGAAAGGACTTCCTATTTGTGTACAACCTTGTGTTACATATCTTGTGACATAAGGTTCATGCAGAGATTTGTGACAAGATATCATTCAATTTGAATAATTATTGGTATAACTAGATGGTATAGCTCGTTAAAAGGACTAGATGGTATAACTCGTTAAAAAAGTAGGGGGAGTTCGGGAGACTTGTCCAGGTGGGACAGTCAAACCATCTTTTAAAATTCAATTTAACTTTCGCGCTAATGAAACGTCAATACGGTCATTGGTCGCGCGTGCCAATTACAAGTATGCCGCCATTTTGCACAACGGCTGGTTTGTTCGACCGTCATAATGTGAAACATGTTTCTGTCGCTGTGGAGTGATTTTTCATAATTTTTGTAGTTTTGAAATTACGATAGTGTTTATGAGGTACGTATTGTATGTTACTGATATTGCGTTACCTGGTAATTGTAATTTGACGTGTGCTAAGTGTTTTTTTCTATGATTGAAGGTTTTTTCTGTGACAAAAGTTAAATTTGAAAGTAGTGGTTGCAGGAGACTTGCATCATGGAGCGTGGGGGAGACATGTTCAGTAGTTCATGTCTACCTCTCTGGTATAAACGGTAGTATCATTTGTTTTTTTATGATTTAACCTTTTTTTTTTTATTTGCAAAAAACAATGTTATTCCAATATAAGCCCTCAGAAACTACTCGTAAAAGGAAAAAATATACCAAAAGAGAATTTGAAAATGCCATAGAGGAAGTGAAGAAGGGCGCTTCTCTTAGGAAAACATTCATCAAGTATGAAATCGACAGAAGTACACTAAGACGTTACAAGTCGAATGAACAAAAATTACATAAATTTGAAGAAAAAGACAATATAAAGAATCGCAGATAATTAGAATGTCTGGGCAAAAGGTACTTGTTAAATATTTATCGTCTTGTAGTAAAATGCATTACAGTTTGACCAGAAAATTGGGTTTATAGAATGCATTCCACCAGACGAAGCTGAGGAGGATATTTGAATAGCATTATTTTCAAGAGATAATGCCATTATTTGATCTTCAAGACAAAATAAATATTACCGGATTATCACTTGTAGTTATCATTGTGTCTTATTTCATGTTCTGACTTCTGTAAAGTTCTGAACAACCCTTTATAACTGCAAAATACGAGGTTATTTTCTTGCGAGCACCAGATCAAGCTTTCTATTGCGATAGCGCGTAATACCCGAGTAAAATGTTATTTTCCATTTAATCTGAAAAGAAACAATTCGCAAGACTGTTTTAAGGTCTGATCTCTAATGAAATATTTAACCCTTTGATGATTGAAATATTATGACCTTACTTAAGTTCTGAAGCTTACCCTAGATTTTTACGTTGTAATTTATTAAACGTGTATGTTTAATCTTTTGGGGACGTAGGTAGGCGACTCGAATATCTTCAAAACATTAGTCATACATTAGTACTAACTAGTTCATTCTTCTAAAGAATTACTAAGTTATGGTGTAAGATCAAAAGCCTTGAAATGGATCAAAAGTTACTTAACAGACAGATATCATAGGACGAGGGTTGAGGGAAAAGTGTTGGCAAAGGGGGAAAGTGCTTGGGGAGTTCCTCAGAAAAGTGTTTTGGGCCCGTTGGTGTTTCTGATATATGTCAACGATATTTCTACAATATTGGATAAATGCTTTATTAGTCTTTTTGCAGACAATACTCTCATATCTGTGTCTGGGTATAATTTGCCTGAAATAGTTGAAACATGAATAGTGAACTGGCAATACTATTTAGATGGCTATGCAAAAATTAACTTAAACAAAACGAACTGAAAACAAGGTGCATGTTGATGGGGTGTAAAGCAATCTGCAAAAGATTTAATGACTTAGGGTTAAAAATAAATATTAGCAATTGTGATATTGAAATTTTAAATGAAATTAACTACTTAGGAGTACTGTTCAATCCTCACCTAACATTTTGTAATTATGTCAGTTATCTATGTAGAAAGTTTGAGAAAAAAATAGGGTTCTGTAGTCGTATATCGTGATATTTATCACCCTGGTCGAAGAAGCTTGTAGAAAATAATATAGTTTTACCCCATTTTACTTATTGTATGTCTGTGCTGATAGCATGTAATAAGAAGAGTATTGGTAGACTTCAAATACAGCAGAACAAGTCTATGCGTGTACTATTGAACTGTAATAGGTATACACCGATAGAGGTAATGTTGCGGTCATTGGATTGGTTTTTAGTTGCGTGGGCCATTGAAGGGCCTAACATTCGATTGATATGTAAAATAAAACATAATTTGTTGCCCCATTATTTGAATACTTTTTTGGTACAAAGAGTGTATATGCATTCTTACGATGTCCGTTCTAAGAACAATTATGATGTACCAATTGTGAGAATTACTGCTCTCCAGAAGACATTGGTTTGGGAAGATGTTTGCCTCTTCAATGCTTTGGCCGCCCGCATAGGGAGCGCTCCTAATGTTTATGTATTTAATATACTGTTAAATTATTATTTGAAGCAATAGAGTGTTATATCATTTCAACGGTGTTAGTTATTGCCTTTTGATTCTATTTTCTTTTGTTAAGATTTCTTAGAATTTTTCTTACTTTTATTTATTTTTTTGTATATTGATTTTATTTTGTTACTATTAGCTGCATATGCTAAATAAAGTGTGTATTTATTTATTTATTTATTTATTTATTTATAAGTGTTATTTTAGCAAAATCGGAAATTGACTTCGTCTTCTATTTTAAAATGTGTTTGCCACATATACTTCAAAGAAACCTTCATCTGTTTATGGAAGCATAATTTATTTAGTGTTTTTACCATTTTAATCTGCAATTAAATTAAATTGCATCGAAAATTCACAGAAACACACTAAAACTCACTACGAAGGAAGAAGAAGGAAGAACTATGGAAGCCAGACGTTAATACTTAGGAATATCGGCGAGTTCTAAATTATTGAGTGCTAGTTGAAGTACCAAGTCCAAAAGAAGTCCTATGAGGCCAATATTTCTTACGGTAATGTTCTTTTGTTATCCTACTATCCAGTACACACAAAAAATCGTCCGCATATATAACAAAACTTATCGGCTGTTTTTTTTGCAAAATCGACGACTAGAACTTGCCATTTTACATAAAATCAACTTAAACACTTGACTGTACTGTAAACGAGACAGAAACAAACTAAACTATAGAAAACAATAAAATTGCCCTTAAAGGTTCATAAAATATGTGGAGATACCCCCTCTACCCCCTCTTGTAGTAATTCCTACATTGTCAAGTCCAAAGTCAAGTTCTCATCAAGATTACAAAAATCATGTCCATCTCTGTTATTGAGTGGCAGATAAGGATTAAACAGTAAGCAGTTTGGCTTCTAGGGTTATAAAAACTACAGGGACAAACATTTTTCGGGGTGTATTTCTGTAAATCAGATATTTAACATAATCCCATAAAGATAATCCAAAGCGTGAGATTACATGAACTTATTAGCCAATTTACATTACCATTTCGTGAACCTATAACGCGTTGAAGAAACTTTCCTTGCAATAAATAGATTGTATGGCGAGAAAAAAATCTTATCGGCAAAAATATTTTTCATATCCACATTTATCAGTTCAGGCGAAACATATTTTGAATACATATTCTTATAACGACATCACCAAACAGTGACTCTCTGAGGCTGAAGAAGTAACACCATAATCACTCAAGGATTTTCATCGATCCAAAACCTACAGTTATGTTTGTTGACAAATCCATTAAGCCAGTAATGTGCTTCATCGAAAAAGGCGTGTATCTTTCCATGATAAATCGACACAATGTTCTGAACACAGCAGTCTATAGGTTTATCCACACTTGTTCAACTTTTAGTCGTCAAGACACATGAATCTGTTGAAAGGTTAGATATATACGGTGTTGAACAAGAGGCATGCAAGGATGCCAGAAAAATTTATAACGTACGAAGAGACGGAAAGATAGCATACTGAATCCCATCGATGTTGGTATCGTGTGTTTTCGCTTTCAACTTCTTGATATAATCTGCAAATTTTTGCGATCGTTTTCAAATTTAATTTAAAGTAAAGTAGTTTAATTTTATTATATTAAATAAATATATTAAATAATATATTTAAGAACAAAAAATAAATATATAATTTTGAAAGTAATAATTTCTATATTTTTTTTGAAAACTGCAGGGCAAGACGAAATCACAGCAGAAATTCTGAGATATATGGGAGAAATAGCAAAGGAAGAATGTTTGTCACTGCTAAACGATATGATAATAGAAAATAAAGTACCAACAGACTGGAATATGGATATAATATTGAAGATCCGATCTTTATAATTAGACAACTAAGGCTGGATCCACATCGATACAAATTTGCGATGTGCGTGCTGTACGTGTTGTACGTGGTGTGCCTACGCGACAATGTACACACAAATATTGTCTCCGCACCGCACGCACACGAACCATCTGTTTTCCATCAGATAATTCAAACAAATTGTTCCAGTAAATTCAACACGCACGCAAAATTGGTGTGGACCCAGCTTAAGAGATAAACTCTTAAGAAAAGAAACTGAAATCCATATTCATTTCATTGACCTGAAAAAAGAATTTGCTAAAGTAAAAAGGGATGTCTGGAAAAGTTTAAAGAGAAGAGCACTAGAAAAGAGGGTAGTAGAAATTATCAAGGCCTTAAACAACAAAAACAAGAATAAATTAAGACAGGGCTGTGTACTGACTCCACTGTTATGTTAAGTAGTTAGTGGCGATGATGAGGTAAGAAAAGTAAATATGGAAATGAATATCCACAAAAGAAAACCAAAAAAACAAAATAAAAACAATGGTAATAGCAGGCACAAAAATAAAACATATAATTGTACTCGATGGGAAAGTAATGGAGCACTTCAAAAAGTGTAAGTATTGAGAGACAATAACAGGAGATAATGGAAAAATGGATATGCAAATGAATGACAAAAATGGGAAAAGCAGGCAAACGATATAATACCATAAAACAACATTCCGAATATGGTAAAAGAGATACCGAAAAAGGTAAAAGCACAGGTGTATCAGAAAGTAGTGAGGCCATCAATAATACAGCGAATCTTGGACTTTCACCAAGAGAGACAAACGTAGAATTACGTCTGCATCTGATAAAGTGGGAAATACAACAGTAATTGAACAAATGGAAACGAAACCAATAGAAAGAACTAGTAGAAAGACAACTCCTAACTAAAACGAAGACAACTGAGCTGGCTAGGACACATCGACACGATAAATGAAGAGATGATGATAATTTATGATTTATTTTAGTTGGACGTCCAAGCTTGAGATGGAAAGAACAAGCTCGACAAGCGGCAGAAAAACGAGGAATTCATTGGAATGAGGCTAGAAAAGTAGCCCTGGCCAGGAACTCCTGGAGGGTATAAATTCATGCAATGCCATCATGCTGAAATGTAAACTGTCAGTCACCTAAGGGTACAACCGACTTTTAGATTAAATAAATAATAAAAATAAAATAACAAATAAAAAAGTTATATATTTTGGTATATATTTTTTCATTGGTGTAGTAATTATTTTAAATATTTCTTTGTCCATACATATTGTCTATATTTTTCCCTTAATTTCCATGTTATTATCAACACCAGCACAGCAGCATTCATACTGGCTAACATGATAATGGCAGATGTATCCATGCAACTGAAATTGCACAGATAACAGTAGTTACTTAAAAAATAAAATGTTTTAAACATTTTTAAAAAAACTGTCTTTATTAAACTCGCCAGAAATTTTGAATAAAACTGACGGACGCAAACATGTGGACAGTAAGGAGGCATACGTCTTACCTTGCGCTAGGATGCATGCACTAGGAACATGCACTAACGCATGAAATAACGCATGTTGGACGGAAAATTTGAACAGGTGTGGACATACCAAATAAGTGATATTTACATTTCTGACAGTGTTAGCACTATTATGTTTCAAAGTTATTGGAAAAATATCTGTGCTGTTATATTTCAAACTGTCGGCAGTTACCGACACTCTTCTTGGCAAACTATTTATATGCTGCCTGTTATAAATGTTAAAAGTTATCATAACATGCATGAAAAATTAACTGCTATGAAAAAGTGAGGTATTTTTGGAATCAGTACATAAAACATATCCAAAATCAATTTTTCTATTTTGTGACACCGTAACAAAACATTAGTCAGTATTATAAAAATATGTCGATTTTTCATTCCCAATCGCTTTCGCTTCCCAATTATAGTCTTCTTTTTGGCAAACAGCGATCAATTCTTGCTATAGCCACTTTCCTTCTTTTTGAATATTTTTATTTACGACATATAAAAGCTTACAAAGTGCCCTAGGAGGAAATGTTTTAAATATTCCAAGGAGCCCTATATGCACATTTTTAAAATATCGAATATGCTTCTTAATCGATTGGACCACTCTCTTGTGTTCTTTCTAATATAGCTTGCTCACCATAAGCCTCATATATATTATTCAATATGCTACAGCCGATGCTTTCTATAAATCAACATAAAGTAGAATGAATGACAAATATAAAACAGCATGTTACATTTTATAAGAAAGTAGCTATAAATTCGACGAGATTTAGCATTAAGGGGGAAATACTTTTAGACGCCTCAAAATGAGTCATTTTTCAGAAGGGTTTTTAAAGGTGATATAATAATTGTATCATTTTAAAGTTTTAACATCATTTTATGTAATTTTTAAATAGAATAAATTTATTATTTTTTTTTACAAAATAGCGGCTCAATAATTTTTTTTTCGGGCGTCTGTGGCGGGTGATCGAAAAGAACTGCACTCGTCACTCTTTTTCTATTCATTCTGAAACAAAAAAAGATGCATTCTATTTTTAATATATGCACGGGAAGAGTACACCTGAAAAACAATAAAAAAGTATTAAATTAAAAATTAAGTAAGCTTTAAAAAAAAAAATTTTGTACTATTTTTTCGAAATTTTTATCCCAAAAAAGTAGTTTATTTACACGAAATCTTTAAAACTGTAGGTTTATCCTTCCGATTATAATATAGAAAAGGGCCCCCCAAAATGTCAGCCAAATCGATCAATAACTTTTTGAGTTACAGAGCGAGCAGTTTTTGTAAACACAGTTTCGAGATAATCACGTTTAAAGTTTCAGTACGATAAAACTATTACTTTTAGTGACTTACCGATGAATCAGCGCTCCCAGGCGGATATAATAGACCCTCAACCTGTTCGAAAAGTTGGTTTTTTCAATCTGCTGCTGTTTTCGGGTTGTACGAGCTGCTTTTGTCTCGGAAAGACTCTGGGTGTCTCGTTAATCGCGCCCCATCGGTGATTTCGGCGAAAATTTTGGTATAGGTGCCAATAATTATACTTGCACTCTACACAGAAATACACTTGCACAATCACTTGACCCGCAACTTTCTCCGTATTTATCAGTAAATTGATTACCTTGATAATGGCTTTTTGTAGAATTTTTTCGAGCGATATTATATAAAAACATAAAAAAGATATTTTAAATAATATAAAAAGCACTGGAATGTCTACACATCGTATTAAAAACAATCATTTTATAGATATAAACAATGTTAAATCATTATATTCACAAAAGAAAAGTAAAAAATTAGATTTACTAAAAATATGGAAAAAAAAATTCTTAAAAAATGGTCATATAATAACCACGAATGCCCAGCTAAATTTCCAAAACACCTCGATATTAGGTAAGATTATACTGTAACTGAATAGCCCGGTTTTTACCTGCCGATATTTACAGCTCAGCATCTATGATTTGGATGGGCTGTAGCCTAACGGCCTAACGCCTCAGGGCTCATTCCAAACAGTGCATTCATCGTGCTAATATGGGTTAAGTACTGTCTATTCGCATTCGCATAACTCTTCGTTCTCTATCTCTGTTAGACAGTGACCCACTCACTCTTTCGTTTGGGCATCTCAGAGGCCAAGTGGGGTGATTAAGGTGTCTGGGGCGCGATATGCGGGCTCCGGCGCGCTCGACTGTATGTGCGATAACTCCGTAACTATTTAATATTTTTATTTTTCCTCTTGCTAGTATACTCTCAATATATTATATCTTCGAAATATATATATATATATAAAAAAAAAAGTGATTTAATGTTTCGTGGTTAAGAAGAATTAAAAGCAGCAATGTTTCCTGAATGATAGGTTAATATATCCAGATATATTTTTATTACAAAAAAAAACATGCATATGCAAAAGGGACAGCATTCATTAAGAAATTGCTCATATATGTACATTTTTAAGCACTGTGTTCTAATAATAAATATTATTAATGTATGAATTTCGCTTTCTTATTCTTAAATTGTTACCTACTATTGATTTATTTTCAGATTCTTAAGTGTTTCGTTAAATGCTTTGAATTGTGATTAATGAATGTCGAAGATGATTGGCGCTTTGATATTTTAATTTCGACGAAATACATTTGTAAATATATTTTCCTCAAACTTTGAAAATATATACTGGCCAATATAGAAATGTAAACTCTATAAATTAGTTATCCTATCTTATTAATTTTTGCTACAAAAACATCCATCAAATAATAATAAACGATCAAAATTTCAATAAATTGAAGTCATAAATTGACCACTAATGATAAATACTGGATTGGCACTCATCGAATGAAATGGTCGATTTAGTCTTAAAATATCCTATTCCAGTTACGTGCAGCTTAGCTTCAAGGAGATTGCGCAATTTTCAAAATAACATGTTTATATTATACCAATTGGTACAGATACAATAGTGGCGGTTCGTGACTTTACTTTACGGACATACCCTATCCTTTACCTGTACGTCTTCAAATCAATACCTGAACATCATATATGCCAATAGAAGGTTACCATCCGTCCATAAACACAAGTCGATGTTACTTTGTATCTCAGACAGGATATCATCGACACCACTCCAGGTATTGGCGACGGTACTCAACGTAGAAGGTGACACATAATTGAAACGGTGTGAAAAAAGCTCAAATGGTCTAATTTTACAGTAAACTACTATTTGGTAACTGATGGGAGCAAAAAGTTTCTCAACCTAAGAGTAAGAAGTTTATTTACCTAACACGTTTCTTGGTCTTATTTGAATTAGGCTCAATTAGACTTTAATACAATATGTGAGCTCTTATTTAGCCTAGAGGCAGTTTTACGCAATAGCAAACCTGACAATCTTATCCTAATTATTCCGACTCCCTCAAACGCACTAAACTGCAGGATGTGGCAACGATCAGCCCACCATTTTGTTTTGCTGCAATTTTGTTTTCGTGATATTTGTGACAGTTTGGATTTGGCTGTAATGCAAATATGCTAGTTTTATTATAGACAAATTTATTGTTTGTTATTGTATATATTGTTTTATCATAGAATTTGTTTTACCTTTAAAAAAGCTATTTAATTATTACATCTCAGCGGAAATTTAAGCAAAAATATTATAATTATAAGACGCCTCATAAAACGACAATTTATGGTTTGTTCAAACAATTTTAAGAATTTAAAACAGTTTAGGAGAGGCCTAACATCAGAGATCCAAGAATAGATCCTGAACGTATGGCACATGTGGAGCAAAGAAAGGAAGAGTCCTCAGGATAGTATATTTAACGACGTGGTGAACAATTAGAATTTTTTCCACGCAGTTTACACCTAATTTTAAAAAGTGACTTCCACATGTTTGTCAATAAGATACAAAAAGATGAAAACCTGCTTTCCACAAACGATTAGAATACTGTAATACCATTATAAACGACTTCTATTGAATTAACAATTTTCTTGCAATATTGATTTGATGGTACCGAGATATGTTTTATTGAGATTAATGAAGAAAAATGTTTCCTTAAATATACCCAAAAATAACTTTTTTAAACTTCTCAAGGCGCATTTCGCTAATCATGTTAGCATCATAAGGAGATTTACCAGATATGTAAATATGAAACCGGAATGTTTGTATAGAAAATACACATATATTGCATGGAAATGATTACAAATATTTTATTCCATGTATTACCCATCGCTAGCTATACATTTTTCCCACCTGTCTGACAATTTATGGATACCACGCCAAAAAAAACTGTTGCTCTTTTGAAGCAAATCAGTCATTGAGTCATTTTCGTACATTTTCGTAAGAAATGAAGCACTACTCAGCAAGTGCGTGTCCCATCGATGCAAATAAGTAATAATCGGATGGAGCCAAGCTCGGTGAGTAAGCCGCATACGAAAGTATTTCCTAACTAAACGCCTCAATAGTTTTCTCGGCCAGTTTTGCTGGGTGTGATTATAATGAATCAAAATCACTTTGTGTTGCCTTTTTTGATATTCTTCTGACCCTACCAAGCACAAAGCATTGTCTTCTGTCCATAGCGATTTGGCCTTACAGTCGATGTCGGTGGTTCGCCTGGAGTTATCCATGATCTTTTACGCTTATGATTCTCAAAATATATTCCTTTTCATCGCCAGTTAGAATTCGATGGAGAAATTACTTTCTTTTGTACCTGGCGCGACTTAAATGCTTTGGTTACTAATATAGATTTTTAAAAACACAAATTTTATTCGCAATATATATATATATATATATATATATATATATATATATATATATATATATATATATGTAAAATTGTTAATGTCAGCTATTTAAGGCTTGCGGTTCTCAGCAGTTTCCTGGAATGGGTCGAGGACCTCTGAACATTACTCCTCCATCCCTAAACGGAAGATTGTCCCTCGGGGTTGAAGCACGTTCTGGGCGTTGGTTGTGGTTCTTCGGCTTCGGTCCTTGGATCGGCTTGTGGCTTTCTTCTTTTCAGTCGATAGAAGACATACCATACTTCAGCGGCGATCAGGATAATTGGCATGGTCCAAAAGCTGTGTTGAATATGTGAGAGACCAATTAATTCAATGGGTGTTATTTTATTTTGCTCTCTTTGTCATTGATGAATTTGGTCCAGCGGTATATTTTCTAAGACGAGCTTCGTCCTAGACTTTGTTGGTGCTTGACGCGTATTGACTGATATTTCTTCTAATAGTAGAGGTCGGCTGAAGGGTTCTTCTTTATGATTTTCATACCTAGAGTCATTAGTACGAAATTTGCAATCAATGGGTATTTCGATTAAATAAGTTCCTTTTAGCTGCACAAAATCTGTCCCTTTGCATGTTGTTTCAATTTTTGTTTTGTTGGCAAATACGGCGATATAATGGGCTTCGCTCAATTGCTCTATGCCGTTTCTAGTCAATTCGATCTGAATTTCTTCACAAGCTTGGAGACTGGTTTCTAACTTTAATAATCGGTGGATACAATCGTCGATTTCCAATCCATTTATTAAATTGGCCTTTGTACAGAAGTATTCGTTCTGCAGCATATCATAAGGTACTGGCATGTATTGGTAGAAATCCGTGTTCATAATCAGATAGGTATTATGAGGAATAATAGTAGTAAGGTTTTGTGTAGGTATTGAATATAAACGGAAATATTGAAAGGTCTCAGGATAAATTATTGGAAAGTGAATTATGAAAACAACTTTTTTGTGATGATAAAATGCCTGAATTTCTAAAGCATCATAATAATAATTAAAGAGTGATTTAAAATTGGATTTTATTAGTCTTTCATATCGGAGTTTCAGCTTCAAACCCTCGCGTGGATTGGGTCTGTCTATTTTGCTCCCTCTTCGTTGGATCGACAAAGGGAGGATTTAATTCTTTTAAAACTTACGGTGTGAAACATTAAATTCGAACTGATTTACTACTGACTTCAAAATACTTGTTTTAATTTATCAACGCGCGTTTCGCTAACCATGTTAGCATCACCAAAGCAGTAGTTCTATTCCCGTTGGCAGACAGTCGGTTATGTCGGGAGAGAATATAGTTGTATTTTTAAAGCTGCTGCTTTGATTCTGACATGGTCTAATTATTATCTAATTATTATTTATTAATCTAATTATTATTTATTTTTGAGAATTAGTAATTTTCTATTCTCAATTTTTTGGCCATGTGAAAATTTTAAATCAATTGACTAAACCGTTCAGAAGTGATTGCAATTTAAAATTATCTTAAAAGTGTGATTTCAGTATCATACATTGATTCTAATTCATAGATTTTAAGTAGGCTCGAGTGTGCGATCTTTAATCTACCAAAAGTGATTGAGTTTTCGATATTGGTTAATAGTTGTAAAATAACGCTAAGGCTTATTAATATAAGCTGTAAATGTATTAGATCACATTAATATGTGATCTAATACATTTTTAGAGCCGAGATAATGATTTAGATTTGATACTAGGTCGTCAGTTCTCAATCTCATCTCTTTTATACCTTCAGTGACTATATCTTGATTATGATTTATTAGGGATATTGTTCTATTAAAGTTTTCTATCATTTTGGTGGTGAGATAAATTTGCTTGTTTACCTTATCTATGATGCCTCTTTGGTTAGTTTGTAATTTATTAATACTATTCACATACAATTCTGCATCATCCGCATCTAAATTACCGCTAATGCTTTTCTAAATTTATTAGTTTAAGTCACCGAATTTAATTTTCTATAAACATTTTCACCTTCTTCATATGATAATGGATCTTCTCACTGTTTGTTATGTTTACTGACGATACGTTCCTTTTAAGAAGTAATGTTTTCATTTAACTTCTTATACATTTCTTGAGTAGCTTGGCGATGTTCTACGATATAATTGTTAATGAGTTTTTGATTTAAATTAATATCAAAAGGATCTTTTGAATTCAAATGTCCATTTATTATATCAATTGGTTTTTGTTTTGTTACAGAACGTATTGAATTGTTGTAACCTAAAATTGCATAAGGCATTTGATTTAAAATGTCAGTTTTTTTTTGTTTTTACTAATAATCACTCGTAAATATTCTAATACAGTAGAATGGAAACGTTCTATGGACCCATTCGATTCTGGATGATTATTAGAGATATGGTGAGGTTCGATATGGTGTGTTTGAAGAAATTCTTGAACAACACTGTTTTTTAGTTCTGTACCATTGTCCATTGTAACTACATTTGGTAATCCATGATGACTAATGAAAGTAAGTAATGATAGTACAATTTCAATACCGGCTAGACATTGTAACGGGTATGCTTGAGCATATTTCGAAAATGCATATATTATAGTTAGATATTTTTGTCCTTGCGCCTGAAAAGTGTCTATATGGATTATTTCAAAAGGCTTAGAAGGTGTTGGAGTAATCATTAGTTTTTGACGTGGTGCGTTTCTATCATATTTATTTAATTGACAATTTTCGCACATGTTGATGTAATCTGTAACATCTGATTTAATTTCTGGCCAGTAGTATTTTTTTCTGATACGTGTTTCTGATTCTAGAATTCCACGGTGGTTGGTTTTTCCTTCATGATAATTTTGAATAATAGTGTTTTGTTTGTCTTTCTCTTTAATGTCTTCCAAGATAACATTGCATTTAACGAGTTTGAATGCTGAACTTTTGAATGTATTTCTAAGTATGTTACATATTTCCGGAAAATTATCATCTTTGAAGTGAAGTGCGTACGTAATTTTGGGTTTGATAAATTCTTTAAAGAATTTTATAAGATCAGTTTCTAGGTTATTTTTTGAAAGTACATTAGTTCTTGATTTTGTAGGGAATATTTGTATTGTTTTTAGTTTCACAGGTGAATAATAAACAAGGTCTATAATTATTTGGTTATTATAGATATTTAATGGTATTTCTGAAATTGGTATTCCAAGAATACTGTCTTCGTGACTTGTGTGTACTGTTATGCCATCGTCGTCACCATTTCGGCTTTCATTTTGAGCATCTTCCAGTTGTTCTACGTCAGATATAAGGGGTTGTTCTCCTATATTACCAGACATTGAAGCGTTGTCATCATTTTCTCTAGACATTATATCATTAAATTTGTCCATATATTCTATTAATTGGTCACATTCTTTAATATGAATTTCTACTCTGGAAAGTGCATCTGCATTCATATTGTACTTTCCTTTCTTGTACATCACTTCATAGTCATATTCTTCTAGACGTAATGTCCATCTTACTAATCTAGAAGTTGGTTCTTTTAATGACATCAGCCACTGAAGTGGTTTATGATCTGTTATAATTTTAAATTTGCGACCAAACAACTACGGTCGGAAATACTTTGTAACCCATACTATTGCTAGTAGTTCTTTTTCTATTGTGCTGTAATTTTGTTCCGATTGATTTAAAGTTCTTGATGCATAGGATACAGGTTTATCACTGCCAATAGGTCCTTGTGACAATATTGCTCCTATTGCTACGTTACTTGCGCCTGTTATAAGATTAAATTCCTTCGTAAAGTCGGGATACTATGCTCAAAGCATTTTACGAATTTGGGAGTATGTTCAATTTTTGCGATTTTCTTTAGGCAAAGAGTTAGCGGTTTTGTTAATTTCGCACAATCTTTAATACATTTTCTGTAGTACCCTAATAAACCTAAAAATCCTTTAATTTCCTGGTTTTTGGTAAAGGGTATTTTAGTATGCTAATAATCTTGTCGGGATTAGGCTTCACACTATCTGGAGTTACTATGTCCCCTAAATAAGCAACTTCCTTTTTCAAGAATTCACATTTGTCCAATTGAATTTTGAAATTTGTTTCTTTTAATCGATGGAATACATTTTTCAAGTTAACGATACGTTCTTGCAAGGATGTCGAGTAGATAATGATATCATCCTAGTATTCTAAACAAATTTCGTTTTGTAGTCCACGTAAGATGTTATCTATGCTACGTTGGAAAGTAGCTGGTGCATTGCGTAACCCAAAAGGCATTCGGACGTATTCATAATGCCCGTTCTCGACATTGAAAGCTGTTTTTGGTATATCACATGGTTCCATCTCAATTTGGTGAAATCCACTTGCCAAATCGAGTGTTGTAAAATAGTTACAGCGACCTAATTTATCTAAGACGTCACTTATATTAGGCAACGGATATCTGTCTTCAATGGTTTTCTCATTTAATTTACGGTAGTCGACTACAATTCTCCATTTTTTCTTGCCAGAAGCATCTGTTTTTTGGGGACTACCCAAATTGGCGATGACCATGATGAATCGCTAGGTCTAATAATTTCTTGTTCTAACATGGATTTAATCTGTTTCTGTACCTCGTTCTTATGAATAAACGGATATCTGTAAGATTTAGTGTAGACTGGTATTTCATCTTTTGTGTTAATGGTGTGTTTCACGTTTTAAATAGCTTAATAACAGGATGTTTTTCTTCTGGGTTCATATAAGCCGTTCGAATCAGTTTTTCTACATCAATAATTTGTTTGTTATCAGGGCTGGACATGTCAATTTGGTAAAGTTCGTAGTCATTTTGTTTGAATGGAATTACTCTTATAGGTGTCGTCAAGAGCAGACAAATTTCTTTACCGGTTTTATTTAAGATTTGAACTGAAGCTATATTTTGTATCTTCTGATATGGAACTAATACATCACCATTTTTAGTGTTTACAGGAATTTTGATTATTAATTGTGTATGCGGTTCGATTTTTATAGAATGAGAACATTTTTGAACAGTTGGTTGGTATTTTATAGGTATTTTACTGTGCGGTGTTATTAAATATGAATTTAGAAAATCTAATTTTGCGTTTAGTAATTTTAAATTGTATAGTCCAATTAGACCATCATAAATATTGTAAGTAAAATTTTAAAGTTTTGTTTTGATTAAATTCAGAAAACATTAGTATTTCGCAACAATAATCATGAGAAGAAGTTTGAAAGACAGTAGATACTGTAAAAGGTTCATAAAATATTTCATCTTTAAAAAATTAATATGCAATGTCAGGATTAATAACAGATTTTGTTGACCTTGTATCTATTAGTAGTTTAAGATGAGGTTTCGAAATTAAAATGTAAGGCAATTCTTTTTTGTCTGACCATAGATGATACTCTACTAAGGTTCGGTCTCTTGAACCGGGATTTCCTGAAAATCCTGAGTCGTCTCATGTTCGTTTTCATAGAATTCGTACTCGGTGTTAATGTCCTCGACATATGTTTCCTGTTGCTCGGAGGTGTCGTCTTCGGTGTTAAACAATTCTTGGACTATTATATTTTTGTTTGCTCCGCGATTTGCAAAATGATTGTAATTTTGATTCGGCTTTCTAAATTGGGAAGTATTTCTTGTAGATATACTCATAGGCGTGGGTCTGTTTTGTATGGGTCTCGGATTGGAATTTCTTGCAAAAACTTCTGCTTCTTTTCTCTGCAAAACTGGAATATTTTGAGATGGTGGACTCGGATGTCTTTGTTGATTAATTGGTCCACGAGGAAATTGTGTGTATTGAACCTGAGGAGCTTGACGAATTTGATTGAATGGTCTAAAATTGTTATTGAAATTATTTATTGGAAATCTCACTGATGGATGGGTATTTTTAGAAATCGGTAGTGTAAATGGAATTTGATGAGTTGATTTTTGATAATATTTGATATTTTCTTCTTCAGTTATAAACTGTAATGCTTGACTTAAGCAATTTGGACGCATGAATACCAATACGACGCAATGAATAACAATATTATATATATATATATATATATATATATATATATATATATATATATATATATATATATATATATATATATATATATATATATATATATATAATTGTTAATGGTAAAATTGGTAAAATTGTTAAATTATATATGTAAAATTGTTAATGTCAGCTATTTAAGGCTTGCGGTTCTCAGCAGTTTCCTTGAATTGTTTAAATCACTCATAGCACTGTCATTTACCAAGAGCATGGTCACCGTAAGCTTCGATAAGCATTCGATGCGATTCTGCAGCAGTTTTCTTCAAATAGTAACAGAAAATCAATGCTGTCCACAAATCGTAGTTTCCAGGCACAAAAGTCGACATTACAAACTATACTGTTGTATGAAACTTGTATTGTTGTGACTTGAAAATCTTTGTCAGATGTCAACAAGATAATAGTGTCAATAATGCGGTTTGACGGTAACCAAAATACATTGAGTGCTAGGACCATCTATAGACAAATTCTGGTTTCATATTTTCTGACCTGGCAATCAGATTAAAATCAATCATCTGATGGTTGGCGAAACGCGCGTCGATAAGTTTAGAAAACTGATTTGGTGTTTACTGATAAATCTCTTCGAGTTAATGTTTCAAAACCGAAACCGATGGTTCCAATAGAAGAATTGAATTGAATATGTTAACAAATGTTATGAAAAATGTGTTAGAAGGGGCGCAAAATTCCAATGGCTCACATTTCATTGACACAATATTTAAAAATTGCTTAATATAAAAAAGACGAAATAAATTTTTATAGAAAAAAGATATTCTGTATTGTTTCTTTTAAAAGCTATAAATAATTAAAATGGTAGCGTGACACTTGCTTTACCCGCTACATAAAATTTCTTTCTAAACCAATGCAAGTTTTAAAGAGAAATAATTAAACAGATAACACAAATTAAAACATTTGCCACTACATGATTAAAAAAATCATAATTTTAATATTCCGAAAAATATTTGTTTTTTCTATTTCTATGTTAGTCAGTATAGGTAAACTTGATTGATTTAAACTATTATAAACATTTTTGTCAGTTTATTTTAGACAGAACCATTTAGATTCAATTTACTATTAATAGGATTTATGCATTCAAAAACGAATTATTTATGTTGTGAAATTGAAATGTCTTGAAATCGAAAAATTATTATACGTGGGTTGTTTTACATATTTTTCACTTCCAAATTCCAGAAGTGAATTAATTGTATTTAAAGTCATATTTTGACGCACGATAGAATACATCCTTCATTTCGATCCTGTAAATGTATGACCCACCATTTTATATAAAGAAATTTTTATTTTTGAATCAAGCATCTAATTTCCTAAATTTGTTATAATTTCTAAAGCTCTTGTATATTGTACATATCTGGTTCAATTTTAACACTTATCGATACTACTATGTATACGAAGTGTGGCTATTAAATAACGAGGCTGACGCTGCTACAGAAGAAGTACGCATGCGCCAAACGCCGGCGACCAACAGCTGTTTAGCATGAAGCCTTCGAATACAGTACATCTTGCTTCTGTAAACAAACCCGTATAACCCTAGCCTTCGTTAGCATTAGAGTTTTTTGTTTCGCCGGAAAAATAATAAGTGTAACAATAGAGGAACGAATTGTTGTGAAATTTCATTTGAAACTTGGAAAAACCGCTAGTGAAACTTATAATTTATTGAAGTATGTGTATGGCAATGAATGTTTATCGTGCACGTGTTTTAGAGTGGTTTAAGCGTTTTCAAGATGGCCGAGAAGACGTTGAAGATGATCCACGCCCAGGTCACCCTTCCACGTCAAAAACGGATAACAATATAGAAAAAATCGGTAATCTGGTTCGATCTGACCGTCGGTTAAGTATACGTGCGATCGGTGAAACTGTAGGAATTGACAAAGAATGCGTACGGCAAATTTTACATAACAATTTTGGCATGCAAAAATTATGTTCCAAATGGTGCCTAAATACTCACGTCTAAATAACAAGAATCTCAAAAGAAATGTTTGTATTGATACTTTGAATGACATTGAAAATAACTCAAACTTATTGGAAATGATAATAACATGTGGCAAATCGTAGTTTTTTACGTATGATCCTGAAACGAAGCGCCAATCCATGCAGCGGAAGAGCCCAAATTCATCGAGGGCCAAAAAATTTCTAATGAGTAAATCAAAATTCAAAGCAATGATGATTGTTTTTTCGATATTCATGGGATTGTGTACCTTCACTGGGTTACTAAAATTAATTAAATATTTTTTTTCCCCCAAATGTTGCTTTATTTTTGTTATACAGGATAGTTCATATGTTATATTTCCAACGACAAATTAATATCCTTAAGCAAACCCCTTTTCGCTTTGGGTAAGTTAATATTCTATATTTGAATAGACGTTGTTGGTAGGGGCATATTCGGATCTTTTAGCAGTGTCCAGACAATAGGGGAATAAGATTCTTAAAAAAGTAAGTTAGTTTTGAGTGTCTCAAGTCAGTTCGTTTTTAAATATCAGTCCCTCTTCATGATAATGAATATATATATATATATATATATATATATATATATATATATATATATATATATATATATATATATATATATATATATATATATATATATATATATATATATATATATATATATATATATATATATATATATATATATATATATATATATATACATTATTTTAACATTGGGTTTTCACCAAATATTACTGTAAATACTCTCATGCCGTCCTTAATGTAATACTTCCCATAGTTTCTTAATAAAGAATGACCATTGGATTCACTATTCAAATACTTGTGTAGTGACGTTTCGATGGGTATAATTAATAGAAGTCAATTTAAGGTATAATAATTTTTTTTATATAGGCATTATAGTACAGTGCTTGGAAATTTATTTAACAAAAATAATACTGTCTACTTCACTTCCGTATGTATTGGGATAGATTTTCTCTAACCGACTCATGCACACGTTCAATGTTGTTTGCACCTCTGTTTAACCTTGAACGACCCGTAGTCGATAAATTTAAAGTTAATCCTGTAGTTTCAAACTTTTTATACATTTCTCTATTAAATTACATAGGTGCCTTGTTTATGTCAGTCAAACGCTACTCTGCTATAAAAGGAAATTATTTCTTCATCATATCATAATATTTGTGTTCATTATATCGTATATAAACACAAGACCAAGCAGTTTATGCGACGACTGGTGACTCTTAATAAAACTTGAATTTATTACTACACATCAGAAACGAAGATACAGTCAAACCAGTGGATTTTGCCAGGAGAACGTGGCTCGCAAAAGGCGAAGAGCGGCCAGAAAGATCATAATTGCTGTTTTCTAGAATTTGCAAGGTATTTTCTTCATCGGCTATTTGAAAAAGAGAAAGGTAATCACAGGCGAATATGTTGTATTATTCGAAGAATTTCACGAGGACTTGATAAAAAAATATTGTTTAGCCAAGAATAGTGTTGTTTCACCACAACAATGCACCAATCTATTCGTCCGATGTTGAAACAGCAAAATTACCCAATTCGTACTACGAATTAATGCCACATCCATCCTATTCTGAGAACTCCCTACCCGACTTCCTTCGGTTTTCAGGCATAAAGAAATAGCTGGCTGAAAAGAACTTCAGATCAAAAGAGATCTTCGCCTAAACAGACGACTATCTTGCATAGTTTGATAACTCGTAACTTTTGGAAAACATAAAAACTTGGAATATCATTCATATTTACTTATTATCACCCTCGGTATACCACCCCTTCTCGATCTCCACAACGCTCCATGTGAATCGTCAATTGTTCGAAACAGTGCTAGAAGTCTTCATCTGTCAGCTCCTTCAGAACGCATGCCGCTTCCTCTTTCACAGTTACAACGGACTTAAATCGTGTTCCTTTTAATGCAGATTTCACATTAGGAAACAAATAGAAGTCGCACGGCGCAAGATCCGCCAAATAAGGTGGACAATGGAATGCTGTACTTGGCTAGAAACCTCTTGACAGACAATGCGGAATAAGCTGGTGCATAATCTTGATGGAGAACCCATGACTTCCTTCCACCCTGAACCCTTCTTCTCCTTCCACAATTCGGGTCGTTTTTTTCCTTATTCTCTCTAAGAGTTCAGCAAGAACGTGAGGATAGTAATGTTGATTAATAGTTTGACCCCCCGGAACCCAGTGAAGTTATACAATCCCATGAGTATCGAAAAAAAAAGCAATCATCGTTGTTTTGAATTTTGATTTGTTCATTCGAGTTTTTTTTTGGCGCTCGGTATATTTAGATTCTTCCAGTGCATTCGAACTTCTTCTGTAGCAGCGTCGGCCTCGTTATTTAACTCGTATAAGAACCTTTTCAGGCATCTTAAACTTCCTTAGTCAAACCCACGTTTAATTGAATCTATAATGATATAATCAACCAAAATTTTATAATATAATGAACAAATAATTTCCTTTTATGGCAGAGCAGCATTTGAGCGACAAATGAAAAAATATTCTTATGAACTTATCATCTATTTACATGACTGTATACAAAGTTTCAAGTATTTTGTTTCATTCATGATTTATACATTTTTATGTGTGTCAGTGTTTTAGTGAACTATACTTATTAAAACATGCGTGCAAAAGCAATGTAACGCTTGCAAAAAGTGTGTTGTTGCCATGCATATTAAATTCATAATACCATAAGCAAAGTATCAGATCATCTTGCCCGCTCCTATTGAGTAATCAAGTAAAACAGATTCCCACATTTTAGATTCAAAAGAAAGGAGTGAGAATATCGTAGATAGCAATGGTAGAAAACAACTCTTAACTTCGATAATAATACATATGTGTACTTTTAAAATATTAAAAGCTGGCTAAGAACGCTACAGGCATATTACCGATTCCGCAAAGAAGAGGATACCTATTCAATATTCGAAAAAATTTTTGGAAATTGTTTTGTGGCGGTGGAAGCTCCTTCCAGTTTTGAAAAATTATTATTTAGTTAACATTTTATTTAGTCAATATAGTATGTGCTATTCTGCTCAATGACATTTCTCAATCTCTTCGAGTGCTGCATAATCCTACGCTCATAGAACTGAGGTTTTTGACTAAAGAACTGATCCAGGTGATTTTTCAATTTTTTCCATCTAAGCAGTTTTGAAGCGATCTAACAAAAAGGTAAACGGAGGATGTAAGATCGGGAGAGGGACTAAAACATCCCAGCCAAGTTGTAAAAGTGTACGTAGGATAACCAGCGACACGTGTGATCTAGCGTTGTCTCGATGAAATGAAATGCCATTTCTGTTGATTAATTCAGACGGCTTCTGGTCGGTTATTCTTTTTGCTCGATTCACTATGTTAAACAGTAGTTCTCCGAATTAATGGTTTTCAGGTAACAGCTCACAATAAACGATTGCATTCCAGTCCCACCAAATGCATGGCATAACCTTCTTGGGATGTAAATTGGCTTTTGCGCTGGTTGGAGGAGCATCTTCACGCTTATATCATGATCTTTTGCGATTAGCATTATTATACACAGTTCATTTTTTATCACCTGTAACCAACCACTTTAAAAATGGATCGATTTTTTTGGGCTTCAACACGGAATCTTAGGTAAAAAATCAGCTTATTAAATGTTTTTCCGGTAACTCATGTGCTGCTCATACATCTGCCTTTTTAACCATTCCAAGTCAGTTCTCTCGACTTGCTGATCCCTTTCAACTAGCGCCAAACATCGTCATCAGCCAATTATTTTCAGGAAATTTTCTGAACGATGTAAGGGTAGCTGCAATCGTCAATATCATCCTCACCGTACACAATACATATATTCTTTTGCATTCAAATAAAACATTTTTTCATCAGGGACTTACTAAAATAGCTTCTGTCAAATAATATCAAAACTTTACACGAGTGAGGTAAATAATACTTGCAATGCCATCCCACAATGCAATGCCATTTATAGGCTAGATCTCTAGCTATTAACATACAAAAGGGTAGATACTTAATATATTTTAAGATAGGAATATTGATACTCCGATTGTTTTAATGACTATTTAGATATTATTATTGATCATTAATAAACCATATAAGAGATAATGTTGGAACAGGACAATAATTTGGAACTCTTCTCATATATAAAATTACATAGTAGCCTAAGGGAATATTTCTTCTATAGCCACGCTGCTCATATTCATATATAGTCAAACAGTTGTCATAAATTAAGGGTTTTCCATTTTCTCTATGTGTATAAGTCAATATACCTTTAAGTTAAATGTCCATTTCTATTCCAATTTTCTATTCTATTCTAATAGATTAATAAATTATACATATTTAAAAGGACATTTAAAAGATACATCGTAGATTTCTATGAAATATTATCTTTAGTAATTTTGTCGCAAGCTTCCCTCTTATTTGCAGTGCTGTTGAGGTTACCCAAATCACCATTCAATTTGACATCGAAATAGGAGCCAAAACAACACCCCCAGACCATCTGATGTAATTGCAAGCCGCAAGCAAGTTCTAATTGTTGCGGTCCGACTGTGATCCGTAAATGCAGTTTCCCCTTTCTCGCATGACTCAAAATATAATTGCCAACTACAATTTCGGCAGAACGTTGTATTACACAAGTACATACGTCAATGTAAAATTCGATGCTAATATAAAAAGCTATTTGATTATATGTATTTTTGTCACCAATTCATTGTCACTATTCCTTTGCATCAATTGTCTTTTGGGTAACTGAGTAATAATAATAATAATAAATAATAATAACTTAGTCATCATATTTTTTTTTTATTTTGCTTTTGAAACCTTTGATTCTGATAAAAACTTTACGAAAAAAAAATATTCACATGAAATCGTAAATGTGACTTTTCATTTCACTCGTCGCGGACTTTGTTATATTAACATCATCGAGAGATGGCTTTCTCAGCCTTTATTGACATTACCGTACACCATCGGTGGAATAGCATGTAATAAAAATTTCTGAAAAATAATACGTCTAGAGTTACGAGGTGTGAAAATATAGTCATGAGACTGGTGGCGTAGCGTTTGATCTGGCAATACTGTTGGCTTCTCTATGTTGAGGCAGGCCAACATGTGATGCATCCTTAGTATCAATTTAAACTTCGTAGAATATCGTGTGCTTGTTTATGAAACGGATTTTTCTACTGTGTCCTAAAAATGAGTGAACAATTTCAAGCAACGGTACACTGTGAAATTATGTTTCAAACTGGGCATAATACGATGGAACCTTTTGCAAAACAGGTCTACGGAAATAGTGTTTTGTTAGGGGTATACGTTTTCAAATGGTTTAAGGCATTCTCAAAGATTGATATTTATTGTCTTTTGGGTAACTGAGTAATAATAATAATAAATAATAATAATAACTTAGTCATCATATTTTTTTTTATTTTGCTTGAAATCTTTGATTCTGATAAAAACTTTACGAAAAAAAAATATTCACATGAAATCGTAAATGTGACTTTTCATTTCACTCGTCGCGTACTTTGTTATATTAACATCATCGAGAGATGGCTTTCTCAGCCTTTATTGACATTACCGTACACCATCGGTGGAATAGCATGTAATAACAATTTCTGAAAAATAATACGTTTAGAGTTACGAGGTGTGAAAATATAGTAATGAGAGTGGTGGCGTAGCGTTTGATCTGGCAATACTGTTGGCTTCTCTATGTTGAGGCAGGCCAACATGTGATGCATCCTTAGTATCAATTTAAACTTCGTAGAATATCGTGTGCTTGTTTATGAAACGGATTTTTCTACTGTGTCCTAAAAATGAGTGAACAATTTCAAGCAACGGTACACTGTGAAATTATGTTTCAAACTGGGCATAATACGATGGAACCTTTTGCAAAACAGGTCTACGGAAATAGTGTTTTGTTAGGGGTATACGTTTTCAGATGGTTTAAGGCATTCTCAGCAGGCCGAGACTCAGTTGAAGATGAACCTTGCAGCGGAATGCCTTCAACCACAGAAGATGCTTTCAATAGATGTGATGAAAATGCCCACAGAAAATAGGATCTTGTGAATTTTGATTTTCGGTTGACGGTCAGAATAATAGAGGAAGTTTAATTTGACTCGCACAAAAGGTCATTAGAACTCTTCTTCAATGAATTGAACAGGATAATAGGAGGATGATATGTCTTGACTTCATTTGACCCTCATTTTCTGAAACGTGACATTATCGGTGACAGTTTTAGATTTTTGAATACGATCTGAAAACGAGCGCCAGAGACCAGACTCGGCCAAAAATAGTTTTTGGCGCACTGTGCTCGAGTCTGAAACAACAATTAATAGCGTACCGTTACTCATTTTCAGAACGTACTAGACAAATTTGGTGCACAAAAAGAATTGCTACGATTCACCAAGTAACTCTAGGAAGTACAAACTCGTACTGAAAACCCACTAGATATTGGCCTGCCACCCCTTCAAAGGGAAACCAAGAGTGGTGCCAGACTGAACGTTACACGACTAGTATCATTACTATATCATTACTACACATCTCGTAAACTATATATTCTAACTAGTTTCACCAACACTTTAATCAGATAAACATATACTTTCATGCATGCATAAAACTTGCATTGATATTCTCATTTTATCGGAAAACACCCAGATCTTCATATCTTCATTATTTTTGCCTTTAATATAAAAAAAAATACTTATTTTGATCAATTTAACCTTTTTTGAAAGTTTCTTTGTTAATCTGTGCGGTTTGTAATTCCTTCAATTTGTTTTTAAAAACTAGACTGCTTTCCAGTATAATGAACTAGTATTGGTATTGAGTTCTTGAGGGAGTTGTCCATTGATTTTTTTGAGTCAGCTCGTTTAATTAATTTGGTACTGTCGATCCATCATCATCACAATCAACCTGATTTTCTGTTGAGATAATCTTAATTGTTGTTATATGTTGTTTAAATGTTAATTGTTCTCGTATTACTAAACCACTTAATGGAATTCGGTTTAAATATTTATTATCAGTTCACAACTTATTTCACCTTATATCTTTTCTATGGCAGAATCCTTTAGAATTTAAAATAATATATCATATGAGGCAGAACTTATTTTTGACTCCGAATTTATAATTGATCTAATTGTAGAATATTCTAGATGAAGCAAGTCAACACTATTGTTAAGATAAATTATTAAGGACTTAATTTCTTTTCTTTAATCTTCTTTTTAATCTTTTTTAAATTTAGTTTTCCTGCCTCATTTTAACCCAACATTAATAGGTTGCAGTTGTATCATAGGGTAATTGTACCAACATAACTTTAAAACATGTGAAGCGTTTGAAGTTGTACGGCGAATACGAACATTTTTTCCGCAGTTACAGAAATATGTTTTCAACAGTTTTAACCGCGAATTCTGAAAAAGCGAATAAAGATCATAGATTTATGTAGTGTAACTATGACTGTCGTCTTCGTCAAAAGGTATTAATGACATTTGAACTAAATCATTTACTCACCTACGTTATTACTTTTTATATGACCACAATTATGTCGAACTTTGTATTAGGGAGTAATAAAAGTATTTGCGTTTTTTTCAAATGCTTATAAATAAAGGATTCTATATCATTTTGCATATGTATCATCTGATTTCAACTTTTTACTCCACCAAACAAATATACCTGCGAAATATTCAGTGGGCGGTTTTTAACAAAAACTTTAAAATGAGTGGATTAAGTCTCATAATTAGGACAATTTTAAGCGTCATAGCGACTGACGCCGCTCATACGATACGGAAGAGGAAGGTGCTGTACCAATCCGCACTGCTTAGCTCTGGTTTCAAAAGTGGGGACAGAAGGGGACATGATCCTTGAAGATAAGAGAAGGTCAAGTCGTCCACGGTCTTCATGGTGTCGATGTTTTAGGGTCAGCTGCAGGAGCTGTAGCAGATCTTAGCACAAACACTAGGAAACTTTCAGGAGTATTAGGAGCATCTCACACTACCGTTAAACGGCATTTGTTACAAATGGTGCCAAAGAGCTATAGAAGCTTATTCATGAACTATCGCCGCAGAATAAATGCGATACCTTTATTACACCCTAGTAAAAAGATTGATATTTATGTATCCGGAATAATTAATAAAAACAAATATTTATCATTAAAAATGGTTTTATTGTTTTTCGAAATATTCTTCGCGATAATCGATATACTTTTGCATACGCTTGAACCAATTTTCATACCGCTTTTAGTATTCCGATTGAGGTATCTCCAAAACATGCATTTTAAACGCATCACCCCCTTCTTCTGACACCAAAAATCGTTGACCACATAGTTTATTCTTTACGGGCGGACGGGAATAAAAAAATATTAACTTAAAAGTGATAGATAAAGTAAAAAATTGTTGTTTACTTTTTAACAAGAATACTACTAACAAGCATACTACTAACAAGAATACTACTAACAAGAATACTACTAACAAGATACTGCTAACAAGAATACAACCCACAAAAATACTACTAACAAGAATACGACGAACAAGAATACTGCAAACAAGAATACTACTAACAAGAATACTGCTAACAAGAACACTGCTAACACGAATACTCCTAACAAGAATACTAGTAACAAGAATAATATTACTAACAAGAATGCTACTTACAAGAATACTACTAACAAGAATACTACTAACAAGAATACTACTAAGAAGAATATTACAAGAATAACAGTTGAGCTATAAAGTATAAGAACCATGTGGTTTTCAGGCAATTCTCATAATTTGGAAAGGAATAAGCTATTGTATGAAATAATCTGGTAAAAATTTTCGGAAAATAGGAAGAGCAGTGACTCTTGCTGCTTCTGTCATTATGGGGACATTAATGAGATGCTTTAAGAATCAGGGTTATGCACCTAACCTAAAAGTACTCAAGCATGTGACGAACGTTATTTTAAAGCTCTTGCTGTGCAAAATAGGCATACGAAATCGACATAGATATATCCGACAAGTATGTAATATTTTGAGTTGTAGTGATGACTGTTTTTAGTTGTTTTTTTTTCTTTTTAATGCTTTGAGGATGACTTTTAAATCGACATTTATTTGCGATGGGTATGCTTGCTTATTTTATCGTCTTATTGGGTGTTTGCCGTTACAGCTTCCGTTTACAGCATATCACAAAATGCTTTGCTTAAAATGATGCGATAATGCAACCCATCGTTAGGTTGTAAGTACGCCCAAATATGACTTTTCCGCAATATAACACTATGGGTGTGGTAGAACTGGTACTCAACTACCATTATCCCACGCAACAGTGAGCAACAGGTGTGGCATTACAAATAAGTAAAGTACACCGCGACTTGGGCCAAACCCTTCCAACCATTAGAAGGAACCTTATCACCATGCGGAATATAGGAAGCTGAGTACCATGCGGAAGGGTGCTTGGAGCACTGGCCTTTCGGCTATGAGTGGATTTGAGCGCCTATTAGCGCTACCTGGCTAGACTTCAATATAATGCTAGGTCGCGTACAGCTGCGATCTCGATACTTGACTGACCGGTAATATTCCTAAATTTGTGTATAAAACATGTATGAGATGACATAGATTTTGAGCAATTACTCCAACCGTCAACAAATTTAACAGAACTTGATGAATTGGTACGCGGCGGCTAGTAACCCTTGTAACAAGAATACATAAATCCAATTGGGCCCATGCCGCAGAGAGTTACAAAATTCAAATAACCGCTATGGGCCTATTTGTTATTACTGTTTTGGGCGGTCATCGTTCGTTATTTTCTTGAAGTTTTAGGGTATTTTTGTAAATCAATCCCTAATGTTAATAAAGCAAAAAACGGCAAAAATTAACTATTACTATACTAAATTCATCAACTAAATTATTCAATGTAAACTGCCATCCCAAAAAAGCAGAATAAAAGTTTTTAAAGTAGTTGTGACACAACCAACATTTCAGGCCAATACGATGGAGAATAAATCAGATTGACCATTAAATATTGAAATATTCCGTTTAACGGCAGTAAAATAAACGTCTAGAAATATATTTAAGTTCAATTCCATAGCGTAACGAGAAGTTAACATAACACTAGGAAAGTTGGAAGCGGAAACAAAGTTGTCCTAGGACATCGTAAATTCCGGAAAGACATCTATAGGGAATCCAATATAAAATGTAAATTTTATCAAGTTATTCTCTTTCTTCTAATGGAAGTCAATATTGACATAATCCGAGAATATTCCACCAATTTTTCAAAGTGGTTAACTATTTTATTTTAGAATTATTAATATTGTGGTAACTTCATTTATTTTAATACAGCTAATATTCATGCAATTAGAAATAATTTTGAAAAGTACGACAAATCTAGTTAGTAAAAATATTTTTGTTAAATATAATTTCATACTTTAGGCAGAAAAATATACTCAACGGTATATATTTCTTATTGCAATTTTCTTTCTATGATAACCATAAGAATAAGGTTATTTAAGTTATTCTAAAGGTATCTTGACGCCCTGCTAAATCTAGTATTCAAGGTTGTAATATATATAGAATGTTAATGAGAGTTCGCCTAAAACATTTCAAATCCTGCAACCTTACACTAGGGAAATCATTAAATACCAATAAACTAACCGATGCTGGTGCAATTACGGAATTTCCTCATAGTGGAGATGGAAATCTTGCCACGCTGGACTATAAGAGGAGAAAAATCCTAACTTTTTTTTGAAACAAACTCAAGGAAGCTGTCTTCGACGCCAGCAGACACACTCTTAGCTGAAAAAAGGAAGTGATTGGATCCATGCTTCCATGAACAACAGAGGGATTATTCTTGAGCAAAAAAGACAGGCCTTCAAAAATATCTTAAAGAACCCAACTAGCAGAGATGCTCATGCTACTCTTGTTAAAACCCAAAAAAGGATTACAATATAGCAATATATGTTTAAAGAACCAGTGGTGGGAAAACAAAACCAAAGAAATCCAACATTTTCCGACACAAATGATAATAGGAGTTCCTTCCAGGCTATTAAGGTCCTACAAATAACTTTTCACAAATTAGGCCATTTATTGAGAGATGAGGCCGAAATTAGTTGTAGATAGAAAGAACACTACTCCCTTATTTTGAACTTGGATAATCGTATCGTGGATGTGGAACCACTTGACAGGCTACCGCAATAAAACTGTACTAAAGAATTTAAGCATCTCCATAACATGTGATAAAAAGCACCAGCGATAGCAGCTTTAAAATACAATAAGGCGGTGGGTATGGATAAAATCTCCGGAGAAGTATATAAAGCCCTCGCAGGCGATACATTGGAACTTAAATTATTATTTAACTTTATTTGAGAGCGGGAGTAAATGCCACAAGATTTCAGAGATGCCATCATCATTAGCACTTTCAACAAGAGAGGGAACCAAGTTAGCTGCAATAATCATAGAGATATATCCTTGCTAGCAGCAGCTGGTAAAAAACTTGCTAAAATCCTGACCACCGGATTACTCCCATATATAGCTCCATTTATTTAGGATACAAAGAGTAGTCTCAAGCCAAAAGGATCCACAGTAAACACGGTTTTCTGCCTCCGGTGTCAGATAGAGTTTCATTATGGCCTCAGTTTTATTCAACATCATTATGATGGCATTAATGATTATCGTTGACAGGAAGCTGGAGGATAGAGGCATTGATTGAGGATACGCTATAGGAATGATTGAGGCCGCTTCAATCATCAACGCATCGTCTTAAAGCCAAAACAAAAACCACGAATATGCTACATCACAAAACTCATATACGCGGATGAATGTGTCTTAACAGCATGCGATCTTGTGATAACATAAGACCTTAAGATTAACATAAATAAATCTAAAATCAGTAATGTTCGTGATAATTCATCCCCTCAAACTAACAACATTTATGCATCTGGCTCTCCAATCGAGTATGTGGAATATTTTAGCTACTTGGGTAGTCTCGTCAATTCTAGAGCAGATCTGGGCTCGCAAATCTATAACAAGATTACCTGTTCTTCTCCAGCCTTATGGAAACCTCGTTATAGAGTTTTCGGTAATCATAACCTGCCTTTGAAGTTAAAGGTTGCCGTGTACTGAGCTGTGATATACCTTCATTACTTTTGCCTTTGTGAATCGGCGTTATATTATAGGAAATACCTGAGGGTTCTTAAGAGCTCACAGCAACATCATCTAACAGATAATGATGATCAGACGGTACCATAAATAGTCAAATAAAGAAATTCTCAGTGAGGCGAACTCTTTTTAGAAGTTTTCGTGAGGAAGGGTAGGGTGTCTACATTGGGCGGTGAATCTGGTCAGTGTATATTTTATAGTGAAATAACCTCAGGTGATAGTAGGCAAGGAGGTTAGAAACTTCGTTATGGGAATTGATCTTCATTAAACATTAAATAGCGTTAATGCTAGTCATATATGGGAAGTGACGGCAGTCAGTTGAAGGTATTCAACAGAACCCAATGGAAACAATTAGTATATCAGTATTAAAGACCGAAGCCTAGAACCAGATACATCCTGATAATCTGAATGTCTGGAATGTGGGCGAGTCATCTTATCTATAATAGGTATCTTAAGCCACAAAAGAGCACACGCCGGTTAATCTTCGATGTTAAAAGAATAAACTCGATATATATTTATTCCATAATTATACTTAGTCTAGAATCAAGAACTGAGGTTCTTGATACCAGACATAACTTCTTGGTACAGTATGTATGCTCCCATTGAGGCCAAAAACGATTCCGCTAAGTGACTACCCAAATTACTACATTCTGATTATTTAGCCTCTCTCAAACTTTTGATATCTTAAGTATAAGTAATATTTTGCAAATATCCTGCAAATAAATGCACTAAAGCAATAAAAAAGGAAAGGAAAACTTACATATTATTGTTATTTGATGTCAAAGTTTAAACCACTAACACTAACTTTTCACATTTAATAGGTTTCATTCACACCATAATACGTTTTAAACGATTCACGTCACATTAAGAAACATATTTAATTGTTTTACTGAATTAAATGTTCAAAATGTCCCCTTATCTGAGTTTATGCCACCTGGCACCATTCTGACCAATATTTCTGAATACGTTAAAAAGGTCGTGGTATATTTCTAATCACATCAGCAACTGCAAAACACTAGTTTATCACTTATTTCAGACTGATATACATAATTTTTCATGTAGTCCCAAAAGAAAAAAATTAAAGGATTGAGATCACCAGATCAGTTAGGCCAACGATTGGGTCGATTTCTTCCTATCCACCTGTCTTCAATTGTCCTGTCTCCAATGTCTGTCTTCAATTGTCCACCTGTCTGTTTAAGTGCTCGATAACCCAATGGCTTATGTGCGGTGGGTTATCCTTTATGCAAATAGCGATTGAAGGGGCACATTTTCTAAAACAATTTGTAACTAATTTCTTAAAATATTTCAATATTTCTGCCCATTTAATCTTTGAGGTAAAACAAATTGCCCTATAAGCTGATCTACCACTATTCCAGCCCATAGATTAATGAAAAATTCATGTTGGTATTTTCCAATAACTGCGTGGGGATTTTTATCTGACCAGTTGTGGAAATTATAAAAATTCCAAATCAAATTCTTCATGGAAGAATCTTCATTGGTTGCTAAAATATTGGGAAAAAAATGGAGTCTGTTCTAGGACAGAAATATCCATCGGTAAAAAAAATTCGTGACGTGAGAAGACAGCTTAAGATAAAGGAATGGTATCGTGTTTGCGCTCGCCTCGGCTACGGTGTATTTTTTGATGGAAATACAATCATGGCAGAAACTATTTTTTGTCTAGGAGACGCAGGTGCTGTTCTAGGATAAAAATATCCCTTGGTAGTACAAAATAACTCAAAACGATGGACTGATAGCGTGCTCGCGCTCGCCTCTTGTACGGCGTTGTTTTTGTTGAAAATACAATTACAGCAGAGTGTTTTTGTCTAGGAGACGCAGCGACTGTTCTAGGATCGAAATATCATTTGTTAGGACTATACAAAAAAGCTTGCTCGCTCTCTCTCCTCAAGTGCAGGGTGATTTTTCGTGAAAATTCAATGAACGGCAGATACTATTTTCTGACTAGGAGACACAAATAGTGTTCTGGGATAAGAATTTACTGCAATCTGTGCTAAAAAAATCTTCAGAATAAAAAGTTTCTGTATTATGTATTAACAAAAATCACATAAAAACTCACTAAAACATAAAATAGGAAAAAAAATTATTTGAAACAATAATTTAATCAAATATATCAATAAATAATGCCTTAATTAAATATAGCAACAATCGATAAATATATTCTTATAATCGTGTTATTAAATATCGCACGACGTTGAAAAAATTATTTTGACAGCTGAATTTAAACTAATTGTCTCATACGTCGAGCATCCAATTTATATTAAATTTTCATTTTTCTTATACTAATCTGCAAACATAACATTATTAAAAGCTAAAGAGATGATTAAAAATTAATTATAAACATTTAATATTTAAATATTACAGCTAAAACAACATATAATCACCTGTAACCATTTGTTCGTACACAGTAAGAAGCAACGATATAAGTCTACGCGGTTTTCGATGTTACATTCAACTTCGATGTTATATTCATTCAAATTAATTATTGCATCAAGAATTCTTGATCAATCTTCATAAAGTATAAAGAAAATTTCCGCCAAGTTTCAAGTCTGAAAAACTTATAGTAAGAAAGCGGGTTTATTTGTACATTTTACGCCCCCTTCATTCCCTCTTGGGAGTGAATTTTCGTATAACCTTACTTTATTAAATGTCTATGAAGTATAAGGAATATTTCTGCCAAGTTTCTAGTATGTAGAACTGAGAATTAAAAAGCGTTAATTGTACATGTTACGCCCCCACAACCCCTCCTAGGAGCGAATTTCCGTATAGCTCATCCTTAGTGAAAGTCTGTGAAGTATAAGAAATATTTGTGCCAAGTTTTAAGCCTATAGGACGTATACTTTAAAAATTAGAATGTTTTAATCAATTACACCCTCATACCTCCCCCCAATTCGCCCCTTTGGAAATGGATTTTTAAAAATTCTAATTTTAGTAAATTTATATATATTATATGAAACATCCCTTCCAAGATTCAAGTCTGTAGGACTTAAAGTTAAAAAACGGGTTTTTTTACATTTAACAAGTCGCAACCCCCTTTCGGAGTAGACTTTCGCAAAACCGGTGATCTATACCTAGCAAAAGGAACATGAATACCAAATTTCAAGTCTGTAGATTTTATGGTTCTGGATATTTCGTGATGAGTCAACACCAAATACAGCAAGATAACACAGGAAGAGAGAAGATAGCACAGAAGACTCGATTACAGAAGATGAAGAGGGCATACGGCAAGACTTATAATATCTGCAATAAGAAATGCATATCCACACACACAAAAAAAAGACACTACAACACAGTAATCAAAGCAGAGATTCTATACGCAAGCGAGACACTTACACTCCACATTAAAAGTGGCATCGATAACATACTAAAAGAAGAACGTAAAAATATGAAGGATAGAAAGATATGATGAGACATATGAGAATATGAAGGAAGAAATATGAAATTCTAGGCCAAAAACTAACAGAGGATAAGGATTTATCCTTCCTCTGTTAGTTTTGGGCCTAGAATTTTCCTCATAATTTTAGGTTCTTCTTTTAGTATGTGTTTACAAAGTACATTCCAGGAAGACCACAGAGAGAATGTCCAACCTAGTGGCGGACATAAAAAAAGAAGGTTGAAATTCTATAGACATATCAGTAGACTCCTACCGAAAAGGCTTACCAAGAAAATTCTTACATACATACAAGGGGTCAAGTCAACAGTACCATGGACCGCACAAATTAGAACTGATCTGGGAAAAGTACATATGGATCCGATAGAGATTGAGGACAAAAGCACGTAGAGACACAAATATATATATACATACATATATATATATATATATATATATATATATATATATATATATATATATATATATATATATATATATATATATATATATATAGGATCAGTTCTAATTTGTGCGGTCCATGGTACTGTTGACTTGACCCCTTGTATGTATGTAAGAATTTTCTTGGTAAGCCTTTTCGGTAGGAGTCTACTGATATGTCTATAGAATTTCAACCTTCTTTTTTTATGTCCGCCACTAGGTTGGACATTCTCTCTGTGGTCTTCCTGGAATGTACTTTGTAAACACATACTAAAAGAAGAACCTAAAATTATGAGGAAAATTCTAGGCCCAAAACTAACAGAGGAAGGATAAATCCTTATCCTCTGTTAGTTTTTGGCCTAGAATTTCATATTTCTTCCTTCATATCCTCATATGTCTCATCATATCTTTCTATCCTTCATATTTTTACGTTCTTCTTTTAGTATGTTATCGATGCCACTTTTAATGTGGAGTGTAAGTGTCTCGCTTGCGTATAGAATCTCTGCTTAGATTACTGTGTTGTAGTGTCTTTTTTTTGTGTGTGTGGATGTGCATTTCTTATTGCAGATATTATAAGTCTTGCCGTATGCCCTCTTCATCTTCTGTAATCGAGTCTTCTGTGCTATCTTCTCTCTTCCTGTGTTATCTTGCTGTATTTGGTGTTGACTCATCACGAAATATCCAGAACCATAAAATCTACAGACTTGAAATTTGGTATTCATGTTCCTTTTGCTAGGTATAGATCACCGGTTTTGCGAAAGTCTACTCCGAAAGGGGGTTGCGACTTGTTAAATGTAAAAAAACCCGTTTTTTAACTTTAAGTCCTACAGACTTGAATCTTGGAAGGGATGTTTCATATAATATATATAAATTTACTAAAATTAGAATTTTTAAAAATCCATTTCCAAAGGGGCGAATTGGGGGGAGGTATGAGGGTGTAATTGATTAAAACATTCTAATTTTTAAAGTATACGTCCTATAGGCTTAAAACTTGGCACAAATATTTCTTATACTTCACAGACTTTCACTAAGGATGAGCTATACGGAAATTCGCTCCTAGGAGGGGTTGTGGGGGCGTAACATGTACAATTAACGCTTTTTAATTCTCAGTTCTACATACTAGAAACTTGGCAGAAATATTCCTTATACTTCATAGACATTTAATAAAGTAAGGTTATACGAAAATTCACTCCCAAGAGGGAATGAAGGGGGCGTAAAATGTACAAATAAACCCGCTTTCTTACTATAAGTTTTTCAGACTTGAAACTTGGCGGAAATTTTCTTTATACTTTATGAAGATTGATCAAGAATTCTTGATGCAATAATTAATTTGAATGAATATAACATCGAAGTTGAATGTAACATCGAAAACCGCGTAGACTTATATCGTTGCTTCTTACTGTGTACGAACAAATGGTTACAGGTGATTATATGTTGTTTTAGCTGTAATATTTAAATATTAAATGTTTATAATTAATTTTTAATCATCTCTTTAGCTTTTAATAATGTTATGTTTGCAGATTAGTATAAGAAAAATGAAAATTTAATATAAATTGGATGCTCGACGTATGAGACAATTAGTTTAAATTCAGCTGTCAAAATAATTTTTTCAACGTCGTGCGATATTTAATAACACGATTATAAGAATATATTTATCGATTGTTGCTATATTTAATTAAGGCATTATTTATTGATATATTTGATTAAATTATTGTTTCAAATAATTTTTTTTCCTATTTTATGTTTTAGTGAGTTTTTATGCGATTTTTGTTAATACATAATACAGAAACTTTTTATTCTGAAGATTTTTTTAGCACAGATTGCAGTAAATTCTTATCCCAGAACACTATTTGTGTCTCCTAGTCAGAAAATAGTATCTGCCGTTCATTGAATTTTCACGAAAAATCACCCTGCACTTGAGGAGAGAGAGCGAGCAAGCTTTTTTTGTATAGTCCTAACAAATGATATTTCGATCCTAGAACAGTCGCTGCGTCTCCTAGACAAAAACACTCTGCTGTAATTGTATTTTCAACAAAAACAACGCTGTACAAGAGGCGAGCGCGAGCACGCTATCAGTCCATCGTTTTGAGTTATTTTGTACTACCAAGAGATATTTTTATCCTAGAACATCGCCTGCGTCTCCTAGACAAAAAATAATTTCTGCCATAATTGTATTTCCATCAAAAAATACACCGTAGCCGAGGCGAGCGCAAACACGATACCATTCCTTTATCTTAAGCTGTTTTCTCACGTCACGAATTTTTTTTACCGATGGATATTTCTGTCCTAGAACAGTTCCTGCTTCTCCTAGACAAGATATATGCTTCCAGCTCGGCAAATATTTGTCCAAGTTTCGTACAGACTTCAAACAAATTTTCAAGAACGTGGCACTCGCTGATTTTTCTTTTAGGGAAAAATATTGTGAATGGTTTATTGGCCCAAAATGAACGGACTCCATTTTTTTCCCAATATTTTAGCAACCAATGAAGATTCTTCCACGAAGAATTTCATTTGGAATTTTTATAATTTCCACAACTGGTCAGATAAAAATTCCCACGCAGTTATTGGAAAATACCAACATGAATTTTTCATTAATTTATGGGCTGGAATAGTGGTAGATCAGCTTATAGGGAAATTTGTTTTACCTCAAAGATTAAATGGGCAGAAATATTGAAATATTATAAGAAATTAGTTACAAATTGTTTTAGAAAATGTGCCCCTTCAATCGCTATTTGCATAAAGGATAACCCACCGCACATAAGCCATTGGGTTAACGAGCACTTAAACAGACAGGTGGACAATTGAAGACAGACATTGGAGACAGGACAATTGAAGAGGTGGATAGGAAGAAATCGACCCAATCGTTGGCCTAACTGATCTGGTGATCTTAATCCTTTAAATTTTTTCTTTTGGGACTACATGAAAAATTATGTCCTAGTGGCGGACATAAAAAAAGAAGGTTGAAATTCTATAGACATATCAGTAGACTCCTACCGAAAAGGCTTACCAAGAAAATTCTTACATACATACAAGGGGTCAAGTCAACAGTACCATGGACCGCACAAATTAGAACTGATCTGGGAAAAGTACATATGGATCCGATAGAGATTGAGGACAAAAGCACGTAGAGACACAAATATATATATACATATATATATATATATATATATATATATATATATATATATATATATATATATATATATATATATATATATATATATTCCCTTTGTGGATCAGACCTTGACGTGGTAAAGGGGTTTGAGTAGGCCAATGAAGTTTTGAGCTATGCCGTTAGGAGTCTATGCTCCCGGGAGGGTCACCCCTGGCGGACAGGTCAAGGCAGAGGCCTTAGACTAACATGATCCAAAATTTGCCAACCCGCATTGGACCAGCGAGGCAGATTACGGTCCATACCTTCAACATGTTTCAATATGACAGTACAACCTCAAACACAGCCCTCATTCCCCGGAGGCCAAGGGGCAACTCCTACAGCAGCGGGAAGACCTGTCCCAAGGTAGAGGGTGCTAAGAATCACCGGGTTAAATCAGGCTGCCATTGGACTTTTGACATTGCAAGGCTAAATATACGGAATATGAAAACGGAAGCCCGATAGCAAGAACTGTTAATCGAACTTGACAATATACATTGGGATATTATTGGGCTCTGTGAAACACTGAGAAAGGGCGACGAGTTAATCAAACTGGAACCAACTGGACACGTACTTTACACTCGAGGTTCGAAAAATGGCCGATGAGGCGAAATTGGATTCCTCATTAATCGAAAGCTGAAGGACAGTGTATTAAAATTTGAAAGTACATCTGAACGACTAGCCCAATGCGTCATTCAGCTGAATAAAAAGTTCAGGCTTCAAATCGCCCAAGCTTATGCACCAACTATAAGCCATAGGGATGAGGAAATTGAGGGATTTTATGATGATGTGGCTCAGCTTTTATACAAGGAGAAATCTAGATACAAAATCCTGATGGGTGATTTTGATGCCAGAATTGGAACAACGAGAACTAACAAAAATGCAACTGGCCCATATGGAACTGGTGAGCAAGACAATAGAGGTAACAGATTGGTTGATTTTGCTGAAGGGCAAGTAAATGGAGATGAAAAAGTCAATCTGGACTCACAAGTGAAATTGACTACATCATGACCAACGATAAAACATTATTTACCAATTCTACTGTACCTTAACAATTTTAATGTTGGAAGTGACAACCGAATGGTACGAGCAAAAGTTAGGATTAACTGCCGAAGAGAAATCGAAAAAATGGTAAGATCAAAGAAGGGCAATGCGGATTCTGGGAAACTGCTGAAGAGAGGAAGCAATTTTGAGATTGCTTTGTCAAACCGGTTTGCTGTATTACAAGATCCGGAGAAAGTGGAACTATCAGGTCAATATGAAGAAATCGCCAATAATGTGCTTCAAAGGGCCTCATTCAATAGCACCAAAAGAAAAATGTCTCAAACAGACAAAAATCTCCAATGAGACCACTGATTTAACGAAGAAACGGCGGGCAATGAGAAATGCAGGTAGTCCTTTTGGCAGAGTCGAGTCGACACTGAGCTCCGCAAAACGATAAGAAGTCGTATCAGAGATGACACTCGCCGTTTCAACATGCAGCTAATACAAAAAACCCTGGAGAAAACAAAGGAATTAACAAGGCTAAACAGAAGCTGAGAAACAAAAGAACGCAAATATATGCCTTAAGGCGTGAGGATGGCACGGTATGCAGTGCGCGAACGCAAATGTTAAAGGTTGTCAGAAAATTTTATTCCCAGTTGTATGAAGATCAGAACCAATTAAAGATTGGTTCCCACAATACCCACAGAAGAACAAATGCCAGATATCCTAATGGAGGAAGTAGCAAATGTTATAGAATCGATGAAAAATGGCAAGGCTCCAGGAAAGGTCGAAAAGTTCCAGGTAACTGTCGAAATGCTAAAAGCTGGTGGTCGGAGTTACATAAAACACTGGCAAAATCATACTCAAAATGCCTCAAAGAACAAAAAGTGCCTGACTTATGGAAAAATGCAGAAGTGATCATTTTACATAAAAAGGGAGCACAGAAAGATTTAAAGAACTGCCGTCCAATAAGCCTCCTATCAGTAATGTTCAAAGTTTTCACTAAGATAATTTCTAAAAAAATATTAAAAAAACGGTATGACGAACAACCAAGAGAACAAGCAGGATTTAGAAGTGGATTTAGTACAATGAATCACATCCAGGTTGTACAGCAGGCCATAGAAAGGCACAACGAATACACCATGCCACTGTGCTTGGCTTTCATCGACTACAAAAAAGCATTTGACTCCATCTCAAAGCATGCAATAATGGATGCGAGCCAAGAGGTAGATAAAGCATATGTAAAACTATTAAGAACCTATGATGGAGCTACAGCCACAATTCATCTTGATGATCTTGAAGTGGGAATTAATGTAAAATGGGGTGTACGGCAGGTTGACTCAATATCGCCTATTCTTTTCTCGGTTGGCCTTGAAGAAATATTCCGTAAACTGGATTGGGAACAGGGTGGTGTAAAGATCAACTGTGCAAACTTAAACCATCTTAGATTTGCAGATGATATCGTTCTCCTTTCACAAGACCCAGAGGAGCCGCAAAGACGCATACAACAACTGCAAAGGGCTGGCGAACCATTTGGCTTGAAAATAAACCTGAAAAAGGGATTTGGAGATTGTGGACAGCTTTATATATCTTGGTCAGAGGATTTCAATTTCAAATGCAACATTGTATTTAAGAGCAGACTCCCACTTTGCTTGAAAATAAAAGTCTTCGATCAGTGCGTTCTACGCGTTATGATATACGGAAGTGAAATCTGGACACTCACATTGCAACCAATTCAAAAACTTCGCGTGGCACAGAGGGGAATGGAAAGATGTATGCTTGGCATTACAAGACGAGACAGAAAGTCCTGCGCATGGATCAGGGACAAACGAAAGTCTGTGACATCATTGGAAGAGTAAAGCAATTGAAATGGAGATGGGCAGGCCATATAGCGAGGCGATGGGATGACAAATGGACCAAGGCAATCCTAGAGTGGATACCGCTTGATCGCAAACGTCCGCGAAGAAGACCGAGAGCACGATTGATTGATGACATCGTTAAGTATATTGGACCACAGTGGCAGAGGAAAGTCTAGGACAGTGAAAGTTGGAAATATACTGAAGAAGTATTCATCCTGCCGTGGATCAACACGGGCTGATGATGATGATGATGATGATGATATAACTTTTTTAACCTCAAATTCAGAAATATCATACATAATAATCTCTCTTTTTAGCTATAAATGTATCTCTTTTTTTTCTCAGCTATTTGCGTAAGATTGCAGGACCTTTGATCAAATGTTTGATTATTAGTAATCGAAAGTTGAAAAAAACTTCGATTATTTATATAGTTATATCGGTAATTCGATATTACCTAACCTAACCTAACCCGATATTATTCATATATAATAGCATTCTGCAAATATTAAACTTTATCATGTGATATTTTTTATTTTGGTATTATTTGGTATTATTTAAGTAGGAAAATTAATAGTGAAAAAATAGAAAAATCTAGCGGAAATCATTCTGTTATAAGAGACTGTAAATAAGACTATATATAACTATTTAACTATTCTATATATATATATATATATATATATATATATATATATATATATATATATATATATATATACATATATATATATATATATATATATATATATATATATATATATATATATATATATATATATATATATATATATATACACCTACAATTTTATAACAATTGAATTAAATATAATAAATTAAATTTTGTATTTCAAATTAAACTCTCAACTAAATATTGCTTCCAAGTTGAAGTTGACAAAAGTTAACAACCGAATATTCAACGAGAACATACAAATATAGCTAGAGTATGTTTAGAAAAAGTTTTAATGAAGAAATTAAGGTTATTATTAATTTAATGGAAGATCTACCCTAGGGTAAAACCATAACCCTCTTGAAGATCCAGGATGCGTACGCATCCTAATTTAATTTGCCTCCCCGATCAAAAATAAATAACCAGACCAAACCAATTTGTACAGAGAAATAAAGAGACCGTTAAAGTCTCGAAAACGAGGCAGTAAAAATAACTTAATGGATTTTATACGCAGTATTAGGCGGGTTAAGTGAAATAATCAAATTAGCCGGCATCTTGAGGTATTAAGTTATTCTCCTCATACCTCTTTCGCACTTTGGACATCCGTGACCGTGTTTGTGGTGTGTAAGTGCGTCTCCAGCTTTTTAATTAGAAAATATTTACCTTTTGAAAATTGTCTGCTTAGCAAATGCGAAAGTTAATCTACTTTCAGATAAATGCTTTTGAAGCCAGAAACCAAAACATTTTAGAATTTTCGTCATAATGAACACAATTTTGTTAGAATTAGAGTTAACGAGCAAATTGCATTACAAAAAAAAAAGGATGGACAAGTTACTGACCCATCTGAATTTCGAAAATTTTTATATCGAAAGAAATAATAAAACATATTTTTAAATCAAACTAATCAACATTCAACAATCAACAATAACATTATTATAATGATATATCTTGAATATCTTTATGTTTAACTTTCCGTGGTTTACAACACTTGACGCCCTAATTTTAAAGTAATTGTGTAGGCAAATTTTAGAGAATGACAAGTTTAGAAAACATAGTTAGTTAGTTAGAACATCATGGTAATCTTGAGGGCAAATAAAGTAGTCATAGAAAAGGCGAAAATAGTTGCGTAAATTGAGAATGCAGCTGATAAAAGAGTATGTAGAGAGAAGAGCTATAATGATCACCGTAACTAAAATGGTATCTTTCGAGAAAACCAAAACAAAAATTAGGGACCACTTAAAAATAAGTGACGGAAACTCATGTAACGAACCAGCCACAAGTTCCGTGTATGCAGAAAAATATGCAAAATTTATCCTGCTACAAAGACAAAATATGCTGCTTGTCTGAGGAATATTTGTAAAGACCGCAGCATGTTTCTTTGCAATGAATGTTACCATGATAAAGAGATTGATGATGATGATAAACTTAAGATAACCAATTAAATAGATGCAGATAATATAAATTTTTGTTACTGTTTCATTGATCTCATTATCAAACTTGTTAATTTTTAAATTTAATTTTAGTTTAAGTAAGTGTTAAGAGTTATGCTGCTAAAGTATTTCCTAATACAAAGAGAACGTCTATACATATAATTAAACTTGAAATGAAGAGCTAAATACAGGTAAATGATAAACTACAGGTAAAAAAAACTGCTGTGCGTTTATTACTTGACCTCGCCAAAACGTAATTTTATGAATTCAATTTTATTTTATATTTAAGTAAATTTTTTGTTACCAAACTGTTTCCAAATTGTAAGTTAATGGTCTAGATACATAAAGTGTTATAGATAAACAAGTATTTTTTTATATTTGTCTACTAAATCCCAAAAATCTTTAATAGGTCTTTAAAGTTACGCGCTACAGCTACCGTAACAAATGACCACTCGCCCATATGAATGTTACTTCGCTATAGAGGATCCGCTTTAGCCTTCTACTGTCGTGTGCTCTCCTCTTAGTTCCCTGACCTTGCCATCTCAGCTGAGCTTTTATGATCTGGGATTCAAAGTTCTAAACTGTTGCTTCTTTCAAGTACCTCCACATTGGTCTTATAGTCTTGCCATTTTATATTCAAGATTTTATGGAGGCCTTTTACGGAGAAACAATCTCTTGAGTTATTTTTCTTGTTTCCGATACTGGACCATGGATTCAGCTCCATACAGAAGAGTGGGAATTATGATGGCACTGCAAACGCTGATTTTAGTGTGTTCCTTTATTCTCGGATATTAAACACCCTTTTCTTTAGATGTTCAAAATTTGCACACTTTATTCTAACGCTTAGTTTTGCCTATATTCTACAACCTAGTACTAATATATACGCGGGGTAGTAAAAATAAATAGTCCTTATTATGAAAATCAGTTACAAGAAATTTATTTTGAAATGTTAATAAAATACACAAGCTTATTTAGTATTCTAAAATGTCTCGATTGGAAATGACGCTTTGCATGGATTCATGAAAATGTTAATGCATCTCGTATATATTATATTTAAGGAATGTAAATATTGATATACATAGTTCCAAATGTTTATTAAAGTGTAGAAATATTAAAATATAAGGAAATGACAAGCACGTTAAAGAAGCCAAACCATATTGCCTATAATTTAAAATATATTTCAAAGCCATTAATGATTAATGAGTAATGATTTTATGAATTTTATCCTTTAATAGTTCATCTTTAGATATATATATATATATATATATATATATATATATATATATATATATATATATATATATATATATATATATATATATACTAAGTGATAGAAATAGAACGGAAAGGAAATAATGATAAAATTTTAAAATCTATTTTATAGATTTATTGTTATTGTTAAACAGTACAACTGAATATAATTTGAAGATCTAATTACTACGAGCTAGGGAGCTACAGTCTGTAATGGGTGGATTGACCTCCACTTTGTATACATTCATGGAGGCCCCTAGGCATTGATCTAATTAGGTGGCCAATTTCCTCTTGAGGTCCCATGCTACTTGAATTTCACGCTGTAGTGCCTTCAACGTCTGTTGATGGTGTGGCAATCTGAACAATCTTCGACATATGATATCCCACACGTTCTCTATTGGTAGCCCTATTGGGAAGGACCGGGACTTGTAGAAGGGCCTATGACTATCCGAGGACCTTTTCGGTCAAGACAAAATGACATAAAGTAACACGTGTAATGTTCAGTCGTGCATTAACCTGCTGGAAAAGTGGATTTGGAAGTATTCGAAGGAAGGGTAACAAATGGGGGTCTACAATTTCTTCCACATACCGCTGAGCCATCACACTACATCGAACAAAAACTAGAGGTGACTTACTACCATGTGCGATGACACCCGAAACCATAACATCCACTATGCGATGTACGTACCTCTTCATGAAGACCTCAGGATTTTGTCGTTCCCCGCAATATCTTCTTACACAAGCACGGCCGTCATAACTACCTAGACAGAAGCGAGACTCGTCACTAAAAACAACACGATTCCATTCCGCATATCACTGAAGTATTTCTCTGCACCACTCCAGCCGTTGACGCCGGTGTTCCACTGTTAAAGGTAAAGCCAGATATGGTCTGTAAGAAACAAGCCCAAAAGATCTGATTCTGCGATAGATTGCTCACATTCCAATTAACCTTTCATGCTTCTCATACCACTGGTTAGCAATTGACCTTGAAGTTGAAAAATGGTCTCTCGTGACCAAAAGCGGAAGACGGCGCTCCTGGAGTTCTGTTGTGGTTGGATGGCGTCCTGTGCCTCTAGCTCGTTGTTGTCGACCTTCTTCGGCCCACGCTCACCAAATTAACAACATTGTGTGAACAGTCCTATTTATTCTTCTTCCAATTTTCCCAAAAGATAATCTGGACTCTCTTAGACCTACAATGCGGGCCCTCTCAAATGGTATCAACTGGCGACAATTTACACATCTTCGCACTCTAGGCATGATAACTTTTTTCAAACAAATCACTCACGAATCGTAAAAGTTATTAGTTACAACTTATAAAGTACAAGTTACAAGTAAAAGTTATAAATACCTGCATGCGCAATTCGACGCGATAGTGTTTCATTTCAGGGATAGCAGTCCGGATTTATTTTTACGAGTAGTAACAATTTAGCCTGGGTTTAAATGAGAAAACTACCAATAGAGGCCAACGGCATACATTCCCACACTTTTTCATGATCTTAGACACATTATATATTATGTAGTACTCGTAAAGGGTTGTCCAATAAATGTGTTAGAATTTTAAAATGAGGCACGATGATTACTACAAGTAATAATCTGGTAATTTCTATTTTATCTTAAAAACCAAATAATGGCATTATGTTTTGAAAATAATGTCTTTCAAATGTCTCCCTTGACTTTATCTGGCCGAATACATTGTAAAGACCCAATTTTCGATGACCCAATTCGCATAATATTGGTCGTTAGTTGACATTACCATTTCGCGAAATAAAGTGCGAAACGAGAAAACGTTTCTTGCAATAAATCGATTGTCTGGCGAGATGTGTGACAAGTCACACTATCTTACTAAAAGAAAACATTGTTTATATCCACATTTATTAGTTCAGACCAAATATATTATATTAGCATGTTCCCATTCCATTTACCATTAACAGTAACATGATTCCCACCATCTTGTTCAAAAAATTAAGATAATATGACTCCTTCAAACCATAAATCGCAAATACTGACTTTTTGAGGACGAATAGGTAGCTCCGGAGTCACTTAAAGATTCTCATCGGTCGAAATCCGGCAGTTGTGTTTGTTGGCAAACTCATTAAGCCAGAGATCCCCTTAGTCAGAAGAGAATATTTTTTCCCAAAGTGGGGGTCAGTTTCCAACTTCCAATATCCACTGTTACCAGGTGTGTAGGTCGTGTAGTTTTCCATGATAAACATGACAAACACACACAGCAGTCTATGAGTGACATCTACATTTCAGTGTTGCCCCTATTACGGTTCAAAACTCTGACACTCTTATTGGAAAACTTTTATTACTTCAACTGTTCCTGTTTCACTCTTCAAATTAGCAAAATATAACGTAATTTATTTGTTTTTTTAGGACTTTGAAAAAGCTATATACTTAGATGGTTGTGCTTTGCAATTTGAAGTTAAAATAACAGCAAATATGTGAGAACAGATATTAAAAATATAATTTTCTTCATCATAACTAAGATTTATGTATACATACAAAAATATTTTGGCCTATAGTTTTCGATAGGTCTCTCTTCAGATCACTAGTTGTTGCTTAACTTTTATATCTTGCTTGTGTTTTATACTTGTTGCTTATCATTTATAGAATGGGAATTTATAGAATGGGTCGACGCGGTATAATTTTTCACTTTTTCATAGCAAAAAATTTTATAAAATTTCCAAAGTTATAGGAAGTAATTTTCCAAACATCAAGTGATTCAATCTATTTAAAAGGAAATGTACCAAGCTCGGACAAACTCTTAGAAGATCATAAATACCCGGACAATAAGAATAATTAATATTTAATATGTAGCTCCCCGTAAATATTTAGCGCTGTGTATTATGCTCTGAAATATGTTTTTTAAATAGCCCCTTCTATTATTTACGATCTATTGATTTTCGCCATGCGAGACTGGTATGAGCAAGGATTAATTTTTGAATTATTCAGGTTTATTTAAATTACGCACATTAAATTTACAAATAGGGGAAAATTTGCCAGGTACGCGAATGAATAAAAAAAAATAGTTAATACAGTTTTAATGTTCACCATCTTACGTCAAATTTCAACAGCGTATATGCATATAAAATATGAACAAAGGGAGATGTTGCATATATTAATTTCAATTAATAGTTAATTTAAAAATATATAAATGTGTATTTGATGTACTGTTTATATTAGAATGAAATTGGTAGTGGATGTTATAGCCAGTTTTATAAATCATTGTATAATTTTTAAATATTAATTTTATACAAATTATAAATTAATGGAATGATATATAACTAATATAATTTTAAGTGATAGATATTATCATAAAAAACGAAAAACAAAATATTTGAGAATCAATATCATTGAGAATATATATATATATATATATATATATATATATATATATATATATATATATATATATATATATATATATATATATATATATATATATATATATATATATACATATATATATATATATATATATATATATATATATATATATATATATATATATATATATATATATATATATATATATATATATGTAACATCTAATATTTTCACGGGTGGTAGATAATGTTCCTAAATCATTCCAGGTGTCAGTTCGTTTGTTCTGTGAAGAGTCACAACATTTCGCCAAAATCTCATTTGGCATTTTCAAGTGTAGGTCGCTTCGAATGGAGTCTAACTGGGGTTCGTTGGTTTAGGAATATTATCTACCATCCGTAAAAAATTTAGATGTAATATTTTAAAGAACACTACATAACATACATTTTACATTTAACATAACATAAACAAATTTAAAAAACTAAATCTCTTAGAGATCTTTGAAATTAATAAAAGAAAAAATTGGGGTAACTTGCTACCAGGTGACGCTGTTAATACTTCTTATGTTTTTCTTAAAAAAACACATTTAATTTGGGAGAAAGGTAAAAATAGTTCAAAGTAATCAAGTATTCAAAGTATGCGCCATCGGTAGCTGCATATTTTCCCCTTCTCTCTGGCGAATTTATGGATGTCTTCCGAGAAAAACCATACATCTTTTGAGGTGGTCCAGTCATCAAACTATTTTTCGATATCTCAGTAATTGTTGAATGGTTTTGAGGGAAGCAAGTGAGACATCGATGAGAACACGTGGTAGTAGGTGCGGTAAGAGTTCCCAACCAATTGCAGACCGCTTTCGCTGTGGCGATGGCGTGTCCAGTGTCTTGTAACCCATTCTGATCGTTTTTCGATCAATGCATAGTTCAAATTGATCGTTTGTTGACGGTAGTGAACGGTATTAACTGTTCCACCTGATTTCAGAAACTCGTGGTACACAACACCCTTCTGATCCCACTAAATGTACAGTATTGTCTTATTTCCAAAGTGATTCAGTCTTGCGGTCGATGTTGATGGGTTGGTTGCATTCTCGAAATATACCCATTTTTTATCTGCAGTCACAATTCGATGCAAAAAAGTATTTCTTTCATGCCGAGAAAGCTAAGCTTCGCACACGGTTTTCCGCTTTCCATTTTTTATCTGCAGTCACAATTCGATGCAAAAAAGGTCTTTCTTTCATGCCGAGAAAGCTAAGCTTCGCACACGGTTTTCCGCTTTCCATTTTTTTAACATCATAAAGTAGACTTTCAATTTCATCAAAAAATCATTTACATAATTCATGAAAAGCAAGTGCCTCCTAAACGAGTCATTGTTTAGTATGGTTTTTGGGTAGATGACGTATGGCCACCTACCTTTGGGGAATTTTTTGAAAATCAGGCACCGACAGTTGTAACTGTGAACGATGATCGTTAACATAAAATGATAACCGAGTTGTTTTAGTACCACCTACGACGTGTATAAATAAAGTAATAAAACTTGTGGCGTAGCGTTCGATCTGGCACCATTGTTGGCTACTCCTGGAGGGGATAAAAGCCACTATCCGGTGCTTCTTGAGTACGATTGAAGTGCCTAAAGTCACAGTCCCTAAAGTCACCCGTACCAATAATTTTAGTGATCCAGATTTTTTTTTTAGTGCGTCCTGAAAACGAGGTGACTGTGCGCTATACCCCCATTCTAGGCTATGGCGCTTCATTTCCAGGTCGTATTCAAAAATACAAAACTCGTCACCAATAATGACAAATTTCAGAAAATGAGGGTCATTTTTATACCGCCCCAAAAAAGCAGGACATGTTTTCCACTGTTACTCTTTTGATCCTACTAAAGATTTTATGGGACCATTTTCGGGCAGTAAGACAGTGTCACCTGTCACACAACTTTAGTGACAATTGTTGATTTCAACAATTCCCTGGTTGCATAATTTTACGAAATAACGGCACCAATTGAATTTTATGATTTAACATCGTTCAACTTATTATTGTGGGGTTATCGGCAATCCAAGGCCCACTTCGTTAGTATGTTGAGAAAAGAAAAAAAATGAAGGGGAGAAAAAAATAAAAAGAAATGATTGTAATTTAAAAGGGGTTGCGACTTATAAATATACTCAGCCGATGAGCGGGTGCTAGCCAGAGCAGACTGTTAAACTTGCGGGCAAATTATGGCCAGATCAACTGGGGAGTAGGGGCGGGTTATGAGCCCCACTGGCCATAGATAGTCCATGGAATAGGCCAAAAATTATCTACGATATTCTAGGATTTCGGTCCAGTTCAACCTGCTCAACTATAGTTCCAGGTAAGTTATTAATACTAACTAAATAAATAATATCAATAATGATATTGATAGTCGACTACATCTCCACCGCGGCCCCAAAAAAGATAAAGAAAAAAGTAAAATAAAAAGATTTACAGAAAAGGTATTTACAGCAGAAAGAGCACATTCTCCGGCTACGCTGTGGAAAAAAAGAGAAAGAAGAAAAAAAGAATGGCGTAAATATTGGAGTAAAGACACTCGGTCTTATGGCTGAGACCTCGAGATACAAATCCGTAAAAACACGTTAAACTAAATTATTACATCATTGGACCCTTCATCATGAAGCTCAACGCGAAAAAATACTCCCACAATATGTACAACGAAAAACCCTGGTAGTGATCTCCCACCAAAATAACCTCGTTCCCGAAAACTGCAATCAAAGATGGTTAGGCAGTGAACCCAAAAGAAATTGGAGGAATTTAATTCATTTAATTAGTTGGTACAAAAGTTGATACATCTGTTTGCTTCTAACGCATTCCAAGAACTTACCACACTCTGCTCAGTACATTCCAATGCAGAAATAGGAACGGCACATGAAAACGGAAAAGGAAAGCGCCATGATCTGACGATATATGAGGGTGGTTTCCTAAGAAACACTACTCCCAGCGGTTTCCAAAGGCGACCGTTTTCTAAGAAAGCGGTGCCGTTGTCTAGCGGCCGTGACAGGTCAATCGTAAGAAAACCGTAACCGACCGTAAAAATCGGTGACCAGTGATAACTTAAAAAAAGACGGGCGACAGACAGTGAGCGTATTGCAGTGGAGAATGGAATGAATGATCTAGACAAGTGGCGGCTCGTGGGTTTTTGAAGTGGGAGGGCGTAGAAACAAATAGTGCTGCTGAAGATTCTTTTTGGTTTTGCTATTTTCACATTATTTTTGAACTTGACTTAAATTCAACACGGGCGTGGGACGACCGTTAGTTTTTAATTTAACTTTGTCATTATTAACTATTTCAAACATAAATTAGTCATTATTAACTATTTCAAATCAGACTCCTTCATGTTGCTGTTGCAATTAAATGTTGATTTTTTTTTATTTAAAAAGTGCTACTTGTGTGTACATACATCCAGCAAATCCTAAACTAAAACAAGTATTCGTGAGGCGAACGAAATACGAGACGCGAGACATATCAAATGCTCCGTATCCGTCAAATCAGCGTTTAAAACTAATTATCGATACGCTCGGCCGCAGGAAATCTACGTCCAAATCGCTTGTTTTAGAAAGCAGTTAAACCCCCGAATTCTGGCAATCAAAAAACATGTAACGCCAATGACGAGTTAAGATAACGGTGGCGTACGGTCGCTGGAGGAAAACGTGCTACCAAGGACATAAAAATTGCGGCGAGGAATAAATTATTATGAATTATGGCTAGGATGGAATTTTTATCCGCATTATTTGGTGAGATGAGTCGACAGACATATGGTTCTTCTACATTGATCTAGACATAGCATTATTACTATATGAGGAAGATGAGGAATTATAGGAAGAGAAGAGTGAGATATTTAGAAATCATGCTACAGAGTTTGATTGACTATAAAGCCAATTTTTCAAATATAGTACCGATATTGTTCCACAGATTTTATTTTAAGTAGATTTTTCTATAGTACTTGCTCTTCACAATATATAAAGCTTTATTATTTCATACAAAATCAATCAATAATCATCAAATCTGGTCCAAATCACGTTTGAACCCATTTTTTATTTTCAAATGGTCACCGCTACATGGGAAAAAGCGTTCCACTACTGTTTGATAACAGTTTGTAACTGCTATGATAGCCGTCATGCAAGTGGCGGCACGGCTATTTGATGTTACGTCCATAACGAATGCTCTCTAGGAAACCAGGGCCACCTGGTTTGCATAGTGACATTGTAGTGACATCATCCTCTGCTACATTACGACCACTAGATAAGGCACCGTTTTCTTAGAAAACCGTAGCTTTAGATGTTTAGTGTAAAAAAATGTTATCTGACTGCTAAAATCGTTTTATACTCCTCTTGTTTTTAAAACAAAATGCACTTAGGGATAAAACAAATAGCAGCAAGGGAAAAGCATGGAAATGCTTAAAATACTGGTCTCCTCTCATCATTGTCCACCGCACATTTTGGCATACACTCATAATCATGAATGGGAGTCCTCGAGAAGACAAACACAGATATACAAATAGATAAAATTGTTATGTATCTCTTCAATTTAAAAATTGTAAAGTTTTGTAGTTGAAATGTAGCTCCTTCCCTAATTAAACAGAAAATAAAGTAAAAACGAAATTAAACGTCCTATTGATTAAATTGATCAGAGATTGTGAGAAATTTTAACGTAACCTAACTAACATTTGCAGCCGAACCCGATGTGTCCATTTACCTGGCACCATTTTTAATATTTAATCCAAGAGTGTATACTTCAATATTCAATCAAAATATAATTATAATATAAATAAAAAATTGATTTTATATCCAATTTACATACGGTGTTTAATATGGACCACCCTTTATATTTACATTGTATTCAACAACTTTCCCACTATTTCTAAGTGGAAATATTTTCACTGTGAAAGACGCCAAAATTGTTTGTTAAATATCTGATGACGTGATTGTTAGCTCACAATGTTAAAAAGATATAACTTCGAACATTGTTCAATTTGATCCAATCACTAATCATACCGTTAGAGAAATTAATACACAGTCAAGTAAATACATATTTTGCATGTGAAAGTTTGTTCAGAAGCAAAAGATTATATAAAGTAACATTACACAAGGTTTACTTACTCTCCGGAAACTATAAGCTTAAAATGAAAATTACTGAGCTCAGGCAAATTCTCCAGAGATCTTGGATCCCAGAACGACAAAGAGAATGAATGTTTGGTATTTAGCTTTCCATAAATATTTAGTAGAGCACGTTCCAGAAATATGCTTTTAAAATGGAGCCGTCTATTATTTACCATTCAATGATTTTCGGTATGCCGCATAAGTAGGAATTAATTTTTAAATGAATTAGACTTAAATTACACCCGTAAAATTATATTTGGGAGATTAATATATAATGTATAAAAAACGATTAAAATAATTGCTATATTCTCCATATTATGACTATCTACAGAACACTGTGTGTGGTTCAAAAATTATTGCCCCTGACATAGTGTCCTTTGACTAACAATAATTTAAAAAATTAGGAAGCTGTCACATAATGGGATAACTGCACATAGTTTCAAATATTTATTTTGAATTCGTGTACGCGTTGATTTTAATATTTTTTGAGGTGATTGGATTTATTAAAAAATTAATAACATTGAAATAAAAACCTCCCTTAGTTTATCGCTCGGAAAAGCCAAGAACTTTAAAAAATAAATCTAAAACTGATGCCCATTGCCCCCGAATGTTTGCCTCCAAATACAACCAGCTTGGACAGGGTGTCATCAAAACATTTAAAGCTTATTACTCAAGATGATCATTTGCACATCTCCATGAAGCTATAAGGCAAAACAATGAGCTCTCTGTTACAAACTTTTAAGAATAATTTAATGTTTTAGATGCCGTGAACATGATTGGAAAATCTTGGGATGAAATTTCACAAAGAACTTTTAATGGCGTTTGAAAAAAATGTGTCCAGTTCAAGTTGAACATCAAATGATGGTTGCAAACCTGACGGAAGTCCCCAGTTCAACTAAAAAATGGTTAGAAATTTTAGAAAGACTCCAATGAAGAACGCGTTTCCCTCTACAAAACAGGGATTAAAAACGTACAAAATAACGCATGTAAGATATAAATAATGCACGTAAAAATATTAACATGCTATGAAGAAATTTTGTTCGAGAAGAAAAAATCTTTGACCTGTCAGACGACTTTGTTTAACTTTATGAAGCCCTCTACATCAAAATTTGTGAATGGTGTTTATGCATGCAAATAATATTATAATCTGTTTAATTATCTAAGATTTGAATACACAATTTTCTTCTGAACTATTGTTTTCTTTAGCGCTTGATTCCAGTTAAACAAAATGTGTATGCAGTTATATACATTGTACCCCGACTTACGCAAATTCGACTTACACGATTGTCGTTCGGTCCCATCTATCACGTAAAAATATTAACGTGCTATGAAGAAATTTTGTTCGAGAAGAAAAAATCTTTGACCTGTCAGACGACTTTGTTTAACTTTATGAAGCCCTCTACATCAAAATTTGTGAATTATGTTTATGCATGCAGATAATATTATAATTTGTTTAATTATCTAAGATTTGAATACACAATTTTCTTCTGAATTATTGTTTTCTTTAGTGCTTGGTTCCAGTTAAACAAAATGTGTATGCAGTTATATACATTATACCCCGACTTACGCAAATTCGACTTACACGATTGTCGTTCGGTCCCATCTATCGCGTAAGTTCGAGGTATTACTGTATGGTATTGGGCTGATGCAAAAGTTATACTCGTTTTGGTCTCTAGATGGCAGCAAAACCGAATTGTATTTCTGCTTGCGATTATCAATTTTTAAAACGGATGGTTACATTTGGAAAAACGGATTAGTATAAGAATGCTAAGTGTTAGAAATCACGGTGTCAGCGCGGAGATGCTTAAATCCGAAAACGGTTATGCTATGCATTTGGTGGAATTGGAAGGGAATTATGAGCTATTTGCTTGAAAACCAAACCATTAATATGAACAAATACTATTAACAACCAAGTTATTCAAGCAGCCAATCGATCAGAAGCGCTCTGATATAGCCAGTAGATAATGTACTGCGTTACATCGGGGTACTACTAAACAACACGTATCTTTGCTTATCCGACACACACTTTTACAACTTGACTAAGATGTTTTGGTTCATCCCCCATATTCAGACACTTCAAAACGCTTAGATGCTAAAAATGTACTTCCTTGGAAGACTTGAAAAATCTCCTAAATCAATTACTCTTTAACCAGAAACTTCAGAACTTACATGAACGTGAGATTATATCGCTACCGACGATATGAAGAAACATCATTGAACAGAACAGCACATACTATTTGATTTACATCCATGTAAATAAATTTTTTTTGTAAATAAGATTTTTCTTCCATTTTTCTCACAAAATGGATCGACTTTTGCATCCCAATAATAGTGAGATATATTCAGTGATCCTATCCCTTTATACAAGGCAATTAAAATATGCTCTTCAGAAAATAAATTTATAATAGAATATTCAGTGATTTGAAGAAAAAGTGCAATTTATAGCAAAAGCATGTGGCTGCAACATCACATAAATTATCCCTGAAGCAGATTTGTCCAAAACTGATACATATTCAGAGAAATTTTAGAACTCTTAAAAGGTTATTATTATTATTATTCACGTACGGGTCCTGGTGGACCACGCGAAGTACAATTAGAGGCATTTGTTGTTGTTGGCCTTACTTTGCGCCAATACTAATTTCATTCTTTCGCTATGAGCTTTTTTTCCTTTCGTCAGACCAAGTTGTTCCAGTCTTCCTACATTTTTCTCTCTGGCCAACCTTCCAAACGTTAACTTTGTGTCTGAAACAGCCTCTATCCTGAATTTCACTTTATGTAATATTTGCTGATCTTAGATCCTCTTTAATTGCAGCAATCCATTTAATTATTTCTACTTTAGCTTTACTCCTATTTTCATAAAATTCGACTATTTATCTAGTTAGCCTACTCGGATTCATCCGTTTTATGTGTCCGTAAAACTTAAGTCTTTTTTTCTCATATCGCTATGTATATCTGTGTATTGTTTGATTTCTTGGTTTTCTCGAAGTCGGTATGTTGTGTTATTTATTTGTTTGGGGCCTAGGATTTTTCTTATGATTTTTCTTTCTTTCTTTTCAATGTCCTCGATGTCCCTCTTTCTATTCAAAATGAGCGTTTCGGCAGCATATAGACATTCTGGCTTAATAACAGTGTTGTAATGTCTCAGTTTTGTGTTTTTAGATAGGCTTTTTTTGTTGTAAATATTTTGTGAAGTCTCAATGCCGTTCCTATTTTTTGACATCTACCCTTATTGGCCGCTTTTTCCAACCCATTTTCCATGATTATTTCACCCAAAAAATATTTGAACTGAGAGACTCGTCTGATGTTACCATATTTTTTTTTAGAAATGGTGTTCTTAGTCTGTCGCAGATCATGTATTGTGTATTTTCAAAGGAAATTTGGAGTCCTACCTTTTCTGCTGTTTCTTTTAGGATTTCAATCTATTTCTGTGCCGTTAATACATCTTGAGCTAAAATTGCTAGATCATCAGCAAATGCCAGACAATCAATTTTGATGTTGGTTCTCCCCAGTTTAATGGGCTGGTCAATATTCAGTGCCGACTTTTTTTCACGCCACTCCTGTATTACTTTTTCTAGAACACAGTTAAATAAGAATGGCGAGAGTCCATCGGTTAGAGGTTCAGAGGTTATCGGAGCATTGAACTCAATATTATGGCAAAAAAATATTAGAGCACAGACAAAAAAGAAAATTTATAACTCTATATTACAACCCACACTGATTTATGGCTCGGAAGTATGGCAGCTGACAAACAAGCAAAAAAAACAGCCTACTTGCAGTGGAAATGGATTTCTGGAGAAGATCGGTAGGTAAATCTAGACTTGAACATGTTAGAAATGAGGACGTCAGAAATTTAATGAGGGTAGAACACACAATAATTGATGACATCGAAAGGAAACAACTAGGCTGGTATGGACATGTGAGGCGAATGCCAAGGGAAAGACTACCTAAAAGGATTCTGGAGTGGATGCCTACGGAAAGGAGGAAAAGAGGAAGACCGCCCATAACATGGTTGCATGGAATAACAAAAGCTATGTCGGCAAGGAATCTCTCGGAGGATGACTGGGAGGATAGAAATAACTGGCGATTAGGAACTCAAAGGCGGCTAGCGCTATAAACGGGATATATGATGAGAGTCCATCCCCTTGTCTCACACCAATTTTAATTTCGAAGGGCTCTGAGATGTTACCCATGAATTTAACTTTTGACCTTGTGTTAGTTAATGTTGCTTTAATAATTGCCAGCGTTTTCAGATCTAGTCCTTGTTCTTTCAAGATTCGGAATAAAGATTCACGGTCAATAGAATCATATGCTTTTTTGAAATCCACAAATGTACAGACGAGATTTTTATTATACAGTTTTTGATGTCTTAGCATCAACTTTAGATTCAGGATCTGTTCAGGGCAGGATCTGCCCGGTCGAAAACCTGCTTGATATTCACCAATGTTAGGTTCTAACTGTCCCTGTGCTCTGTCTAGTAAACATTGAGATAGAATTTTGTAACAAACTGGGAGACGATATATCCCTCTATAGTTGTTTACATCCGTTCTATGTCCTTTCTTATGTAGTGGATGGATTAGAGCATCTTTCCAATCTTCCGGAATCCGTTCGGTTCGCCAAACTTCTTGTAGAATTTTGGTTTTTTTTATTTCCTTGATTGTACCTGGACCAGCGGATTTCAAAAGTTCAGCAGTGATTCCATCTTCACCAGAAGCTTTGTTATTTTTAAGCCGCTTGATTTGCCTAATTATTTCATCTTCATTCGGTGGTAATGAATCTGGGTTTGTTTGTTTATGGTTTAGTGTTGCTAATTTGTTTAAAGGCTCAGGACAGTTTAGTATTTGTGCAAAATATTTCGCAAGTTCTTTGGAATTGTGTTGGTTATTTAGAGCTAATTGTCCGTGTTCCTTTTGGAAGCTTTCAAGCTTTTTTTCTTTTAAAAGGTTATTATTATAGAATATTTTCCACTTGGGAGCACCATCGCAAGTCAGTATTATGCGGATACAAAAAGTTACCAAGCAATGAGAGAAATCACTTAACGGTCAAGATCGCAAGTGCTTTCCAAAGTTCTTCAGTGACTAACATTCACAATGTTTAGTTTATCATTTTTAAACATGAGAAAAAGGCCGCATCGCATTAAACTCCAGTTTCCTGTAACAAGTTAAGCGCTATAGGGTACAGTTAATACTTGGATCATATGGAAGCTCATCGAAAGCTATTCTCGACACCTACGCACAGTGGACCGGATAGGCATTCTAAGCGGAATTAAATGATGATAAAACTCGTTGTTTTTCCTTTAAACAGGATTCAGAGATGTTTGTTGACTCAAATTCTTGAGTATTGTGGGATTTGACTAAGAATGTAAACGAATACCGCATTAAGAGGTTTGTACTGAGGTAAGGATTTTTTTTGTTGGACTATGGTATATTTGTTTCAATTTTAAGCCACTGTGCAGTACAAATTCACAATTGTTGTATTATTTTAGGAAATTCGCAAAAGAATATCTTAAAACCCCCTCGAGACCCCGCCTTGAAATTTATACACAATTTAGATCAATATTCGCTGAATACATCCTGAAAATATTGGCTGACGGTTGCTGTTAATCGATTTTTTATAACAATTTTCAAGAACCATTCATACTCTATTGAGAACGTAAAATATTTCAAATGTGGAATTCAGATAGCAATTTTCAAACTTTGTATATAACTTTCGCATATGTCGTTGGTAAATTTGGCATTATAAATAACGTTATCGAACTCAGTGAAATGGAATTAAATAAATATTTAAGCCGTACAGTTTCTAAAATTCAAGGAAAGTGGCGAACTTGTGAAAGATTTTTTTTTTGCAAAACACCATTGGCTGAATTAAGATTGTGAATAATTTGACTGTAATATCGACGATTTTAATGCGCCTTCAACTAGTGTCCGCAGCCGGCCTTCCAAAAGTTTTGATGAGTGTTGCAATCAGGCAAAAAAAATGTTCAAATACTATTAGATATACAAATTAACATTTGCAGCATAGGCAAAATATTGATCTGCTGGCAAACACGATGCTGCCAACATTGCAGCTGAATAAATGAAATTCTGACTATGCCGTCGAAGTAAAACAATCAAAATTAAATAAATCCTTTACTAATGATGAAGCGTTAGCATACTTTATACACTGCAATTTGACGAAACATTCTTACAATTTAACAAGAAATCGTGCCAAGAGTTTAATATCCATTCTAGTGCTCATTGCAATCTTCTAAAATAAATTATAATCATCCCAGCGATAAATTTATAGTTACAGGAAGTAGTGCAATACAAATTGCAGAGCTTATTGGACATAACTGTTTGCCGACTTGTCTTTTTCCAAATTGATGCATTTTACCTGAAAATAATTTTGAATTAATTAATAAATAGGGTTGTGACGGAAGTTCGGAACACAGTAGACAGAAACAAAAGTTTGGAGTGAAAATTGCCATGGCGAAAATTTGTTTGCTTTTTCACTTGTTCCTTTAAAATGATGTTCATGCAATGACCAAGCTAAATTGTTATGGTATACTCTTAGGCCTTTATCAACATATTTTTGCAAACCAATTAAATTACTGTTTGCGAAGGAAAATGATGAATTGACCTGCTAAGAAAAATAATTATTTCAGAATTAAATAAATTCCCTCGAATCAACAACACTTTGATCCACAATTTTGATAGATTTAAAATTCTTATTCACAATAAATTGTTACTCACAATGTAAGTCAGTTTTAGTTCGACACTAACATGTTACATTTGTGGAGGTCAAATCAATAAATGAAGAACTAAAAACGGAGTTCAACAGAGTTAGCATAATTACAAATTGGATTCGAGATAGCATATTTACAAACTCTTTATGCGTGGATATGATCTGTAGAATGTTACTTTAATATACAAGGTTTGTCAACTAAAAATCGGGACTGAGGTTATAAAAAAAAAATTATTATCATTTATTGAAGAAATATGTAAAGTAACTTAATAATTTTCATAAAATGACCCTCCAGCATAAATGCACCGCTACCAGCGGTTTTTCCAGCCTTCATACGCTCCCCGGAAGTCCGCAACTGCAAGGCTATTGAAGCACTTCGTCAAACCCTTTTGCACTGCCTCAATCGTCCCGAAACGATGTCTTTTCAGGCTTCTCTTGATCTGAGGGAACAAAAAAGTGTGAGGGAAGCCACATCCAGACTATAAGGTGGTTGTGGCAGCGTTACCAAGTTGTGTTTGGTCAGTGCCTCCCTCACAAGTAGCGATGTGTACTGGACGCGTCGTTGTAAATGATCGGTTACAATTGAATGTTCAGTTGATTTCTGTATATTTAACTCATGTGCCATCAAACGAACACTTAATCGACGATCAGAGAAATTCTCGCACTTTGGTCACATTTTCATCGGTTCGGACCGAGATCGCACGTCCAGTGCGGTGTTCGTCTTCAACGTTTTCCCGGCCTCCTTTGAATACGTTATCCCACGATCACAGATCACGTGAAAAGTCTCCGCAGAGGATTTGTTCAATTTCACGTAAAATTTGATGGCACATCGCTGCTGGATATTCTCTTGCAGCTTGACTCTCGACGCGACCTTAAAACACACGATCTACGCACTCCAAAGTTTTGGAGACAACTGAACCTAGGCTACCTAACATCAGCTACCTCCGATATTACTTATAAAAACCACCGTCCACCCCTTCTCTTTGGCAAGAATAAATCAGTCCCGATATTTAATAGACTAATCCTGTAAGTCATCGTCTCAATATTAACAAATGGGCAATAAGAATTGTTGGTTTCATTTATCTTTCATTTTATGCCAATTTTTCATGTTGGTAAACCTTATTCAAGTTGTCATTCAAGGTTTATATACTTATTTTTTTTTATCGAAATACATTAATTTGTGAATCAACGACCTATGATTTAATTCCACCTAGAATACCCGTCCGGCCCGCTGTGCTATAGCTGAAAGAGGACTACAGATAATGATAATAATCATTATATATTGCATTATATATACGTTTTTGGGATACTTAGTTATTCACTGTTTAAAAAATGTATACCTGGAGGTTATTCCTTCTGGGAATTACAGCTAAATGAAACGATTAAGAGAGCGTTATCAACAGCTAATAACAATTTTAGCGTTTTTCACAAAAAATGCCTCTTTATATTATAAAACAAAGCAGATAACTGCTTCTCACAAACTACATGAAAGATGGCAAAATGTCATCGATTTAAACTAGGAATATTTCGATTATTTCTGTTTCTGTAAAAATTGAATTTTAGGAAAAAAACTCAAAACTTTTTGTTTCCTCAAATAGTTTAGATTTATTGGTTCATTTCATATTACCAAAACATTTATGTGACCGAACTTATGTTTGATGTAATAGATTATTATAATTATTATTAAAACCTACAGTTTGATTATGCCCTACATGCAAAATACAAGTACAATTCAATATTCATTATTCAATATTCAATATGTTTACATTTATTACATTCTTCACGGTTCTATGTGATATTTCTGAATTCTAGGGTGGATTTTATACTTGCCTCTACAATTGTCCTCTTCTATGTAGTACAGGGTCTTTTTTCTTTAGCAGGACAGCATGGGGATGGGTGTTAGCGGGCATAATTATATATTTATTATTCTTTTGGACCGCCATATGACGCCGTAAGACATGTGCTTATGAATGTTTGAATTTTCTTCTGATTACTCTAGTGACCATTCTGTATTTCATACCCATAAAGCACTTCACTGTCGGATTGTATACCTTCATTTTGGTGGATATTTTTAATTTTTCTCGAACGCCAAATTTATTGCATGCTGGCAAATATTTTTCTAGCTTTATCTATTCTTTGTTGACTGCCTGTTGGTATTTCTCCATTATTGCAGATGGTGTTACCCAGGTAAGTAAGTTTTTCTACGGTTTCTAATGTTTATCAGTGTATGTTTTGTATGTGTTTGGTCTATTTTCTATGCTTATGATTGCTAAGTAAGCTGTTAATTGATTTATTTTATTTCCATTTATGTTAAAGCCAATTTGTTTTTCTTACTTTTTTCTCTTACTAGATCGTTTACTTTATTGTGCTTATATATAAATCAAAATAAACGGATCTTTCAAATTGAGCGGTTTTTTTAATTCTTGAATAAAACACAGAATTTGCGTTTACTTTTTAAATACTTTTTATTGATAATTAAAGTATAGCTATGACACGACATACAATATCGTATATACTGTGTATACAATACGAATCGTGTATACAACACGAAACATAATATCTACCAGATGACCACCACTTGCAGCTCCACAGACGTCCACTCTGTCAAAATGTTGGATGACATCTTGGCTTAACCGTGGCTCTTTGTCACCAATGACTCGAATAATTTCACCTTTTTGTTCAGGAATCGATTGTGGAGTGTTCTTCTAGACCCGAATTTTGACATAATACCAAGGAAAATAGTACAACGGTGTCAAATCACATCATCTTGGTGAGCAATTAGCATCACCGCTTCCTCCATTAACTAGCGCGAAGTGAAAAATCTTTTTTTTGCAATAAAAATCCAAGAAATTTTACTCTCAATAAATCAATTGTTTCATTAGCAGAGTGACGGATAACGTCATCCTGTTGGAACCATATATCCTCCGGACCAATATTATTCAATTCAACCCACAAACTCTAGTTATCTATCATCTCACGATATCGAACACCATTCACAGTGACAGCTTCAGCAGCAACACTTTGAAAGAAATCCGGCCCAATTACACGTCCTAACTAAAATGCACACCAAAGAGTTACACGTTTAGGGTGTGAAGATTTCTCATGAACTGTGGATTTTCCTCACCCCAAATGCTGCAATTTTGTTTATTAACGTAGCCACCAATTTCAAAATGTGTTTCATCTGAGAAGATTATTTTTTAAGAAAAATCATTCGTTTGTTCTTTGATCTAATTGATAGATGCACAACGTTTTGAATGATCCAGTGGTTTTAGTTCCTGTGTAATTTGAACCTTATTTACCTTCCAAGCTAAATTCTTCCATAAAATTCACCATGTCTTCAGCAACACTTTCACGTACAAAATGAATATGCTTTTATGAATGTCCTCTACGACTATATATTGCTCTTCTTTTACCTTCCACCGAAGCAGTTACTTGAAATTTTTAAACAATTCGATTGATAATGCTTTCAGATGGACGATTGTGCAAATCATAAATATCACGTAATTTTCTAAAACATTTTTTACTGAATGCCCATTTTCATAAAATAATTCATCAATTTTAATGCGTTGTTGTATCGTGTGCGACTTCATTTTGATAAATGTCATACTTCTGAAATAAGACTAGACCTAGGCAAATTCTCAACGCTGTCTGGGTGTTATTCAATAATTAAAAAACCGCTCAATTTGAAAGACCTGTTAGGTTACACGTTCTTGATGTTCATTTTGGGACAATAATCCCAAAACTTACACTATATAGTCTTACTGTTATTGAACACCTCTAAAGTAATTAACATGAATACCAAAACTTGAAAAATGAAAATTACGTATGTGAAAAGAATGAATATAACGTGAAATAAACGTTCATTTAAGTTTCATATCATTAAACTTACATTTAAATGGTAAATATTAAATAACGCTTCACCATGGAAAAGGCTGATATATTAAAATGATATGACAGAGAAGCTTATTCAGCTTTTATTTCGCAAAATGTACATTGTAAAAAACATATTCAAACACGTAAACACGTTCAACTAGAAAATTACGCTAAGGCCAGCTGCAGCGAATTTTTTTCCTGAATATAAACTTTCCTAATGTTAAACGGCATACAGGAGAAATATTATAAATAATTCTTTTTCATACATATATAAGTTCATTTTAAAACATCCTTATTATTTAATATATAGGTAAGTAAATTATATTTCAGTTCTCTTCCCTCTTATTTATTATATTTATTGAGACTCCTTGAGTTTTACAATAGGATAAACGCCCAACCATATCAAGAGTTTCTTGAAGATTACTTACTTAACAACTAATTGAAAATGTGCGATTAAATATTAGATCACAAATGTTGTATCTACAGGGCGGATTCATAATTTCATGGTATCAAGACAATGTTTAAAGGGCATGTTTCAGTATAGGTGGATAGTAAATCGCAGGCCCATTCACTGACCGATCAAGACCCTAGACTGAAACCGCATTGACTTTCGCATATGTGGATATGCAATCGGGCAATTCTGGGTATCTTCTGTGAAGTGTGACGCTTTTGCCATATTTTCTTAATTCTATTAATTGTTTGAATAATATTGATGCTTAAAAACCGTTTACTGCTTCTAAAATAATACAAGGTGTCCCAAAAGAAAGTTTCTTTTTGATATAGCGTTATAAATAGAAGAGAGACGTCCATAAAAAAACCTTTATTAATTATTGAAATATACATTTTAGGAAATTGCCTATTAAAAATAATGTCATTCAAATGTAAACCTTCATACATACGGACGGCTTACTTTCTTAAGACGGCTCGGCACATAATCTCTGGAATGTGTCCTTTCGTGTCGGATATATTCTTTTAACTGCATCAAAGAACCCGATTTATTAACGTAAACTTTCGATTTTAGATAGCCCCGCAAGAAAAAGTCCATATGGCTCAAATCAGGAATACGTGGAGGCCAATTTATGTTACCTCTCCTGGAGATCAATTTATTCGGGAAAATTTTACGAACATAACGCTACCGGATTAACGGTAACTGCGCGTCCCCTGCCGTCTTTCTGCGTCCGTCTGCCGATTTTTCCTCGCGCTGACATTGCAGTCCATACAGTGACTTTAGGCGAATGTAGGGGGTTTTTAATGCTTGTATTTCGGGTTTGTTTCACTCTAGTTACAACAGTTCTGCTATTTACATGATCGTTGAGATGAAAATGAGTCTTAAATCATTGCTTTTGCAAAATGATTAATTTTGTAAAATCTCTGCTGCCGAATAACACTCCATACCGACTAAATTCCAAAACGCGGAGCAATCGATTCACACGCGCCCCGCGCCCCTCACAGTTGTTGCGTTTGCGCAGTAAACTAATGAAGTAGAATCTTTTTTTATGGGACTCCTTGTATATAAATTTCGTAATTGCAATTAAAAATTATATTTAAAGAATTATTAATTTTATAATTAAAATAAAAACATATTTTATATATTATAAAATAAGTTTTTATAAAAACATATTTTAAACATAACATATTTTAATTTCAATATTGTTAATTTAAATAAATAAATCGATGAATATTTCCTTATCGTAAATATCGTTCTTCCTCTTTTTACTATTTTGTGTTATTTACTTTGTTTATTATTGGGTACCTTGAAAACCGTGAACGGAAACTTTAAAAAACAACTTATCATTTATTTGACACGATTTGTCATATGCAGTATCCAAAATTACTCTACTAATGAATTTGTGCCCCAATGTTTTATCAATGTATCGCAATTACACCGAGTTATCGAACACCGAGTTATCGAAAATCGTAATTATCTTAAATACCGTGCCTCCACCTAAGAATTTAGAACTTATATACAAATACTTATATACAAAAGACTACTGTTTCCAACAGTTTTACAGGGTGCTTCAAAAACACCGATTTACTATTTTTTTAGTTTATAAAAAATTACACCACTACCTTATCCTCGCCACATTTATTATGTTTTTTCAGCAAAACCAACAAATTATGCCTCGTAGCTACTTGTACTATACCTGCAAGTTTTCGCTTTTTATTTCAAACTGTTTCAAGGGTATTAAAAAGATTCAAATTTTATCTTACAACATTACAGGGTGTTACTCTCTATAATTTAATTGAAGCTATGAAAGCAACAGTGGCCTAAACCACAAAACCATGAAAACCGAAAAAAAAAACGATATTTCTAGTATCTATGGTGCATTTTGTTGTCAATAGATTAATATAAAAAATAGTTTTAAATACTGCAGGGTAGATGCCATTACATTGGTCTATTTGATATTAACGCTAATTTAATTTTGCTACAATGCAACAGTGGCCTAAACCACACCAGTGGCCTAAACCCGCGCAGTCTTCCCGCCTGCCCACACTAAGCTCTTTGCCTTGTTTATAATTTCCTTGTTATTTTTGCTTTTGACATTGGTGTTGCAAGGTTCAATTCAACATACAATTTTTTGTAATTCTTTTATTATTATGGACCCAAAAGTGGGCAAGCTACTAAATGGTAAGCGTACTTGAATCAATTTGGTTTTTTTTTTGTATCATTATTTTATTCAAATTTATTAATTACAATAACTTATTAATCATATTTTCTAGATCTTTTGGGAAATGACTTATCAGAGAATGGAGACGTGAGTTCTAAAAGTCATTCCGAGTTCATTCCAGCTACGAATGAGCAAGAAGAAAATGAAGAAATAGCATTTTTACCTCTTGAAACTGCTAACTCAGGTGAGCCTTTACAAGATTGTACTAACCAGTTAACAAATTCCATTGCTGAGTCTGTTAACAAATCCAGAAAAAGAAAACGTAATGAAAAGAAAAGAATGCAGAATATGGAATATAAAAATAAAAAAATATCACAATTAAAGCTAAAACACGCGAACCTATTAATAATTGCTGTAACGATTTGTGCTACCAAAAATTTACAGCAAAAGAAGATATTCAGTAATTATTATAAAATAGGAAATTTTGACCAGCAAACATCGTTTTTATGTGAACTAATTAGTGTTATAGATAAAAAGAGGTCATACACTGAAAACAAAAATGATTCTCGAAGATCTAAAACATGTTATCATCTTCCTAATTTATTGGGGAGTAACATAGTTGTTTGCAAGCAATTTTTCAAAAATGTCCTACAAATTTCAGATGGTCGAATATCGAGATCTTTAATAAATAAGCCCAAAGGAAAAACCCCTCCTAAAGATAATGGAGGTCGCCAAAGTTCTTCAAACAACACGACAGATTATAAAATTAACATTGTAAAAAAAATTACAGAAAAGTTTGCAGGCACAAAAGCCTAAATAGGCAGTATCTCGCACCTGATACAGAATGATAGTGTTTCATTTTTCATGTTCCGAAAAATGTGTAATGAACATTTTAATTAACATTTTCATGCTTCGATATCCGATTCCTGTAGATGTGATGGGTTGAAGATTAAAATAGTGGCCTGCACTGACTAGGGGAAAAAGCACGAGCTCGAGGTAGAGAAAGAACTAATCTTAGGAAAGCCGAGAAGGCTAGAGATAGAATGCGTAAGGATAAGGAATTGCTACTCCAGTGTACTCAACAGAAATGTGCTACTATAAGAGGCATAATGTGTGGACCTACTGTTTAGGAATTCATGACCGTGCATCTGAAAAAGTAATGATGAACATATGGAATGAGTCAATTGCCTCCCGAGGCCCTCAAGAAATAAGCTTTTGAATTATTAATTATGTTAAAAATTTTGTTCAAACGAAAAATCTAATTATGTGTTTTGACTAATGCGAGGGGCAAAATAGAAATATAAAGCTGTCTTTGATATGCAGTTTTATAACAAGCCTCGACTGTACAGTGTCTTAAATAGATTACAAATTTTTATGCAGTGGGCATTCCTACCTACCATGTGATTTACCTACCAAGATTTTGGATTGATAGAAAGAGCAAAAAAATATCACCCCAATATTTATGTTCCAAATGACTAGGAAGTAATGATAAGAAGTGCAAGAAAGAAAAATCCATTCCAAGTTGTCACAAAGGAGAAAGAAGACTTCTTTTCATGAAAGTGTAAAGTGTTTAGAGAAGAACATAATGAGAAAAAAGTATCGAAAATGAAAGAAAAGATGGAGTGGCTCATAATGCGGTGGTTAGAAATTGAGGAGTCTGAGCCTTTTTACAAAAAATACAAATATAGTAACCAAGAGCAGTACCATTTTTAGTGCTTGACTTACAAAAAAGAACATCGCAAGTATTGACCAATTTAGATATTTTATATCAACAGGAAATCTTATTAGTTTAGAAAATAAAAAAGATCTGCTCGAACTCATGTCATATGCCACCCCCCCCCCCCCCCCCCCCAAATTTTTCAATAAATCGATTTTATGCCAAGTGATACCACAAATAGACCTTATGATGATGATATTCTCAATAAATCCATCGCAGGCCAATGAATTTGATGTTGAAATTGAAAATCGCCCTCCACTGGACTCATCAACACCTCATGGCTGTGTGCTAGACTTCCTACAAACTATTCGGCCACATCCAAAAGCAGCACCTCGTACTGAACACCGCCGAGGCCGAAAGAAAGAAAAAACCAGCATTTTGACAACAGACGAATTTTTTGAAGAAGTTCGATTCGAATAATTGGCTCACGATGTAAAAAAAACAGTTAAAATGGGGAAAGATACAATGGCAAAGAAGAAACAAGTAACTGCATTAAAGAAAGCGATTGCTACAAAAAAAAAATTGCCGCTGCTGAGAAAAAGAGAATCATGAAAGCAGCTGCTGCTTCATCTGGATCGATGCCGGCACGCATTCCCCAACATAGAACCACAATTGCTACGGCCAAATACGCAAAAATTATGTGGATTTTATTTTCAATAAAATTAAAATCATTTGTCTATACTCATTTTGATGTCACATATCATAAAAACGGAGATAATCGCGGTGTAACAATTCGCCCCAACTGGTGTAACGATTCGCCACTTACTTTTTGAAATGCCATTTTTTTAACACTTTGGAAATATCGATATAGATTCTATAGTATTGGTCGTAGACCATAAGTATGTATGGACGAAATTTGCGCAAAGAATCCATGTTTAAAATAATATATGACGTCCCGAAATTCGGTCTGGGGTCTGAGATACATGCCTAACAAAAAGTGTAACGATTTGCCCCAAGTTCTCCTAACTGGAACACAAAAGCTAATACACTGTTTCTTAAAAAAAAAGTATATTTTAAAGTATATTAATTTTTATAATTATAATAAAGACATATTTTATTATTCGTTTGCTATTTGCTACTAAAATGTATGCTATGTATGCTACAAAAATAAACAATATTATTGTGATTATGTTTAAATCAATGGCGGCTCGTGCTTTTTTAAAGCGCGAGGGCGGCGTAGAAGAAAATAGTGCTACTGAAGATTTTTTTTTGCTTTTTCCTTCCTCCTTTTTATTTTTCGTGCTATTGAGGCCCTATACAGGAGGTAAACCAGGAAAATGAGTTGAGAGTGAAAGGAAAGAAACTGAACGGAAATAAAATATGGTGTTTTGATCTGAAAAATTGTTTACTGTGATAAATGCTGGAGGAGCGGTGTCTCAACGCCCTCCCTCATGAGCCGCCACTCGTTTAAATACTAAACAGTCACGAGTCCGTGTACTATATAGTTTCAGGCAATTATCCGAATTTGAAAAAAATATTAATATGAAAGATGCAGATTAAAATTGTTGTGAAATTGCGAGACGATTGGATATTGGTGATTTTATCGATATAACGGTATGTATATGGATGTCTTGAGAATCAAAGTTACACACAAGTATAAGGTTCAGGTTGTTCTAGAATTATCCAAGGAAGTAGCGAACGGCATTTTATTATCAGAGCTGTACAAAATTAATATAAAAATATCATTTATTGATTTATTTGTCCCTTACTTTGTGATAGTTCATTTTTCTAAAAAGGAATAAAACAATTTTTTACTTTGTTATCTATCACTTTTATTTTTAAACAAAATTTGTGTAACTATAGTTTCGTAAAACGACTTTACATTCTACACATTAGTGGACTAATATAGTATTTGGATTAGCTACATATTAGTGGACATTTACTTCCAATGGGAAAGCGTACTCATCGTCCTTATTAGGCACTTTCTCTTACAATGCGCAACAATGCGTGTCACCCTGTAATTTAAATTACAATTTGATGCGGTTGTGAATAGGGTTTTTTTTTAAAGAACAAACTTTTTCGCATTTGTTTTTTGGGCTCAAATTAACTTGTTACACTATATAAAGGGTAGGACAATTTTCACACTGCCATTTTATGTTGGCGCCATTTTTTGTTCGTGATATATGACAAATTAGATTTGGCTGTTGTTTAGTGCAAACGTGCGACTTTTATTCTGGACAAATATGCGATAAAAGAACTCAATGAAATTGTTGTAATTTACATTAAAAAAATCAATTATTACTCAACGTGAATTTAGACAAAAATGTTCTAATCGTGCGGTGCTTCATAAAACGATAATTTATCTTTTATTGAAGCAATATCAATATCAAGGATTCGGAATAATTGGGGATAGTCTCCGCATCAATGCTCCAAGAAGCCATGCCAAGCGGAGTTTTCAAAAACGTCCATTCGTGCTAAATGGAAAGTACTCCACGCAGTTTACGCCAAATTGTGAGAAGTGACACATATGTTTCCTTATAAGATTCAAATTGTTAATATATGTTGCTTACAGAAAAGAATAAGCGATTAGAATACTGTAATATCTCCATAAACCACTTCCATCAAATTGACAATTTTTATGCAAAATTAAAATAATGGCAGCGGAAAAATGTACATAAATAAGCCGCATACCATATAGCAACTCATGGATAACGTACGTGCTGAAATATATGCATTAAAACCAAATATGTTAACAAACGTTATGGAAAAGGTGTTAAATAGGAGATAATATTGTATTGGGGCCAATGGTTCACATTTGATTGACACAATTTTCGAAAATTAATTAACACAGAATTTAAAGACGAAATAACCATATTATAGAAAAAAATATTCTGTCTTGTTCCTTTCAAATGTTACAAATAATTAAAATGATATTACGTGATACATGTCCCACCCGTTATGTCGATGCCGATGCTTGATCTTGAAATTATCCATGTATCGAGAATTTCAATCAGAGTATTTAAGAAAGGTAAAAAATTTAGACTTAGAGGCGTATCATTAACTGAGGCTATTTAGCGACTGAATCTACAGCTTAATTGGGGTGCGTTCCGAACCGCGGTTATCAGCTACTGATAAACCTGAACACCCCGCTCGAGTTATCAACCCTTATCTCGGGAAGCCTACAAACTAGCGAGTGCCAACGTAGAATACCTCTCGAAATACATCAGGTCATACCGAACCTCGCACTTTCTTGGCTTTAGATAACGCCCTAATGTGGCCAGCTCAAACATAGTACTTACTACCGGACAATCTAAAATAAAAATAAAAAAAGCATTATACAGGGTGATTTTTGAATACGTCCGAACTTTAAATTTAAATAAAATAACAACCAAATTAAATGCCTTCAAACTATTTATTTTATGTAAAATAACATGTTCTCTCAATAAATCGATTGTTGCTTTAGCTGTAAAACATGCCGTCCTCCGTGGAGCCGTTCTCTTGGAATCACATCTTCTGCAGATAAATACCATCCAAATTTGGAATTAAATGATCCACGTAGCTGAATAACGAAGCCCAACTTCTGGCGAACGGCGACGAATTAATAAATTTCCACGATTTTCAAGCATTGATCTGATGTTAAAAGTTTCATGATGTTTAAAGTTCCAAAACTCACAGTTCGTTTGACAGCAACCCCTATCAAAAGTTCAGACACACTAAAAAATCACCCTTTATAAATCGAAATTATCAAATTTTAGTCAATTCGGAGCTTATTTCTAGAGACCGAAAGGGTAATCAGCAAGCATAACATATACTTAAAAATGTTGTACTTAGTTTTTGGTGTATTTAAATAAAAAATTAAAGAACGTAAAGGTCTCCAGCAAGTATTAGGCCGATGATGGTAATGTATAACATGTATGGTCTAGAAATATACATACTTAAATGAAACTTACCTCGTAAATATGGAACAAAAAATTAAGGAAACAATGATATTATTGTAATCTATAATCCAACAATATAGATATACCACATGTAACTGATGCAGAGAAACAGCAGCAATGAGTTGAAAGAGATCTGCCATAGCAATGTTTTTACGATTTTCACTAACTACATGTAGATCAAAAATTACTTAACTAATCTCTTACAGATGAGTTTATCTTCAAGTCAAGAATAAAAATATATTCCATACATACTAAAGGATTTTAATATCAGCTAAGATAAATGTAAAAGATAGATGTTGCTCCGATTAGAGTCTGATTAAAAATTGTTAATAAGCCTTAAGATAAACCCTAACAGAAGTTGATTTATAAACAACAATTTATAAACTTAGTATTACAGTTCTTCCTTTGAATCTAAATTTAATTCGAATTCAACACATGTATTGAAAAAGTGTTCAATAAAAATAAAATTACTGGAAAATAGTTATGCCAGTTCTCTACAAAATACTGGGTTATACATTTCGTGGTTGGTTAAAAAATACAGCCCTGCATTTTGACAACTGTCAAACTTGAATGTCATCCGAAGAGTTATTTGTTTAGTTTAAGGTTTACCAATTTATAATATGGATCTTTTACGCGCCAAATAACGCGTTAGTTAGTCACATTTCGCGCCTTACAAGCAGAATGGGATCGCCATAATCGTCCTTCTGAGCGCACAATTTCCAACACAGTCAAGAAATTTGGGTCCGTTCCGAATGTAGTAAAACATGTGCATCATCGTAATGCTCGTTTGATAGAGAATTTCGCTGCTGTTAGTGAAAGTGTGGCTAAAGACCCAAATTTATAGATTCCTCGGCGGTCACAGTCTGTGGGCTTGTCTTACGGAATATTATGGCCTATTTTACTATTTTGCATTTGGACTTGCATCTTCATCCGTATAAAGTTAAACTCAAGTAAGAACTGAAGCCCACCGACCATGGAATGCGCCGAATGTGTGCTTGAACATTAACCTGATTTTTCGAACAAAATCCTCTTCAACGATGAGGCTAATTTCTGGCTCGTATAGGTAAATATGCAAAATTGCCATATATGGAGCTCTGAAAACCCACAAGTGACTGTGGGTAGCCCATTGCATCCACAAACGGTGAATGTTGGGTGCGCATTATGATCTGGTGGTATCATTGGCCCGCCCGTACTTCTTCGAAAACCAAGAACTGTAGTTGGTGACTGTTAACGTCAATTCTGAGCACTATATCAGAAATTTGAAGAAACAGAAATTGAAGAAATTGAAGATTTCGATCTGACCGATATGTGGTTACAACAAGACGGTGCCATAAGCCATACAACACGACCAATGTTGGCTTTATTGCGCGAGAAATTCCCCGGCCGCGTAATTTCGAGATTTGGTGATGTCAATTAACCGCCGAGATCATGCCATATGACGCCGTTGGACTTTTTTTTGTGGAGCTACGCGAAAGATGGTGTTTACGTAGACAATTCTCTTGAGCAAATGAAAACCAACGAAATGTGCGGTCATCGCACTGTGAAAAGTCGTCGAAAATTATCTCAAAAGAATTCAGTCATGCAAGCGCCCACGTGGTGGACATTTAAATGTTGTATTTCACCCTTAAAGGGGCGCATTTAAGTCCAAGCAATAATTTTTTTTTAAATTCATCGAAGTCTCAATTCTTTGTGTGCTTTTTTAATTTAACTTTCCGAAACGGATGACCCTTTATGATGCAAATAAATAATGCCCCCCTCGGCTTTGTCTGGTGGAAAGCATTCTGGAGATCTAATTTTCGATTACTCTTTTATACATAAATGTTTCGTTTAAGCTCAATAATTGTTCGGGGTTTATTTATGTAACCCAAAGATTTAAAATAACCTTAAAAACATCAATCCAAGTGAGATCGCATTATATTGGTGGCCAGTTGACATTACCATTTCGGGAAATAACTCGTTCAGGAAACTTTTCTTGCGATAATCAAATGGCTTTAATCAAAATGACATCGCGGAAATTGTAGGTGTTTCCCAAAGTGCGGTATAGAAAATTTATAAAATGACGTAAAGAATAGCCCCAGAAGTGGTAGAAAGCGATGTACAACGGCTGCACAAGACCGCAGATATCAACGACAGCTTATAATATAGCTATAAGATAGATAATTTATCTGGAATCTACAAATGGTATATCAAGGGAGTTTGTTAGGCTTGAAGGGGTAAATGTTTCATGACAAACGATAAAACGCAGATTGAAACCGGTAAATTTGCATCGCAGAAGACCTTTACATGTTCCCAAATTAACCCTTCAACAAAAAAATGTAACTTGGATAACGTGATGTTCTCCGCTGAGAAGAGAATTGGCTTCGTTTCTGATTTACGAAGAACATTAGTTTGGAGAGCTCCAGGTCAACATGTCCGACTAGAAATAGCTCAATCGCGTATCCCATTTGAAGCTGGGAGCTTAATAATACCACCCCAAAGGTATTATGAGCGATACATGAATATCTCTACTAGTCCTGGAGAGAACAGTCAGTAGTGTTGTGTACATCGAGAATGTTTTGAATCCTGTTGTGCGTCTGTTCCGAGGCGCAGTGAGCGACGGATTTTTTTTCATGGGTGACAACGCACCTCCCCATCAAACAACAGTAGTATCAACTTTTCTTAAAAAGGCTTTTCTTAATATGAATATTATTAAATATGCTTAGGATATTCTGAAAATACGCATCAAGAAGAATGGGAAAGAATTCCACAAGCCCAAATTGATCATTTAATCGATAGCATGCCAAATCGCCTACAAGCATGCATATAGACTATATTAGTTTTATTGAAAGTTGATTTTTCAAGATTCCTTTTAAACGTAATTAGAACATTGTAATTTTTTGACTCCAAAATAATAAATCAATTTTACACATAGATAATGTGATGTCGAGTTTTATTTAGTACCAGTAAGAGTTGTAATAAAATGATGATTACGTAAACAACTAAAAGAAAAACTTAACATCAATAAAAAAGTGAAATGTTTGAATATTCCAAACTTTTGGACATATGTGTATATATTATTATAGTATATTTTGTACTAGTTTTAGACGACTATGTTTATTCAACACAATAAAATTATATTTTGTTAGTGTTAATTGGGTATATCTGGCTCAAATTCAAGAAAACGTAAGTGAAGTTATCGAAAATAACAATAACTAGACATTGTTAAATTAAGATAATTTACGCTTACAGAATTACAATTAAAACTTTCACCTATCCAGCGAACCTATTGGTGACAATAATTTATGACTTTGAAAACAGGATTATTTCTATTAGTTTGAACACAATAAATCAAATGTTTTAAAATGAATATATGTGATCCATATGATCCGGAACAACAACGCATATATTCAAAATATTAAACCGGTAAAAGCATTCTCTAAAAAATAATTTCTAAATTTTTTATCACATATAAGTATCATAATATTAATATAGGACATGTGTTTTAACTTAAGAAACTATATGTTAGCATACCGACAAAAACATTTTGTTTTAAAGCCTATCGAATATGATTACGATATTAAGTATTCTATTAAAAAAATTTAGTTGGCACCAAGTCGGATTTATATATAGCACAAATGGTCGATTGAAGTGGTATTGGGTCAAAACCACGTTTCATTTAATGACTGTTATGAGTTAGTTATATAGTAAAACACGTTTTTATTAATAGATCAAAATAATAATAGGTTAATCAAACTATATATCTATATATATTAACTATTAAACTATATATATTTTTATCCATTCCTAAATTCAATTTAAGTTTTAATTGATAAAGAAATAAAACTATCATCTTATTAAATAGGGGCCTATTGAGAATGAGGGCAAGAAAAAAATAAGATGATAATTTGAGCTGTTCCTAAGAGCAAACTGATCAGAAGAGTAATAAAAAAAACACAAAAAAGTACAAGCTCTGCCTCAAAATGCCTCAAACAAAAATAAATCCGCTAGATTTAGTTAAAAGGTAAATAAAAATTAGGCGAAGTTGGCTTATTTTTAACCTCTATACACACAAACCACTAGAATTATTCAGCAACTACCTACAGCGTAGGGCTCCGAATCACGGTCACAAGCTATTGATTAACACAGGTTAGCATATTCTAGGAACTGTAAATCCTTGGTTTACACTTAACCGTCATATTTTCGAGGAATCTACCGACTAACAAGTAACCAAGATTAAAAATAGTTTGTTACTGGTTTGTTACTGGCTAAAGGGCAATTCATCTACCATCTTATGTTACTATACATATACATATATATATATATATATATATATATATATATATATATATATATATATATATATATATATATATATATATATATATATATATATATACATATCCACATGTTTGGAATATTCAAACATTTCACTTTTTTATTGATATTAACTTTTCTTTTACACGTTTACGTAATCACCATTTTATTAAACTTTTACTGGTACCAAATAAAACTCATCAAATGACCAGTGTGTGTAAAATTGATTTATTATTATGGAGTCAAAAAATTACAATGGACCAATTACCTTCAAAATAATTTTTAAATAAAAAAACAACTTTCAATAAAACTAATAATCAGTAGTTCCTCCATAGGTCACGGCAGAGGACAATTTGGTATGATATCGATTAAATGATCAATTTGGGCTTGTGGAATTCTCTCCCATTCTTCACGAACAGCATATTTTAGTTCTCGCAGTGTAAGAGGAAGATTGTTACGTTTCTTGATGCATGTTTTCAGAATGTCGCAAGCATGTCCAACGACATTCATGTCAGGGGAATTTGCTCGTCACCCTAACTTCGTTATTCCATCCTCTTCAAGAAAAATTTGCCCTACTGCTGTTCGATGAGGAGGTGCGTTGTCATCCATGAAAACAAATCAGTCGCCTATTACGCCTAAGAACAAACGCACAACAGTATTTAAAACTCCCTCGATATACACAGCTCCAATGACTCTTCTCTCCAGGACCAGTAGAGGTACTCATGTACCCTTCATAATATCACCTGAAAACATCACGCTCCTACCTTCAAATTGGATACGTGGTTGAGGTGTTCTAGTCGAGGTTGTCGACCTGAAGCTCTCCAAACTAATATTCTTCGTGAACCAAAAAGCAAACCAGTTCTCGTCTAATCTGAGAACATCAGGTTATTCCAGTTAGGACGATCCACTATTTCACGAGCCCATTGCAATCTTACATTTCTTTGTTGGAGAGTTAGTTTGGGAACACGTAAAGATTTTGTACGATGCAAATTTACCGCTTTCAGTCTTCGTATTATCATTTGTCATGAAACATGTACCCCTTCAAGCCTAACAAGCTCCCTTGATATACCATTTGTAGATTCCCGACAATTTCTTCGAGCTATCATTGATATCTGCAGCTCTTGTGCAGCTGTTGTATATCGTTTTCTATCACTTCTGGGGCGATCCTTTACGTCATTTGTCTCTTTTTTTTTAATTTTCGATACAGTACTTTGGGAAACATCTACAATTTCCGCGATATCGCTTTAACTAAAGCCCTGTTGTAACAAAGCAATTAGTCACCCTGTTGTTCAAGAAATTAGTCTTGATCTGTTAAAATGAGATACCATGTATTTCTAAACGGATTAATTGAAAATTGAAAAAGAACTGAAATAATGTATAAATACCAATATCACCGGAATGGGCAAAAATCGAAAAAACCTGTGTTCAAGCAAGACAGTGCTTTTGTTATTTTCATTTAAAAACGGTGTAAAATCACAATTTTTAGAGTGTTAAAGGCGTAGATATCCTATATGTAAATATTCCAAACTTTTGGATGTATGTATATATATATATATATATATATATATATATATATATATATATATATATATATATATATATATATATGTATACAGAGTGTCCGGTACTTAATGGTACACAACGAAATAAACAAATTGTAGAGAACGCTGTCTGCCACACTTTCCTTTTTTTGAAAGGTCACAACTTTTTTGCGTTTTAGTGTAGCCGCGTTTTTAATGGAAATATTATTTTATCAATCTTTTTTGCGTAAAAAGGGTATACCTTGTAAATGTCGTCCGAGTTGCCGTTTTCTTAATATCTGTGTTTACATTGTTCATTGCACCGTTTTAATTTGCGCTTTTGAAACATAACATTTATTTTATATACCTTTCCTTTTTCTTGTCTTAGTTCTAGAGGAATGTTATCTAAATATTCAGGTAACTGAGTTTAAAGAACATAAGATATAGTTCACCGTTTAAATTAGGTGGTAATTCGAATGCACCACTGGGTTATTACATAATCACCATAATTATTATATGATCAACAAACAAGACCACATCAAACGTTAATTTTAAATTCGTGATGGAAATGGCGTGCAATAGGATTTTCTAGGTAAGTATGGATTTTCCAATACCACCGGAATTTAAATACTCATAATATTAAATGTTAACAATCAATACAAAAGTCTTAAGACTTAAAGTCTTAAAGCTTTAAGAAAAGTGTTACATTTCAAAAGCGTAATTTAAAAGAGTAATGAACAAATTGAACGCACATATCTAGAAAACGTCAACTCGGAGCGGTATTTGTAAAATATACCTTAGTTACGTAAAAAAGATGGACAAAATAATATTTTCATTAAAAATACGAATACACTAACGTGTAAAAAAGTTGTGACCCTTCAAACGTAGAAAAGTGTCGCAGACAGCACCCTCTACAACCTACATACAGATTTTCGAGACATTTAAATTACTTATCTTAAAAAACTCCCTAGTACCAAATTTCGTTCAAGAAAGATACTTTTTAAGAAATTTATTGATGAAAATTGAAAATAAAATTATAACTTTAACACCCTGACACCCTGCATCTTGGTTACTATTAACTTTTGGACTAAGGTAAGTTGAGTTAAATCGCAATATTTTTACACAAAAAATCTGCAGATTTGCCATTAAATAACGGACAATATATATATATATATATATATATATATATATATATATATATATATATATATATATATATATTATTTGGATATATATATATATATATATATATATATATATATATATATATATATATATATATATATATATATATATATATATATATCCAAATATTGTATACAAAGAGAACCGCTTCAACATCTCGCCGAGAGATCATCCGTTCGCATTTTAAAATGTATTTTGTTATGGCGCCATCTAAATTATAGAAAATTCAATCAAGGACTGCACAAAGGCAGAGTGATTTCCGCCTCGTCCGCCGTCATTTTGCGGAAGTTTACGCAACACAGGCAAAATTTATCTCCATCGGGGAGAATTTTAAATATTAAAACGTTATCAGAATACTAACAAGTTACACGAGTGTTTAATAAATCACATTCGAGGGGATGTTGTATGATTTGAAAATAATTTTATGTAAGAATTAATATACACCTTTGTATACGATCAAATACATTAATGTCAAATTATGATCACACCGCAAATATACAAACAAATATCACTCATTTATGTAAACAGTGTTTTATAAGATGAAAAGTTCGATATGTAATTGTTCTATTTGAACCTAGAAAATACACCTAAGATGAGATCTAACAGTAGGTGACTTTTCTTCTCTAACTAAATCATAAATTATTTTGTGTAGAATTGCAGTTTTTATAGTTTTACTTCTGCTAAATATTCTCAAGCCAGTGAGTTCAATGTTACTTCATAATTAATTGACGAATATCATATATGAGTTTCTTCCGATCAAGGGCTTGAACACTTGAAAATTGGGAATCCACTCTTGTCGAAATGTCATGGAAACCTAAATACTTATCAGTACTTAAAAAAAAAGAAAATATATATATATATATATGTATATATATATATATATATATATATATATATATATATATATATATATATATATATATATATATATATATATCTATACCCTGCCGTACAGCCTGTTTTATTTAATTCCAAATACAAGGTCTTCAAGGAGAACTGTCGCTCTATCTTCATCATATATCGATCCGAATAGGTTTACATATAGTTTATCTATACCTTGGGTAAGCAATTGATCTACTATTCAGTCAAATGCTTTTTTGTAGTCGACAAAAGCGAAACACATTATCATGGACTATTCAATGCGCTTTTCTATGGCCTGCCATACAACCTGGATATTATCCATTGTACTGAATCCACTTTTGAATTTTGTTTGCTCTCGTGGTTGCGCCTCATTCAGTTTTATTAATATTCTAGATATTATCTTAGCGAAAAGTTTGTTCATTACTGATAGGAGGTATATTGAAGATCAATTCTATAGTTTTCCGTAAGTTGGGTATTTTTTATTCTTTGGTACATACTCTTACCAGTGTTTTATGTAAAGTTTGACTACCAGCTTTTAGTATTTTAACAGTTATACTCCCATTTCCTGTAGTCTTAGCGGCATTGGTCGATTCTATAGTCTTTGTCGCTTCTCCCACCAGGATATCTAGAATTTGTTCTTCAGTGGGCGCTACTGTCTTTGACTGATTCTGATCTTCATATAACTTTGAATAAAATTGTTTGTCTACCTCTAATATTTCCTTAAGCCCACTGCACACTGTATCACCCTCATGCATTAAGGCAGTTTTGGCTTCAAATCGTCCAAGTTTATGTACCAATTATAAGCCATAGCGATGAGGAATTTGAGGAATTTTATTATTATTTGGCTCAGCTTTTATACAAGGAGAAGTACAAAATCCTTATGGGTGATTTTAATGCCAGAATTGGAACACTGAACTGATGAAAATGTAAATGGCGCATATGGAACTTGCCGAAAGACAAGAACTATATATTATGAATTTGTTCTATAACAAAAATATCAGTACAAAATGAACTTGGAAAAGTTCATCTGGACTCATAAGTGAAATTGATTACATAATGAACAACGATAAAACAGTATTTTGCAATTGTACTGCCCTTAACAATTTAAATGTTGCAAATGACCACCAAATGTTACGAGCAAAAGTTAGGATTAACTTTCGAAGAGAGCGCGAAAGAATAATAAGGTCAAAGAAGACCAAAGTGGATTCTGGGAAATTGTTGGAGAGGGGCAGCGATTTTGAGATTGTTTTTTCAAACCACTATGATGTGTTACAAGACTCGGAGGATATATAAATATCAGCACAATATGAAGATATCACCAAAAATGTACTTTAAACGGCTGCTTCAATAGCACCAGGAGAAAAATGTCTCAAACAGACAAAAATCTCCAGTGAGATCATCGATTTAATGAAAAAAGGACGACGGACAATGAGAAATATAGTGAGTCCTTTTGGCAGAGTCGAGTACCCTGAGCTCTGTAAAATTATAAGTATCAAACGTATCAAAGAGAAGACGTGCAGGTTCAATACGCAGCTAGTGCAAAAAACTCTGGAAGAAAATAAGAAAATTAATAAGGCTAAACAGAAGCTGAGAAAGAGAAGAACGCAAACGTATGCCTTAATGCGTAAAGATGGCATAGTGTGCAGGGCGCGAACGGAAATGTTACAGGTTGTCAGAAAATATGAAGATCAGAACCAATCAAAGACAATACCTACGGAAGAACAAATGCCAGATATCCTAGTAGAAGAAGTGACAATGTGTATCCTAGTAGAAGAAGTGACATGTTATAGAATCGATGAAAAACGACAAGGCCCCAGGAAAGGACAGTGTAACTCTCGAAATGCTGAAAGCTGGTGGTTGGACTGTACATAAAGCACTGGCAGGATTATACTTAAAATGTCTCAAAGAACAAAGAGTATCTGAATTATGGAAAAATGCAGAAGTGACCATTTTACATAAAAAAGGAGCACAGGAAGCTTTAAAGGCCTACTGTCCAATAAGCCTCCTATCAGTAATGTACAACGCTTTCACTTGGATAATATTTAAAAGAAAATTAAGGAAATTGAATGACGCACAACCAAAAGAAGAAACAGGATTCCGAAGTGGATGCAGTACAATGAATCACATCCAGGTTTTACAGCAGGCCATAGAAAGGCACAACGAATATACCATGTCTCTGTGCTTGGCTTTTATCGTCTACAAAAAAGTATATGACATAATCTCAAAGCAGCCCATAATCGATGCATTGCTTAGCCAGGTAGTAGACAAAGCATAGCACGCAAACCTATTAGGATCAATATATGATGAAGCTACAGCGACAATTCACCTTGATGATCTTGAAGTGGGAATTAATGTAGAGCGAGGAGTACTGCAATATCGCCTATTTTTTTCTCGACTTGCCTGGAAGAAATATTCCGTAATCTGGATTGGGAACACGATGATGTAAAGATTAATGGTGCAAACTTAAACCATCTTAGATTTGCAGATGATATCGTTCTCCTTTCACAAGTCCCAGAGACTAATGTTCAATAAATTCGCTCAGTACAGAAGAATTTCAGTTTTAGGAAAAGATTTGTGGGAGATCGTGGACCCTTTTATATATCTTGGGCAGATAATTTCAATGGAAGGGGATATCACCAGGGATGTTAAGTGTGGCTGGCGGGCATTTGACCGGCTCAACATAGTAGTTTAAGAGCCAATGCCCACTGGGCCTGAAAAGAACAGTCTTCGATCAGTGCGTTCTGTCCGTTCTGACATACGGAAGTGAAACCTGGACACACATCGCAATGAATTCAGAAACTTCGAGTAGCATAGAGGGGAATGGAAAGAGGTAGGCTCGGTATTACAAGACGAGACAGGAAGGCCTGCACAAGGATCAGGGAACAAACGAAAGTGTATGACATGACTGGAAGAGTAAAGCAATTGAAATGGAGAGAAATGGAGAGCAATTGAAATGGAGGTCATTTAGCGAGGCGATGGGACGATAGATCGACCAAGGCAATCCTGGAGTGGATTTCGCTTGATCGCAAACAACCACGAAGAAGACCAAAAGCACAATGGACATCGTTAAGTATATTGAACCCACGTGGCAAAGAAAAGCCTAGGACCGTGAAAGTTGGAAGCACGCTGAAGAGCCCTCATACATATATATATATATATATATATATATATATATATATATATATATATATATATATATATATATATATATATATATATATATATATATATATATATATATTATTAATATGAGTAATATGTATCTCATGTATTTACAATAAGAAGAATATTTTCTTTAAAGTTAGTGTGGATCTGATGAAAGTTAACTATAATTTTATTCTCAAACTTTTTTAAAAGTCTCTTTCGTTCTCTTAAAAGAGTTCTGTTAATTTTTTGAAAAATTACAATATAATATCTAAACTCAGAATGAATATTACAAAATGCAAAAGTAAAGATGCGCTTTTAGAGGTGATGTCGAAGTATTGTGTTTCATTAGAATTTGGAAAAAACTATACTAAAAAGACATTTATTTTTAGCAAAAATCTAATAAATTATGACATTGCAAAAGTTATTGCTTTGAAATAAGCCTGCGTATCGTTTACAGTCAACTGTTATGAAATTACCTCTCAAATTTATAAGGCCCCTACAATATATTAACTAATTTGTGATATCGATATTAAACTATTTAATTAATAGATGTAAATCCAGACATGTTAATTAACGCCTTTTGCTTACGAGATTGTATATACAAGGTTTTACCTAGAAGGGTAGTCAATTATAAGGGCCTGATGATTCAAAACCGTGTACATTATCATATAAATTAAACAGTACCACAATAAACAGACACATTCTTTAACTTTCCATTCAAAACTATCATTGGTGTTCTCTTCATTAATATTACGATTATTCTCTGAGTTACTAATATTATTATTACATTTTTGTAAATAATTATTACAACTCTCTTCTACATAATTAAACTAACCTCACATCTTGTAAGTTGCACATTTTTCTTATGTTGATGTTTGTTGCCGTGTCTATTACTGTTATTCAGAAGATAGTTATTGGTATTTTCCTTTCTAGTGTCCGTTTGTTTATCCTTTGTCTTTGTGTCCGCTCTCATTTCTGCTACATATGTTACTACATGTTTGATTACAGTTCTGCAGACATTTTACTTTTCTCTCTGTCATCATATATTTGTTTCGAAAAATTGTTCTCCTTAGACATCCTTCTATTATCTGTGCTTTTTGTATTTGTTGTTCTACTTCTATATTAAAGTTTCGGTCATTATTAGTATGCCTCGATAATTAAACCCTGTAGGCTTCACCTATCATGTTTCTTTCGAGTTCAAGTTTGCTAAACTATTTTCGCAGTGATCTAAATTTTTTGCTGGAGTAAAAGTAACTTCAATTTCAGCTACTAGTAAAGCATCGGCGTCGTGGCATATGATGTTGACGTTGTTACTGCCGATTTTATGACATTTTCCTTGTTTTTCTTCTTCACTAAATTTGTTCATTACAACATTAAACAGGAATGGACTCATTGAATCTCCCTGACTGACATCTATTTTGATGGTATTTCCTTAAATTGCTATGATTTTCGTTGTGTTGTCCGTATACAAAGTTTTTATTGTCTGTGAGCATATTTTCTATATATTATTGTTTTAGTATCACTAAAATGATTGTTTTTCTAGCCTATCGAACGCCTTTATTATTAAATCTATAAAACAGAGGTTATTACACTTGCCTGTATTATGAATATTATTTTAATTATTAGAGGTGCGTCAGCCACTAAGGCATTAAGGTCTGGTCCTATAGCTTAACGTGAAATGAACGAATGACGGTTATCAGATATCGATTAACCCCAGTCGTCACCCCCCTCAGGTTATCAACCATTGGTTTGTTCTTAATATTAAGCCTCCCGAAAAGCCCATCGATTGGCGAGTAATTAACATAGAAACCTTTCAGATGGCCTCCAACCCTACCCATTCTTGAATTGGCGTGACTAAGGGCATTTTCTTATCGGATTTTACAGTCTTGCCTGTTAGATGCAGTACGCAAGCCACTGGTCTTTCCTCGCTGGATCACCCATACAAGTTCTAAACACAACAAGGCAAGCTGCACTTTGATCTGAGAGTTGCGGGATTACAGGAGATACCAACGTTATTATTATTATTACCGCTACATGCGATTTTATCATTGTTATCTGCATTGCTATTATTACCGTTCTCCATATTATTATTATTACTGTTTTCTGTATTGCTATGAGTAGGGTTAATGGAGGTAATAATGAAACACTAAAAAAGTTGGGCAAATATAAGATGGCCTCTCATTAAATTCTCTCTAGGGATTAAAACATAAAAAAAGTTTCTGTAAACATACCCCAAAAATTGCTTCTTAAAAGGGCTGGAGCCCCTTAAAGGGGAAAATCTGAAGATGGTTTTTCGGAATATGTTCGAAACGATTTATGCTAAAGTCGTGACTTCAATAAGTCGTGACTTCTATAAGAAATAATTTCGGTATACTTCAATAAGTTGGAATGGAAAAATGTTTTTTTGTGCATTGTAAATTGAATATTTTAGTCAGGAGCACCACATACAGAAGCGTCTCCTTGACAAATGCTGCCATAACTTTTTTGTTTGTCATATTTTTATATTTATAAATCAAATTATTGAATCGCAAAGATTTTTAAATAGGGTCCTCTTATTTCATCTCGTTAGGATAGACCGTTTTCCAGGAAACTGACTTTTTATAAATCGATGCACGATTACATGGCTATCGAAATGTATCTTAAAAATTAAGTAGGCGGCTGTCACTGTTAATCTTTGTTTTTTGTTTTTTGTTTTGTTTCGTAAAACTTGACCATTTATGTAATAAAGTCTAGATTTATAAATTTTAAACTAGAAAATGGCCCATTATTCCTTCGAACAAATGGCGAATATGAATTTTATATACGGGAAGGGGAATGGGAACGCAGGTGAAGCTAGAAGAATATATGCAGAGGCTTTTCCCGGAAGAATACTTCCTTGGATAGAAACATTTAAAACGATTATTCGAAAAGGGATGTATCATGCCTTCCAAACATGACTGTAGAAAAAGCTGGAGCACCAGAACTATAGAAAATGAAGAACGAGTTTTAGAAAATATAGCAGAAAATACTGGAATAAGTGTCAGACGAATTATTATTCAAGAAGGCATTTCTAAAAGTACCATGTGGGAAATTGTTGGAGAGCAAGCACTCTATCCATATAATTTGCAAAAAGTTCAAGCCTTAAAGCTTTATGACCTGCCACAAAGAATCCCATTTTGGCAATGGTTAAGGGAGCAATTACGTTTAAATAAAAATTTTATACAGAACAGCCTCTTTATAGATGAAGCTATCCTCAGACACAATGGAATTTTGAATTCTCACAATACTCATGTGTGGGTGGAAGAAAATCTGCATGAATTTTTCGAATCGGGGCATCAAGACAAGTTTTCTATTAATATCTGGGCAGGGAACTAGGAAATTTTTTAATCGGACCGTTTGTGCTTCTCAACCGTTTAAATGATCTGGAACTAATAGAAGATGTACCATATCAGTTGAGGTATGGCATGATTTTTATACACGATGGGGCTCCGCCTCATTTATCTGTAAATGTAAGAGCGCATTTAGATCGGCTATATCCAGGACGATAGATAGGACGTGGTGGACCAGTGCGTTGACCAACACGTTCCCCAGATTTAAATCCTCTCGATTACTTTCTGTGGGAATAGTTGCAGGCATTCGTCTATGCTATCCCGGCTGGCACTGTAAAGGAATGGCAGCAAGGTGTATTTACTGCTTGTGATTATATCAAAAATAAGCCTGGTATTTTCGGCAGGGTAAGATCTTCTATGAAAAAAATAATTAGGGGGTGCATTAAGATGAATGGAGGTAATTTTCAACATCTGTTGTGAATAAGTGCTACATCCTTAAAAGTAATTAGTTTTGTTATTGTTGGTTACTAAGTAAATATTTTCGTGGAAGGGTGCCTACTTAATTATTAAGATGCATTTCGATATCCATGTAATCGTGCATTCATTTAGAAAAAGTCAGATTTCTGGAAAATGGTCTATCCTAACGAAATGAAATAAGAGGACCTTTTTACCTAAAAATATTTGCGATTTGCGATAATTTGATTTAAAAAATTAAAAAATATCACAAACAAAAAAGTTATGGCAGCATTTACCAAGGAGATCAGAGTTTCCCCTTTAAGGAGCTCTAGCCCCTTTAAGAAGCAATTTTTGGGGTATGTTCATAGGACCTTTTCTTTATGTTTTAATACCTAGAGTCACCTTCCAAAATATTTCGAAGTTATTTTCGGACACCCTATATTTGTGAATAGTTTGTTTAAAACACGCTCAGGCGATCTGACGTAAAGATAAAATTACGTTTATTACTATTCAGCTGGCAACTTTGGCGACCTCTACTGGGCTCTGACTGCGTTTACTTTAATTTGTAAATATAAACATGTAATAACTAAATGAATGCAGAAGGCAAATTTAAGACACCTCCAAAGGTAAATATGAGAGGTGAATATAATCGTGTAAGGTAAAAGTGGGACACAAGTGTTTGCTGTTTTGACTGAATAAATTTGAAGAAAGGGTAGTGAGTTACAAATTCGTTCTGGTAAGTGGATGACTGTTATTTACACAAGACATAAGCCGTTTCAACAATTATTGCATCGATATACCTTTGGCCCTATTAAACCTATTGCTATCTCTAATCTTGAAAATAGACTCAAACAACAAACTCATACCAACAATAACAGTGATGACGGGCAAACTGAAGAACTGCTATATAAAAATTCATGTACTAGTGAAGTAAATGCTGGAGATTCTGAGGGAACTTTAATTGAAAATATTTCTTTACAGCAGTTTACTTCGCAAGATCAAAGGCCTGTGCAGGGTAATGAGAGAGATGCAGGTATGAGCTTTCAGAATCCTGAAACTACGGTTCACTGCTCATTTGAAAGTATCATGTTGAGGAAGCGGAAAAAACCAGCGCACTCTCTACTTCCCGCAGAAAGATAGATTTCGAAGCTAAAGTTGTAACATCCGAAGAATTTTTAGAAAGCATCAAAGAAATGAATAATCTAAGAGAGGCCAGAGAAAAGAATAAAAAAGAAAAGATAAAGCTTAAGACAGAAACGACAGCAAAACCAAAATTTTAATATACTAACAAACCCACTTATGACTGTTATTCTGAAGAGTCGGATACTAAGTGGGCATCAAGCGGAGAAAGTGACGGTGGAGATGACTATATTGGCCCTTTTAAAGACGATATGACAGAATTATATAAAATGGGTAAGAGTGGAGAAATAAAAGGAGACGTTGTACCTGCATAATTCAAAGGCAGCAAGAAAAATATGGTAAATCAACGTACACGTATGTGTGTACAGTTTAAAGTAATTTGGACGAGACAGGTATATCAGTAATGACGATGAACGACATTGATACATCCCACACTGTGTTAAAACCAAAAAGGATGATATTTCGGTTATTACCTTTTATGCTGTTGTGTGTAAATTATCAACCGTAGGTATATGGATATCGAGTGAAAGAGTTAAGTATATTTATCGGGTGAAAGAGTTAAGTACAATTCAATAAATGTCAATGAATACTACCAAATACCATTATTTTAAGAATATATGTTTACCTATAACTGTAACAATTAAGATTATAGTAAGTTGTGTTCCGTTTCGTTGTTCATTTAGGAGTTATTTTATATTTACCTACACTATTTAATCTTTATCACAGTATTGTTAGGTGTAGTTTAATTATTTATGTTTAAAATCTGAACCATCTTTTCAAATAAATATATAAGAAATGTGATTAACAAAGTGTATCTTATTTTTAATGTGCGGTTTCACTTTTGCCACAAACAATCTAAAATATCTAAAATAAACGAAATAACATGTTGTTTACTTTTGCTTTCATGTGTATTATTTGTCTTTTTGCAAAGGTAAAAATGTGATCAGGATCAGGAGGTAAACCACCTTTTTTATATAGTCGTGATATATTTGGCAACACATAGGCTATTCATATATAGAATTACCATATTTGTAAATGCAAAAACTTGAGCCTCATATTGAAAAGTTTATAAAAGTGTCTCAGATTTACCTGCACTGACCCTGCTGTTTCATTCGTTAATATTATTATTACTCTTCTTCCCGTTATGATCGTTATTGTTACCTGCGTTATGACAAAGTTATTATTACTAAGTTATTACTAAGTTAAGTGTTTTCTGTAAATGTACATGTAATTACAGTATATGATTATTGCACAGTACAAGCCTGTCAAAAAGCAGCATTTGAAAGCTTCTTTTTTCATATTTCATGTTAAATTTTTTTTTAAAAAGATATCGAAATTATTTATTCGATTATACGGGAATTAGCATACAAAACGTGTAAAAAATAGTACAATTGTTACCTGCGTTACTATTAGGTAACTATTAAGTGTTTTCTGTACATTTATATGTAATTACAGTATATGCTATTGTACAGAACAAGCCTGTACAAGTACAAGTCAAAAAGAAGCACTTAAAAGTTCGTTTTTTTCATATTTCATTTAAAAAAAAAATTTAGTGAATATATCGAAATTATGTATTCTATTCTACGGGAATTAACACAAAAAACTTGTAAAAAGTAGCACAATTGATTTCAGGAGATATTTATTCTTTAGGATTAATAATGTCCATATATCGGATAACAATTCAACGACGAATTTAAGGTTGCGTTATAACTTGGAAGTACTGTAAAATAAATTTCCCATCTTGTATATGTAACTTGACAAAATTCAAAATATACATTAGAAAGAAAATCTCTATTAGAATAAACATATTTTCTGTAAAATCATTATTAAGAGTTAAACAACGGGCGATCTTGATTTCGAAGTGAATACATCGTTAATACAAGAAAGTGATATATTACAAGGCATTAAATTCTAACTAAGCTGTTAGTAAGGGCATATAACCAATAAACTTAAAAGTTTTACTTGTAGAGGAAGATCTCTAATACTTGTTGTAGTAGCAAGAAAGTAGTAACAGGACAACTGTCAATGACATGTCGAAGAACGACGCCTACTCAACGGGTTAGCAAACTTTCCTTTACGCGACTTCTTCATTAAGTTTCACTCCATCCATCTCGCGCTTATTTAAATCACCTCGGCTGGTAAACACCTTAACAGACATAGTGTTTCGAAAAACTACCATAAGTTAATCCAGTCATAATTGCAAAGTTTATTTTGCAAGAGTATATTTTCTTTATGTCTAATAAAAGGTGATTTTTTAGTGTGTCCGAACTAGCGTTAGGGGTTCCGGCAAACGAACGTCAAATGAACTGTGTGTTTGCGCGCAAGTCTCTAAATATGTGTCCCAATAGTCTGGCAAATCATCATGGAATGTTCAACATCAGAACAACGCTTGCAAATTTGTAGCAATGCTTGTACTTTGCGAATTTGTACTTGTATTTTTGATGTATTGAATTAGTGATGTATTCGCCGAATTACCGACAAATTTCGAACGCATGTCATGCTGCTCGATATTAGAACAAAAAACAAGACAAAATCTGTGCGTTCCGAAGAAAATATTGCCGCTGCTGTTGGCAGTGTTGAAGATCCAAATTTATCAAATCGTCGCCGTTCGCAAGAAGTTGGATTTTGTTATTCGACCCCGTGGATTATTTAATTCCAATTTTGCCTTGTATTGATCTGAAGCTGTGGTTTCAATATGACGGCTCCACATGTTATACAGCCAACGCAACCATGAATTTATTAAGGGAACAATTGTATAAGAAAATTATTTTGACAAATTATTATTTGGCCACCAAGGTCACGTGATTTACCTGTTTAAGATTAACTTTCTTTGGGGTTATGTTAAATATTTGGTATATGGTCTTGGACGCTAACATAGCTCGGACAATTGGGAACATAAGACCTTAAATGCTTGAAAAAGTAGTTGGAAATAAGATTGACAGTAAGAGCTTCATCAGTGGTAGCCGCGGCGGAATTTGTTTTTAAATATTAATGTCATTGAATTTTATTTCACAAAAAATAAATGGTTTTGAGGCAACTAAGTTGGCTGGTATTTTATTTGAATTTAAAGTTCAGATTCATTAAAAAATTATCCTATATATATATAGATGAATAGATAGATAAATCATGAATATACATGCTTACCAAAGTCAAAATCCTTTTGACAAAAATATGCCTGCAACTATCATTATAATTCAATTTGAAAATTGTTCGAATACATCTTTTTTGAAGCAGAAATATTCTGTACATATCAAGTGAGTTTCCCCAAAAAATCAATCCGTATGCTATCCTAGACCGAAAGAATGCGTGATACGCCGAAATAGCTGCATCTATCCCTACATTTGGGAATAAATAACAAGTACTGAGGTATATTTTGTCGTTTTAAATAAACTATTGTTCTAAACCAAATTGAGATCATTACTTTTGATATTTTCAAAAAGAATGCACTTTGTTTTTGATACATTCAAGATAAGATCGTGAGCAGAAAAATACTGATCAAGAGCTTCGCACGCGCTACACTTGCCGTACATCCCCAATACTCCCGCCACTAAATATAAGGTGCAGATCATCTGCATATCTGTTCGTTCATTCAACACATTAGTGTTATAATTAATATATAGTACAAACAACAATGTTCAAGGGTGTTCCCCTTGGTAACATGTACCCTCTCTGAGAGAAAGGCCCTGCCATCAGCATCCCTTATTATACCTGTTGTGTACGATTTTTCAAATGCGATTAATTAGTTTTAAAGCATTGCCTCTATACCATAGTATACATAAGATAATAGATGAATTGCCCTTTAGTAACACCAGTAACAAGACTTGTAACACCACTCCAAAACCAGTTACAAACTATTTTTAATCTTGGTTACTTATTAGTCGGTAGATTCTTCGAAAAGATATGTGTTTCTAACACAATTCTTGCATTTTGCAATAAATGATATGCACCACTGGAAAAACAGAGGTTCACAATAAAAGATAACGGTGAGATATATAGTTTGCAGTATCTTCAATTATTTGTGTTGGTAGATTGTCATCGCCTGATTATCATCAACTGATTGTAATCGACTGATTTTTTATTCTTTAATTCACTTATTATTTCTCAAACTTCATGCCAATCCGTTAGTGCCAAATATATTGTCGGAGCCACAAAGGAAACTGAAGCAGCATTGCAGGTTATAATCGGAGTCATATCCGAACACAAACCCACAAAATAATTATTTAGACTACTAACGGTCTTAATAGGATCACCGTATTTCCAAACAAAACACTCCAATACACTCTAATTTTGCTTACTCTCATCTATTACTTTTTTGATCAATTTTCAAGCAGCAGCTATTTTATTTTCAGACTTAGATAAAAATTATTTATTCGACATTTTTTTTTCTGCTTTCCCAATTACTTGTTCCAGTATGTTACAGTATTTATTTTGATATTGTTTAGACCCAATAAATCCAACAATTAATGATTTTAGTGAGTGGAAACTATATTTAAAATAAAAATTCCATTAAACAAATTTAAAGTGTAATACTAGACTAGACCAATCCACATTTGCAATTTCGCTTTTATAGGACAAAACCTTACCCCCTGGATAAAGTCGTTTATATACATATATACATATGTATATAAACGTACATATATACAGGAGTATCCTGTACAAAAATACAGAAGTATTTATTATATCCAAATAAATTAATACTAATATGAGTTACATCTGTTTTACTATAATCAACTATCACAAAAAACAATCGAAGCTTTGCCAATTATTTAAACAAACCTGATGTTCCTATAGATCAACACCAAGTTGATACAAAAATTCTATATCATCCACATACTTGATACACTTTTCAACTAGCACTAACAATTCTACGACCGAACTAAATTTTTTTGAGGTTAGCAAAAGTTTTCTCATATCATCGGGGAACAATTGGAAGTACGCAAAAAACGCCCAACCTATATACCGAACCTGTGAATACTGACAAGAAAACGGAACAGACTGCGATAAAAATAAAATAGTTTGGTAGGTGGGAATACTGAATCTTGAGTGGATTATATATGTTCGTACGAAGATGCGTTAGCGCGATTTTAAAAGTGGGTGAAAACGCTTGTTTAAATTAACCTAATATTTCACTTGACTTCGAATACAAAAATAGTTTTCTGAAGAAATAAATTATCTCCTCATCGTCTTCGGTAGAAAGACATTATTGCTCAGGCTAGTGTGTTTAAAAGAACGTATTTAGAAAGTGTTTCAATCATTCTTTAAAATGAAAGATAATTAATATCAGCCTCTTACATAACTATTTCCAATAGAATTAATTTTTATATCTAGTGAATTCTTTTTTCAAATTATTTGATATTTAATAATAAGGAAATTTCTTTCGTGGTCTATGCAAAAATTTTCCATTCCTTCAGTCAAGTGTCTCGCGAGACTGGTTTCGGGCCTTGAGCCGTCATTAGTAGAGTTCGAGCTAAACGTTCGAAAGCAGGTGAAAGAATGTTAGCAACGAATGCAAACAATAAAGGTGCAAGGCAATTTCTTCCGTGCTCCCCACAAAAATGTAACTTGTTTTCGATTTTGAATATTTATAATACTATCCACAAGCTCACTATTCAACTTTTCAACTTATCTAATATTTGTATTCATTCTGCAGTAATTACAGAAAACTATGTTAATGAAATATAATTCTGCCACGAATAGACCGAGAGGTAGGTGACGCCTCCTATATTACTTATAGCTAATAAAAAAAAGTATGCAAAAGTGTTAAATTCGACAAGCGATCATCCCTCAGTCACGTCAATAGCCAAGCAAGATAAGGTCTTATATAATACCTTTTGAAAAATATTCTACGTTAGTCACTCACTCCTCGTTTTCTCACTCAAATTATTAGTTGTCAAGAACCTAAATTCGCGGTAAGTTATACAGGGTGTGCCATAACTTATCCGCCATAGAGCAACTGATGACAGTACAGATTAAAATAAGAGGAATTAGTCAATAAATGTGTTGGCAAATGTTAGTCATTAAAAAGATACAGGATGTTGAAAGTAGAACTAAATTTTCGAACAATTGGAATAATTTAAAAACGGTTGAAGATATCAGGTTCAAAATCAGAGTAGTTGGGTTTTTAAAGGTGACAAATTCGAATTTGATACTAGCTTTAGCTTAGTTCCTAGAAGGCGCTTGCTACATACTTTGTGAGGAATTAACTCGCACATATTTTTTATCCTATAATTTTTATCCTATAAAGCTATTTTAACTTCAAAATAGAGAAGAGTCGTAATTTCCACGTAAAAAACGTACCCTTGGTCAATATCGATATCCCACGCCGTTTGCGAGATATTCGTGTTCGAATATTCCATTGCACATCTTGTCGATGGCTGCCTTCAATGTTGTGTACAAATTATTACGTCTTGATGACAACTGTCATTAAACGTAGGTAGAAACAAGTTTCTCCAATCTTGAGTTGGTATTAACTAGTTTTTAAAAAATGCCCAGAATTAATCAGTTGCCCAACCGTAATTTAAGGAATATGCTCTACATAGAAGATATAAAGAGCTCTACCCAACCAGAATCATTCCAGATCGACATATTTTTCAAAGAATTTTCAGTCTGTTAGGCGAAACAGGTTCGTTTTATTATAACAATCCTGGTTGACGACCGAAAAATATAACGGTAGAACAAGAAGATGACATTTTGGTTATTATCGCGGAAAATTCTGAACTAAGCACTACGTGTTTGGAGGCATCAACAGAAATTAGCAAATCTACCGTTTCAAGAGTTATCGGTAAAGAAAAATTGTTTCACTACATTTACCTGTTCAGAATTTATTGCTATAGGATTTGCCGGCTAGATCAGAATTGTATTCAAATCTACTACATAAAAAAAAACGAAGACCCCATGTTCCTGAAAAACATATTGTTTACTGACGAGGCAACTTTTACCAGAAGCGGAATTTTAAACGGGCGAAACAATCATTATTATGCTCTTGAAAATCCACACCTACCAATAAAGCGACATTTCCAGCATGAATTTTCAATTAACATTTGGTGCGGCAAGGTATTATCGACAATTTTTTAATCGGCCCATTTGAGTTTTCGCTGAATTGAGATCAATATGTGCAGTTTTTAGAAAATGATTTATTAGATGTTTTGGATGGTATACCTCTAAACTTAAGACAAGACATGTGGTTCGTGCAAGATGGGATGCCACAGCATTTTACTGTAGCAGTGCGCAATCATTTGAATCAACACTTTCCACGTCGATGGATTGGAAGTGGTGGTGAGTTTCATTGGTCACCTTTTAGCCCAGACAATAATCAGATAGACTTTTATTTGTAGGGTCATATGAAATATTTAGTTTAACATGATGAAGTCACTTCACAAGACGAACTTTTTTAAAAATTCAACAAGCGGCCAATGTTATTAGAAATGAAGAAAATATATTTTCAAATGTGAGGCGTCATTTAACAAAGAGTCTACGAAAGTGTATTAAGGTAAACGGTGGACACTTTCAATACCTATCGAAGTAAGTTTCAAAAAATTGTTATTTTAAATAAAGTCCGTTGTATTTTTGACATCTTAATGTTTTTTTTCCTCGTCTTCAAGGCACATTTTGTGAATTGCAGATTTTTCTGTCATCAACAAGATGTGCAATGGAATATTCGAATACGAGTTTTTCGCAAACGACGTGAGATATCGATATTGACCAAGGGTATCTTTTTTTCGTAGGAATTATGACTTTTCTCTGAGCTAATTCTGAGTTAATTCTTCACAACGTAGGTAGCAAGCGTCCTCTAGGAATTAGGCTCAAACTAGTACTAAAGTCGGATTTGTCACCTTTGAAAACCCAACTACCCTGATTGTGAACCTGATATCTTAAACCTTTTTTAAATTATCTCAATTTTTCGAAAATTTAGTTTCACATTCAACACCCTGTATCTTTTTAATAACTAACATTTGGCAACACGTTTATGCGCTAAATCCTTTTATTTTGATCTCGACTATCAGCAGTTGCTCTATGGCGGATAAGTTATGGGACACCCTGTATAATGCAAAGTTTTTTGACCAACAGAAACTGTTCTGACAGATATTCTAAAGTCTATTCATCGAAGAAAGCCAGTCGACGTAAACAGTAACCAATGCTTGATCAGCACGTGATATTTTAGCCAGAAACGCTGAGCGTCCCTGGTATCGGTCCAGCCGATTTCAACCACCAATTACACAACCACCAAAACACAGGGTTGAACACAATGAAAACACATGGTTGAAGGCAGTAACTCATACACTGCCCTGAGTTTTTTTCATTTATTGAATTGCATTCGAATTTTAATAATTGTATTTTGTTTCCATAAAATGTCTGATACGGGCACAGCTGATAGAGTTGTCGATATTAGCTATACCCCGCCTAAAAAGAGGACAGTTCTTAGTGCGGTCCTGTAGCGATCACGTGCAATATACGTGAATATGTTTGGGTTTAGTTTCTCCAATAAATAGGCTATAATACATACTTTATAGTTGAAATTTTCGACATTTAAAAAACTGAATAACTGATGTTTGTAAAATCGTTACTTGGTAGAAAATTGTTGAGTTTAGTGGTAGTATAGTAAATTCAGTAACAAACCTGACCACGTAAAAGATCGTTCTGTGAAAAGTTTTTCTTTTCTTTTGTATTGTTTTTAAAATATCTTTTGCAAATTTATTTAGTCATTTCAATATATAAATAAATAGCCAAAATTGCCGTATACCAGGTGTGTAAATAAAGACATAAGACTGGTGGCGTACCATTCGATCTGACAAAACTGTTGACTTCCTCTTTGGAGGTGAGGCAGGCCAACATGTGATGCGTTTCAATATGATTTTGAACGTCTTAGAGTAATTTGGTAATCCGTAGCAATTATTTTTCGTCGACCAGATTTTTCTAGTACGTTCTGAATATGAGTGATACGAGGGTTGTTCAATAGGTCCTTAGAAACAGATTTATTTTAAGTAGATTTTTTATTTTTCTCTGTTGTTTCTCCAACACTTTTAAGCCGTCTGAAAAGTAAGATTTTGGCAGGTCCTCAAAGCAGACATCTATTTGGGCGATGATGGGCCATGTTTTTAAGTTTGGGAATAAAAAGGTCACTGGGGGTAAAATCCAGTGAATACGGTGGATGTTATAATAATTCGAACTTTAAATTCATGATTTTGGCCATTGAAACTGTACAGGTGTGTATCCGTGCATTGTCCTGATAGAAGAAAGTCTTATTCTTTTTCAAATAAAGATGATTTTTCTTGCTTCTCGCTCAATTCAAAAACCCATTGTTTCGATTGTATCCATGTTTTGTCCACAGTTATGTATCGACGCAAAAACTCATCAGGATTGCGACGAAAAAGTGCCAAAATAGACTCAAAGTCGACAACACGATTGCGTTCATAATCCACTGAGAGCAAACGCGGCACCCATCTTGACGAATTTTTTTTTCACACCCAATTCGTCGATCACTTAAAAACCATGTCGTGGATTTTGTCAATCATTTCGGGAGTAGTCACTTCCACTGGATGTCCCGAACGGTGTTCATGTTTTGTGGATGTACGGCCACGTTTAAACTCATTTACCCAATTATAAACAGTTGCAAATACAGGGGCAGGCGTGCCATGAACTTCATCAACTCAGCTCTTTCGTTGTTAGGCTTTTCAAATATAAGTGTACAATCATCACTCAAAACTCACTTTTTTCCATTTTTCTAAATAAACTAAATAACTCTAAATAAAATAAATTTCAATCGACATTAAAAATGAAACCATGTGATGAATATAACTGAGACTTTGACAGCTATCTGGTGAATAATGATGCTTACTAAAAACAAATCATTACCAATGCTACGGGCGCCGCCTCTTACATTTTTTAAGGGCTTATTGAATGACCCTCGTAGCGATTTCAAGCAACGGTGCGCTATCGAATTTTGTTTCAGACTTTGGCATAGTGAGATGAAATCGTTCGCAAAACTTCAACAAGCTGATACAAACAGTGTTTTGTCAAAAGCCTAGGTCATCAAGTTGTTTAAGACATTCTAAGAAATTCGAAACTTAATTGAAGATAAACCTCACAACGGAAGGCGTTAACTGCTAAAAGTGATGAAAATATCACCCGAATCAAAGAGTTGAACTCGATTCACACAACTGTTCATCAGATTTGGACTAGATAATTGAGGATAAAGAAAATCTGCGGGAAAATGGTTCCAAAAAACTATCGCTGAATCAAAAGGATAACTAAAAGAAAACATGTCTTAACTTTTTGGGGTCAATTGAAGATTACATTTTTTGGAACGTGCGAATACTGTTGACGAATCTTTGATTTTTAAATACTTCAACACAGTCCAAAAACCAGAATGAGTAAATTAACGATCAAAAGCATAGTAATATCAAAGATAAAATTGCTTCACCAAAAAAAGTGTGTTGCCTAAGTCGAGGTTATTATTATTCAGTAGGAGATAGTTGGATAATGCCGTGCCCTTAAGGGATTACAGCTGTAATATTCTACTGGTAGGAAACAGAGCAACTCAAACTAGATTATTAATAGGAGAGTTTACCTGACAACCAACTTCTAATCTTTAATTCTTACAGCACCCATGTGAAAATGTAGAAAATAAAAGGATCTTCGAAAGCACGGCATTATCAAACTGGTCTGAGAATAGCGTGCCTTGGTTTGATAAAGCCGTGCGTTACAAAAATAGCCGATATACAAGTTAATCAAGATTTACCACGGAATAAAAATATTATTACTATTATTATAATTTTAACAGTATTCGCAAGAGAAACTTTCAGCAGTGTCATTACCACTGCATTCTTTATGGATCCAGCTTGAACAACTACAACCAGAAAACCATACTTTCTTGTCCCGACCAAATTATCCACAAATAGTGTAAAGGTCATTAACAGCATCAGTATTATCATTTTCTTTGCCTGTGTTCATATCATCATAATCATCGTTAATGTATAATTGTGCTAGATAAACTTCGTCATCGTTGCTGGAAATAAACACTAATCTCTTGATAGTTTTTCTATTTACTAAAGTTTTTCCTTTTTCATTATTGTTGTCTTTATTATCTTTTAAATTTATATTCCATCCCTTTTCTTCCAACTCTGCCTTTAAGGAAGTGGCAGTCAATAATTGTGCTGTACTCATTATCATGCAGAACGAGCAGACTAGCTCCAGAAATCAAAGTCATGATCTACGAAATTCTGGTTAGATACGGCTACAGGTTACGTACGTACTACAGGTTTCTTGATCCGTCGTCGATCAAGAAACTTCAAGTCTTCCAAAACAAATCCTTGCGTGTGACCCTAAACGCACCTGGGTTCGTAAGAAACAACAAAATCCATCGGGAGGCTGGCGTGCCACTGATCTCTCAATCCCATCAAACCACACTCGCCAAGCTAAAACCCACAGCTTGGCGAGGTAACAATCCACTGCTACGCGAACTATCGAACCTCCTGCCCTAGCCACAGGGCAACACTCCGATATCATCGTCCCCAATATTCGCCATCAAGACATGGGTTACGAAGTTTTCTCGTTTCCCGACTTAAGTAAGAAGAAGAAGAAGAAGCAAAGGGATCCCACCATAACCCTCTCCACCGTCTGGCCCTGAAGGGGACAGACGGTGCCCCTCTTGGTCTATGCTTATTAATTAATGAATTATTAATTGACAGTATATCGGACCTTGAACGAGGTAATCTTAAAAGAAAATTTGCTTCTTCTTGTTCTGCTAGTTACTTTATTTATTAAAGACAAATAATAGTGCTGTCCGATTCTTCGATTTGTACTGCAAAACAAAAACGTTGAGGGCGGATCCCACAAGATGGACCGTGGTCCAGGAAGTACCAATAACCTTCCCTGATTGCCCCCTGAAAACTAAATCTATGTTCGAGTTTAATGTGCTCTACAAAATTTTGAACTCTACGCAATGTCAATCCAATATCGTCCAGCGAAAATACAAATCTTAGGAGAACTAAGTTAACATATAATGAATTAAGTAAATTTCCTAACTAAAACAAAGAATATAAAATTAACTGGTATTTTTCTAGGTTAAAGACATAGAGTATACAAACTAACTGACCTGAACTGAAAAAAAAAAATTCTAGAATGAAAAACAAAAATCCCTCTAACAGCCGGATTACTCCAGTCTTTCCGCCACGAAGCCTCCCAGCAGACTGACCTCGTCCAGTTGTGCAAGCTTCGCCAATAATTGGTCCTTCCGGAGTGGCCATTCTGGTCCCAAACGGTTCCTGAGTTCTTCCCGTTGCTGGATGAAAGTTGAACATCTGAATATTCTGTGTTCCGGGTCGTCTGTTTCGTTACATGCCAAACATCTTGCATCGTTCAATCTACCGATTCTGACGTAATGCGACCTGAACTGCCCATGTCCGGTCAACAGTTGAACGCTCTTCCTGTTAAAGTTCGTGTGCACTCCCTGAAACGCAATGATGTCCGGAACGAAGCCGAAGGTCGTTTTTCCAGTCGAGCCAGAAACCCAATTTTCTTGCCACCTATTTAAAGTTATGTTACGAAGTTCTTCCTTGATTCTTTTCTTGGGCAAACTCGGTATTCCAGGGATGACCCTTTCATACCTGTTGACCTGTGCACCTCTTCTGTGGTTTCTCAGATCAGAGATCTCCAACAGTAAATCTTCGATCGGAGCAATCTTTGCCAGAACAGAAGCCGTCGCCGTTGACGTACTAGTATAAGCCCCCAGTATGGTTCGAGAAATGGTCCCTCTCAGGGATTCAAGCTGGTATAAGTTCCTGGCGTGGGAAATTCTATCCTCGAATAGTTGTAGCCCATATGATAGTATCGGAATCACCGCCCCATAGAAAATAGTCCGCAATGAATCTGCGGGAACCGCATAGACTCGGCTCAACGATCTTTTCAGGGTTTGAAATAAGGTTTTGCCCTTGACGCAGATGCTTTTGATGTGAGCTGTGAACGACAACTTGTCGTCCACCAGAATGCCTAAGTATTTGGCTTGATTTGATCTTTTAATATTTTTGAGGCCAATCTTCACCGTGGGGTTCCTCGTTAGCTTCCTTTCGAACGTGAGGTAGCAGGACCTTTCACTTGAAATCTCGAGCTTGTTCTTTCTCGCCCATAAGTCTACCACCGTTAATGCTTGGTTCATTAGCAGTTCCAAAGCAGGCCGACTGTTGCCCCCTACGACTATCGCTAGATCGTCCGCGAACGCTATGATCTCCATGTCTGGGTGGACGTCAAACTCAATCAAGAGGTCGTCCACCACCAGATTCCAAATATTAGGGCCCAATTTGGAGCCCTGGGGCAACCCTTGCTCATAACGGATCTAGCCGAATTCCCGACTTGAGTTAGTCTAACCTCCTTTTCCACGACTGGTCAACCATTCAGCGTTTCTATCGATGCCGGCCTGGGGATTGCACCAATGCGCAGCATCGGCACGGTTTTGTTGTTAAAGTTTAATTGTTTACATTACGAAAAATGGGCCAGTGTGACGGGAATTTTCTTAGGTAACTAATTAGTCACTAAAAGTCAGTGGCGACTCGTGGGTTTTTAAAGTGGGAAGGCGTAGAAGAAAATAGTGCAGCTGAAGATTTTTTTTTGCTTTCCGTTTCCTCCTTTTTACTTTTCGTGCTATTGAAACCCTATACAGGAGGTGAACCAAGAAGATGAGCTAAACGAAAGAAACTGAACGGAAATAAAATATGGTGTTGTGCTCTGAATAATTGTTTACTGTTATAAATGCTGCTTCACGAGCCGCCACTGCTAAATATTGTTTCACAAATGATATTATAAGTGTTTTGTGGTGTTGGAGATTAAAACTAATCACTTGTGATATTAGGTTATGTTTCTTATTGATACGGAATTACTTATAAAAGTAACTATGAAGCCGTCCTATATGTAGGAAGCTAGGCATATAAAGTATGGTGACTAATTTTTTTTTGAAAATTCAATCTCAAAGTTTTATTTTTATTTTTTATTTAAATAATATAGCTAATTCTGACTCTGATGATGAGGAGTATACGATGCCACTTTCCAAATTGGCGAAACGCGTATCCAAGAAAAGCAACCAAGTTCTCAAACCCAAGAAAACTCACTTCAAATGGATAAAAAAGATTTTGAAATGATTGGTTCCGACAATGAATGGCAATCCTATGTCTCTGAAGTGACAGCCCAGAAACATCCTGTTGAATTATTTAAGAACTTTTTTGATAACAACCTTCAATTCTTCTATTGGAACCTTTGGTGTGAAACACTAAACTTGAAAAGATTTACCACTAAACCACTTTTTTGAACTTCTCGACGCACGTTTCGCTAACCATGTTAGCATCGTCAGGAGATGATTTAATCTAATTCTAAAACTAAACTATGTTATATTTATATGAAAACCCTACTTAATGAAGCGTGTAAAAATCAGGAACCGTGAAGTTTTGTAAGCTTACATTAATAATTGAAAAAGTTGACTGAACGGAAGAGGTCTTTTATCTCGATTCATGATTTTCTTACATTTTTCTATTTGAATGCTTCCATATGCGTCCAAAGCCCTATTATTATTAACACTTTTAAATAGTCATGTTGGGCAACAAAAAAGTTTTCATTTTTCCCATATCTAATGTGGGCAATATTGTCACAACGTGTGGCAAACGATCAGAGTGTTGACAACAAACTTCGTAAATCTCCGACCCTCTATGCTGATCCACTTTATCCTTTGTATCACCCAGAAAAAAAATCATGAACCGAGATGAAGGACCTGTTCCATTTAATCAACTTTTTCAGCAGTTAATGTAAGACTTAGTAAACTTTACGGTTCCTGATTTTCACACGCTTCATTAGGTAGAGTTTTCTTATAAATAGAACATAGTTTAGTTTTAGAATTAGATTTAATCATCTCCTGATGATACTCACATGATTAGCGAAACGAGCGACCAGAAGTTCAAAAAGGTGATTTGGTGTTTAGTGCTAAATCTCTTTAAGTTTAGAATAACAACCTTATTGAACTAATAGTGACTGAATCCAACAGGTATAAAGATATTTATTTTCTTGGTCTTATTTTAATTTATTTTCATGTTATTTTTAATTATGGTAATTATCTGGTGAGGAAATTAAATCATCTTTGGAAGTGCTGCTACTGAGCGGATATCTACAACCCTCAAGGCGTCGAATGTTCTGGGAACATAAAAAAGATATCAACAATGAACTCATAGCAGAGGCCATATCAAGAGATGGGTTTGAATATATCATGAGTAATCTACATTTCGCAGATAACAATAATTTGGACAAAGGTGACAAATTTGCAAAGCTTTGTTAACCATTGTTTAGACATATGCATGCAAAATTTTTAGAAAATTTACCGTTTTTGAATTTTTATTTATGAATAACAACCATCCATAAATACGCACCATCCGCTTCTTCACACTCACTTAGCCTGGAACTCAAATTTTCAATCACTCGCTAGAGCATCGCTTTTGGAATCGCATAGATTTCGTCTGTAATTCTTTGCCTTAAAAAATTTAAGTTGGGTGGTAATGGGCTGAAAACCTTACTTTTTAAGAAGCCCCATATGAAACAATCAACATGTGTTAAATCTGGACTCCTCGGTGACCAGTTGATGTCCCCTCGTCGACTAATCACTCTTTCAGGGAATAAATCGTGAAGAACTGCTAACGAATCATTTGTTAGAAAAATGTGTTACGGTTGTAGCCAATCGAGTTTTGTATTTCTTGAGCCAAAATAGTCCGGATCATATGGCAATAACGATCGGAATTAACAGTCTGAGCGTGACCACAGTTGTCCTCAAAAAAGTAAGAGATAATTCCTTAGATTAATATATCAGCCAAAACGACAACCTTAGGCTAGTGTAAGGGTTTCTGTTGCAGTTCCAGCGGATTGTCGGAAGACCAATACTTGCAATTTTGTTTAATCATATCATATGTTATTGAAGCTTCTAATATGATTTTTCATTGTTCAACAGAATTCGACTCGGTTAGCTGGATCATCGGGCTTCATCTCTTGCACAATAACATTTTGTAGGGGTGGAAACGTAAATATGCTTAATAATGCTTAATTAAATTCGTGCTTGCTCATAGTCGCTAAATTAAAATTTGTCCAGTACAGACCTCGAACAAAGGTGTAGAAATCGTTATTTTTATAAAATTCTTACACGCAAAATATGCGATCTGGTCCCGTGAAACGATCTATCGGCACTAAACTTAAAATGCCCTCCAATCGTTTGACACCTCCCCCCGCTATATGTGTTTGGCGCGTAACAGTCAAAACAAAAACGGAAAACATTCTGATACACCCGTTATTTTCGTTTCTCCTTCTCATAAAAACATCTTTATGAACTCTAACGACAAACTAGTATTTTTTAACATGCACAAATATTATCCCTATCAAATGTTATCCCTTGTTGCCAGACGGTATCACTTGTTGGGTTTTTAAAAAAAAAGTTTAATTTTTAAACAATATGCATACGAATATTTAATATTTTATGCTATTATTATTTTTATAATTTTAATGTCGTTTTCAATATCAAAAAAAAAAAATTACAAATGAATACATTGGCTTTATATCAATATTGGCAACTTAGAGTTGGTTGTATAAATTTCAATTACTGAAAACGGCAACAGAGATCAAACGGGCGTAATTTTTTAGCCGTGGAAAATAGACCGATTCAACTTCATAAATCAAAATAAATTGTGGAGTGGCATCAAGTACGCGGAACTCCAATAAAAATACAAACGTGATTTGAATAATATCAGTTACAAATTAATTGTTCAAATAAATGGATTAAGTGTTGTCAACGTTTTTGCACTATCGGATTTAGGGAATTGAGTAAAAAAGCCCACTTTAGTCAGTTTCGTTATTCTAGTTGAATTAAAACAGAATATTTAACGCGCTACATTTCAGTATTTTAATCTTTGATCAGTGCTATTTTAAATAAATGAAAAGTTGGCAAGCGGAAAATATTAATAATATTCAAAAACAAGGAAAATATACCCGTGCTTTACAGAATATTACCCAACCCTTTAGCCGCCACTAAAACGTCAGCAAGTGTCTCTCAATACCGGTTTCTGTCCTTAATCCATCATTCACCACAAGATGGCGCGAGCTGCATTTAATTACAGCCTACATCCTACAGGGTCAATATATATGGTCGTGCCGTTGGTCATTCCTTTAGGATACAAGGTCTAAATCGAGAGCGCAGTCAGTGCACATTATGCTGACTAGCTCCCGAATTAAGTGTTGCAAACGTCTACTAAACGAAAATAAAGAAAGAAAATATCTCAAAGAGACAAGAAATGCCAGGTATTCTTATGAAGAGCTAGTATAGTGTCACGCCGAGTGTCTAGAATTATATCAAGATGCATTATCTAACCAATGCAAGGAACTCAACAAAAACATTGCCTCAAACATAAGGTACTCACAGAAAATGCAGTTGTGCGGGTCAAAATCAGTAAATTAGAAGCACTTCTAAAAACTGGCGGTAACGTCAGCGACTCTGGGATTTTTGTCAAAATACCAGTAGTCGAAAAAAAAAGAAAAAACTCCAGAAACCACACCACAAATCATCGAGATCCAGTCTGATCCCGATGAAGGAGATCAGCAAAAAAAATTCACCGATGACGGATTCCACCAGGTTTTCGACAAATCAAGAGAATGAAAGGAAGAAAAGCAGCACATGCTTTTGAGAAAAACCAGCCTCAAGAAGCAATGACTGATTCTTCCTCCTCCTCGGTTTTGACCACCAAGCAAGAAGCCCGGCCGGAGATGGAAGAATCCTCAAGTAAGGCGTCAGAATCACTCTCTGGTGACAAAACTAAACTTCCTTTTCAGGAAGTGGTGAGCGCTCTGAGCAGTCACAGCGAAACGGATGCGGTGCTGATTGGCCCCAAAACCGAACCAGACAGAATAGCCATCAAAAAGTTCTTCGATGAAAAGAGTTATTCTTTCTACTCTATAACAACCTCAAGTAAAAAATTCTTTCGCGTCTCGATAAAAGGCGTCTTGAAAACAATTCCGACTGGAGATGTCAGGACGGAACTCCACCATCAAGGGTTCCAGCCAACAAACACCACTAGATCCCACATAAAAGAAAAGAAACCCAATAATATAAGTCACCGTATTACGCGATGGGAAGAAAATCCTAAAGAACACTGAACTCTGCCACCAGCCCGTCAGGGTAGAAGTTGATAAGAGAAAATCAGCAGTTAATTCTGCAAATAATAGGCAAAATCAAAAGCGTCAAGAATCAAGTGAAAAAAGATCACCAGCACAAATCAACACCTAAGCAGAAATGCAAGAGCGACCATAAAGAATCTGTTGACCAGACTTATCAAATTCAAACGACCATGTCTGAACTTGGCAACAAATTCCAGAGGATTCTGAGTCTGATTCAAGCGCAATTGGACACACTCCTTCTTCGCAACAACCAGTAAATTACTGGTACCAGAATCCAGCATCGATGACAACTCCACATCAAACATAAAGCGCCTTTCCGCCTCAGAAGAAAGAAGATCCAGCAGAAGAAAACGCGTTTTTCGTCGTGCCAGCTCGCCAAAATTTGGGCCTTGCGGCCTGAATCTGAAAAAATCTTAAAATATAACCTCCCGAAATCTTTTATATTTCTTTCTTAGCAGTTAAATTAGCACCTCCTGAGCTAGATAGAAGCTCCTAACCAACCAAACCCTCAAGACCAAGAGCAACTTCAATAGAAATAGGTAAGAGCCAGCAAGGCTAACCTAAAAACCTGGATAAATAATCAGATTAAATCAGAATCACTCCTTTAGCTGTTCTCAGAACACCCAGCCTGTCGTCGTCGAGCCCGACTGATAACAGCTTAAATTCAAAAACTAATCTCGGGAGACACTTGTTGACGTTTTAGTGGCGGCTAAAGGAATGGAAAAAATATTGTTGACCATGTTTTTCCTTGTTTTTTAATAGTTTTATATTCCCCAACTTCCCATGCATATCCGGATAGAGCCATATCACGATCACAGTTTCGAGCAGTCTAACTGCTGTGGACAGTAACCACAAGATGACATTATCTGCATTTAATTACAGTTTATATGCGACAAGGCCGATGTATATTATTATACCCTTAGTCATTCCATTAGCTGCTGTCTGAACGTTCAGCTCGAGCCCGACTGATGATGGCTTAAAGCCAGAAATCGGCCTCAGGAGACGCTTACTAACATATTAGTGCCGGCTAAAGGAATGGACAATATTTTGTGGAGCACGGATACATTTTATTTATTCCTTGTTTCAGTTTTTAGTTAGTATAATTGTTGGTATATTATTACTCATGTACTCATGTTAAAAATTATAGCTTTTTTATAATTATTTGTAAAAATATTTGTTCTTTATTTTTTTAAATTGATAAATTTAGGGGGTAAGAAATTTGGTGTTAAATTTTATCTAAAAAACGATGTGTTTTATGTTGATACATTAAAGATGTTAAGAAAGTATTACGGTAAATACGGTGAAAGTATTACGGTCAAAAAAATATGTTTACAAGCAGTACAAGGACTTACGTGATGGTAGAGAAGCAGTTGAAGATGAACCTAGTTTAGGAAGACCGTACATGTCAACCAATAAAGAAAACGTTACGAAAAAAGATCACCAGCACAAATCAACACCTAAGCAGAAATGCAAGAGCGACCATAAAGAATCTGTTGACCAGACTTATCAAATTCAAACGACCATGTCTGAACTTGGCAACAAATTCCAGAGGATTCTGAGTCTGATTCAAGCGCAATTGGACACACTCCTTCTTCGCAACAACCAGTAAATTACTGGTACCAGAATCCAGCATCGATGACAACTCCACATCAAACATAAAGCGCCTTTCCGCCTCAGAAGAAAGAAGATCCAGCAGAAGAAAACGCGTTTTTCGTCGTGCCAGCTCGCCAAAATTTGGGCCTTGCGGCCTGAATCTGAAAAAATCTTAAAATATAACCTCCCGAAATCTTTTATATTTCTTTCTTAGCAGTTAAATTAGCACCTCCTGAGCTAGATAGAAGCTCCTAACCAACCAAACCCTCAAGACCAAGAGCAACTTCAATAGAAATAGGTAAGAGCCAGCAAGGCTAACCTAAAAACCTGGATAAATAATCAGATTAAATCAGAATCACTCCTTTAGCTGTTCTCAGAACACCCAGCCTGTCGTCGTCGAGCCCGACTGATAACAGCTTAAATTCAAAAACTAATCTCGGGAGACACTTGTTGACGTTTTAGTGGCGGCTAAAGGAATGGAAAAAATATTGTTGACCATGTTTTTCCTTGTTTTTTAATAGTTTTATATTCCCCAACTTCCCATGCATATCCGGATAGAGCCATATCACGATCACAGTTTCGAGCAGTCTAACTGCTGTGGACAGTAACCACAAGATGACATTATCTGCATTTAATTACAGTTTATATGCGACAAGGCCGATGTATATTATTATACCCTTAGTCATTCCATTAGCTGCTGTCTGAACGTTCAGCTCGAGCCCGACTGATGATGGCTTAAAGCCAGAAATCGGCCTCAGGAGACGCTTACTAACATATTAGTGCCGGCTAAAGGAATGGACAATATTTTGTGGAGCACGGATACATTTTATTTATTCCTTGTTTCAGTTTTTAGTTAGTATAATTGTTGGTATATTATTACTCATGTACTCATGTTAAAAATTATAGCTTTTTTATAATTATTTGTAAAAATATTTGTTCTTTATTTTTTTAAATTGATAAATTTAGGGGGTAAGAAATTTGGTGTTAAATTTTATCTAAAAAACGATGTGTTTTATGTTGATACATTAAAGATGTTAAGAAAGTATTACGGTAAATACGGTGAAAGTATTACGGTCAAAAAAATATGTTTACAAGCAGTACAAGGACTTACGTGATGGTAGAGAAGCAGTTGAAGATGAACCTAGTTTAGGAAGACCGTACATGTCAACCAATAAAGAAAACGTTACTAAAGTCAAGGATATTGTACTGAATAATCGCCAATTGAGTATCAGAGACAATGTAGATATTACTGGAATTTGTATTTAGGTCAATACTTGAATTATCTCGTATGTCTTCTCGTCTTGTTCTGAAAACACATTTTTTTTAGAAAAATATCGTCGTGTTGAAATACTTTCAGGTCATGACATTCTAAAAAGCATCATTACCGATGATGAAACGTAAACCAAAACGGCAAAATGTCGTCAAAGCCGGTCATAGATTAAACACATGCTAAATGTTTTCTTCCATTACCGTGGTATTACGTATGATGAGTTCCTTCCAACGGGTCATACAGTGAATAACGAATATTGTGTAACCCTTTCTTTGCCACAATATTTTTTTTTCCAGAAAGTTTAAGTAAACATGAAGAATATTGCTCCTTCATGTTTTTAGAATATATAAAAAAATATTTTTTTTAAATTGTTGCTTTTTGATTTTTTGTTTGCTTTTAGATGGTCTCAGGTCTCAGTATGTAACCGTTAGGAAAATAGAGTAGAGTAGGTGCAAATTATACATATCATAGAAGCTTTACAAAATTTATTATTTATTATTTGAAATACATGTGGAATATAAACCATTATTTTTTATAATATAACATAAAACAGTTATTTTTTTCAAAAAGGCACAAAGCCACTTGGCATGTGAGGGCGCATCTTCTTAACGTGCTATGTTGTGGCATATGTAAGAAATGATCAAACAGTAATTCATACGGTGCAACAGATTTGAAATGATTTATTACTGTGGGAGGAGAACGATGTAATATTATTTCTGACTTCATACCAGTATACATCAACCCTGAAGCTAGTGACATTCTAAATAATTTTAGATTTGCAACTGCTGATTGTGTTTTCTGCTTAAACATAATGAAATAGTTTAAAACGGACAGATATATAAAATACCACATTATTTTATGCCACCATTTTTTTGATTAGAGATCTATTTCATAGATGGATTTTATCATGTCATTTTTGTCAACACATCCCATTTGCTGCATCCCAGTCCTTGATTATGATTGGACATCCCACAGTTTGTAAACTCTCAACTTTTTGTTTACGGGTGACAGTTGCTTCATCTGAAAGATCATGATAGTTCCCAAGAAAAAGAACTAATTTGCGATGTCTCCATTTTGTAAACGCAGGTCCATCTTTACTGACTCCCTAGTCAGATTGGTCCCTTGTCTGTAATTTTTGCCAGTTTTTATATTATTTGGAAAGTCTTTTCTGAATCGATTTTTGTAACTGTACAACATTGAAAATAATTTCAAAATGAATGTCATAGCCTTTCCCTACCAAATCTCTTGTCAAATCCAAAACTACCCTACATCCCAAACTTTCTCGAGTTGATTATTGATTTTGCCAACATATATTTGGAATTGGCAAACGTATCCATGGTCGTTAGCGCGTATCCAAACTTTATACCTCCGCTTGATAGGTTTGAGGGGTATATACTGATTATACTTTCATCAATTGATTGGTATTTTGATGGGTTGTATGATATGTGAAAAGTTTTAGATAATGTATCCAATAATAATCAAACTTTATACAACTTGTCATACTCTGGAGAGTTGCGCGTAAGTTAAGCAAATCGATCTCTAGTCATTACTGAGCTAATGTAATGATCTTTAAATTTTAGTTTTGCTGACAAGTAATCACAATAACTGGGTAATTTCTTTATCCCCATCAAAATGTGTATGCCAATGAATGTATTAATTTCCTTAGCATTTGTTGATATAAATGAAGAGTCACCTCCAAGCCTCTGAAGCGTATATAAGTTTGTTTGGAATACGATTTAATCAATCAGTTTTAGGGAAGAGATGTAAAAAAAACATCCACTGGTGCCTCAACATTTTCCGGGATCTGGTGACCAGTTTCTTCTTTAAACTCCTTAGTATTGGCAAGACAATAACATTTTGATTGCATCCAGATGGTTTTTTTAGCAAGTTCTCTGTTCCTAATCACAGACGAATATTGTCTTTCTCCTCCAAGGCACCATCATCAGTCATAACATTTTCACAATTAATTTCTGTTCTGTTATCTACAACCGACTGGATATCTTCAATAACTATAGTAATAAGTATAGTATAACTAAAATATCTTTATTTACATCATATTCTTGTTCAGATTCACAATCTGATAGAATTTCATCTAAGAATGTGAATAAGTCATTGGAAGCTAGTTTCTCCAACTCTTTCAGGGAATACCTTTTTGTTCTTCAATAAAAAAAATATTAGTTTTCTAGTGGTTTCAGCTAGAAACCACCAAGTTTGCCGTTGGTGTAAACATAATAAATACAAAAAAAACATATTACATATTTCTGTGATAAATTTACACCATATTGTAATATAATAAAACAACACTTACCTGTCATTTCTAAGAAAAACTCACAAAAACCGTATATATAACTTATAACCTCTGAACAGACAAACGGAGATGAATACGATTCATTCAATTGACTGACATCTACGTTCAGAATAAAATAATGCAACATTATTAAGTAGAGTGGGTATATAGGCAACCACTACAATAGGTGCTCTTAAACACAAGCCACTAGAAACTTAGCTAATCATTTTCAAATTTATAGTTTTTTAGTAAAACAACTAGAGGGCAAAGGGTTAAGCGTTATGCGTCATTTACGTGAGTCCATTCGAAACCATTTCTGATAACGTTTATGGTTTTTACATCACGATAATCTACCATCGCCCACTGCAATAATTATTTCTCAACTTTTTATTAAAAATCTAACAAATGCTGTTCCGCAAGCACTATATTCACCAGATATGACTCCACGTGACTTTTTCCTGTATTCTTTATGGAAGATAGTACTTTGTAGATACCTGTTTTGAGTACATAGAAGTCATTCAAGAGGAATTCAATTCATTCAGTCAAAGAATATTACTTTGAAGCAGACAAAATTAGTTTGGTTTGATTTTGGTTAAATTATTTTGTTTTATTTAAAAACTTACTTTACTTTTTGTTCATAGCATAGGGTGATTTTTTTAGTGAGGCCGATTTTTAAATTCAAATAAGGCAACAACCAAATTAGACGTCTTGATTCCATTTATCTTATGTGAAATAACATTCATTGTCATTAATGTTTGAACACAATTTCGGGCAAATATCCCTCGCGGTTACTTCTAACAAAATACATTCTGTCAATCAAATTTCCAACCACTTTTTCATGCAATTGAGTTCTAATGTCCGCAATTGTTTGAGTTATATTGACTTCCAAGGCGTCAATAGATGCTGGTTTATCAGCATAGACCAAATATTTAACACAATTCCAAAGAAAATAATCTAAAGGCGTCAAATCACATGACCTTGCTGGCCAATTAATACGTCCCTTCCTCGAAATAATTTTCTCATCGAACTTTTCGCTCAATAAATCGATTGTTGCGTTGGTTATATGACATGTGGAGCTGTCCTATTCGAACCACATCTCATCCAGATCAATACTATTCAAATTCGGAATAAAATAATTATTACCAAAAATGATATTTGTCGCTGAACAAAATTTTGCGGTTAAATTCGGGGTCAAGTTGCAATTGATTCTGAGCGGAACGGAACGTATGACACAAACGATGGTCTTGGGGTTTCAATTCATGGATAAGCTGGATGTTGTAAAGCACTAAGATCTTTATGCAAAATTTTCCACGTAGTCGAGTAACAAAGCCCAACTTTCTGCGATCGGTGACGAATTGATAAATTTGGATCTTCATCAACACTGCCAGCAACAGCGGGGATATTTTCTTTGGAACGGACAGTTTTTGCCTTGTTTTTTTTTAATATCGAGCAGCGTGAAATGCGTTCAGAATTTGTTGATAATTCGGCGAATATATCATTTGGTTGGGTAATTATATCCAATCGTATAATGCTAATAACGTAGTGCTCTATAAGTTTAGGGCACATAACAGTGATTTTTATAATAAATTTTGATAATTTGCAAGAATTGCTCTGGGGTTAAACGTTCCATGATGATTTTGCAGACTACAGTGAATAATTCGGATACTAAAGACATGCAAACTCACAGTTCGTTTGACAGCGACCTATATCGCAAGTTCGGACATACTAAAAAAAATCACCCGTTATTTATTAGCTAAAGTTTGTTTGCAGAAACCATAACAATTTTGTTTTTTCAAAATTAGTTCCACCGCTAAAGGTAATTTTACCAACTAAAACTGGACTAAGACCAATTTTAACAAATATTCGACGATTTTCTTTTCTAAATTGCATATATATGCATATGAAAAAATTCTAAGGGACAACTATATAAAGATTTTTAAAATAATATCAGCGAAATATTTTTAAATACATTGATTTTTATTTATTTCTTTGGCAGCTTAGCAGTTATTTAAAGAATAATTAAATTATTTGTTGATAAGAAATACCCGTAAAACAAAGAAAAGTATACATTTAAAAGTATAAATTTTTTTAATTAGAAGCCTGAAGATGATACTAATACTTTTGAAATTGATATTTTTTCTTTCGACAAAAGGATCACGGGACTCCAACATTCCAGCACTGCAAATAACAAATCGGCTGCATGCGACACATCAAGTGGCAATTAGTAACCAAACCATTAGGAAGCGTTTCTGCTTTCCAAAGGAAATCGCGTTAAAAAATTTAATTAATATTCTTCGTCTCAAATTGTATAAAATTTGTTCATAGGGTTTTGGAATAACTTCTTTCCTTTAAAAAACACTTTATATTTTGGATTGTGTTGGCTTATGCTTGATGGAAATGTATCACAAATGTTTAGTGAAAGTTTTCATGTCAATTTTTTACTTTATTTTCTTTGAATAAAAATTTGTATTTGTCAATATCATTTTGTCGAAGCCTGCAGAGTTAGACGAAACGCGTCAAATACAAATATAATGAACTGAAAATTAGACAAGAAAAATCTTTCATTAAACAAAAGTATTTCTGATAAAAACTTGAAATAATAATGAAATATTGATTTGCAGTTAATGTTTTGTTTCTTGAATAGTTAGATTATTTTAAAGTTTGTATATTACAAAAGTTTGGGTGTGGGTCTAGCAGTCCCACCCTGGAAAACAATAGTTACAACGAAACCTGATGCGAGGTGTATAGATAACATGATGAGAGTAATAAAAAGTATGATTCCGCATTGTCTCCTTCAAAGTAGTTGCCTGTGGAAGCTATTTAGTACTGAAGACGGTTTGTCTACTCTTCATAGCAGTGTTGCAACTCAGATAAAGGCATCGCTGGTCCTGGTCCTTTGAGGTAAATTTCCAATATTGGGAAAAGGAAGTCTGGTGGATAATTGGGGTGCGGAGCAACAGTGATGATTTTATTTGCCAAAAACTCGTTAATTGAAATTGCTGTGGGGCAAGGCGCATTGTCTTGATGCAACATTCAGGTATTCTTGATGTTCGATTTCACACGAATGGCCCTTTTTCGAAATCTTTCAAGAGCTTATTGGTAAAAAATTTGACTTACCGTTTATTCGTTAAGCACAAATTCTTTATGGTCGATCCCCTGGCTATCAATCAAACAAATCATCGTGCTTTTGAATTTTCGAGCTTTTTCCGGAGCATATTCAAAAATCCAAGACTCGTCAATAATGAATGATAATGATTCATTCTAGAAAACGAGGGTCATTTTAATCCGTCCAAAAAATTTAAGACATATTTTCTTCCTCTTGTCCTTTCCTCGAAAGATTTTTCAGAACTATTTTCACCCAGATTTTCTTTATCTCCATTTCATTGAAAATCAGATAAACTTGTTATGTGAGTCAAATCTATACTTTATTCTATAAGAATTCTATACTTAAACAGTTGGCTTTTTCAAGTACTTTCACATTGGTCTGATAGTCTTGCCGTTTTATTCTCAAATTTTTTCGGAGACAGTTGTAATTTAATATCTCGAGATATTTTATTAGCTTTCGATACAGGACTCAGTATTCAGCTCCATACAGAACTACGATCGCATTGAAAACACAGATTTTAGTGTATTCCTTTAAGTCTCAGTTGCTAAACAGTCTTCTCATGAAATCTCCAAAATTAGCACCGGCATACTTTATTTCACATATTATCTTATCTTACATATCGATAGAGGAGAAAATTTGGCGTGCTACTTCTTCTAGTGGTCTAGTTCTCCTAGTTTCTGACATGATGCAGGACAGTGGCAACAAATACAGACAACAGTGTCGGTGCGATCATACAGACCTACTTAACGTCGACTTTAATCCCAAAAACCTCCATTAACCTGATAGTTCCAAAATCATGACAATAAGTTTCTGTTGCGAAATCAAACGTTTTTGTCAGATTTACAAAGGCCACGAATAGGCTTTCATTTTGACGTAGGGAGAATATCATATAGCTGTTTTACCACTTGCACTGAATCCACATTAACTCTCTGAAAACATTCCTTCAACAATACCAATCAGTTTATCTAGGATGACTCTAGGCAGAATCTTTCCTGCAGCAATAATATAGCCCGTCAGTTGTTGCAGTCAGCTCTGTTTCTATGGCAATTCCTGCTTTCTCCAGCACAGATAGACTAATTCACGGACTTTATTTACAATCATATTGCAAGCAGCTTTGTATGTCTCTGGTATTCCATCCATGTCTGCAGCTTTGTTATTTTTTAACTTCCGCAGTGTCAATTCTACCTCATCCATGGTGGGCTCTTCGTCCATAGCAATAACCAAGTCTTCGAGAGATGACGAGATATATGAGCTTTAATGCTCGTTCATCAGCCGTTAAGTAACCGTTCAGCAAATTTTCAAAATAATCCTTCCATCGCTCTCTTATATCATATATGATAATGATTAGGCTCAACACTTACCATCTGACTTAAGTAGACTCAGTGACTACCATCAGTACTTCATACCAGTGCAATATTGTTTATTTACGGTCCAAAGATACCTCTAATGTTTTGAAACAAGTTTCTTTTATCGTATTTATTTGTATATTGCTGTATTCGTTGCCTTTGACAATCACTAGATGTTCTTCGGATCTCTGATTTTTGCCTTCATTTCCCCCTTTAGCAAGCTGTATATTTTATGACTTTCTTGTTTGTCTGACAGTGTAGCATTTTTGCTTTTTTGCAAACTTGGAGCATCTGGTGTAAAAAAAAACACTAATCCTGGTGCTTTTTCACCGCATAACTAATCAGTTCTTCCATACTTTTTCTATAAGTTTATTATTCTTTACTGCACAAAACTCAAGGCTCTTTTCTAGATTACGTTCGAGAAATTCTCGGCTTTCCTCTTTCAGCGTTCTTCTTATCTACGTAAAATTTATCCACGTTTCTTTGGGCAACCATTGTGCATAAATCCGTTAGAGTTCATAATTCTCAATCCATGCTTTCCAATGACGTCACCTAGTAGATTAGATCTTCCGAACTTATATTTTACCTTTAGGTGATACCCTTTTCAAAACATTTTTGAGATCTTTATAGAAATGACCTGTTTGGTCCTGATCCGCAAATTTAGTTGGACTTATGCACTGGTTGGTTGGTCTATGTACTTATTACAATGGCATCATGGTTTCTCTCCAGTCTAAAACGCGCTGTCATTAGACTTTCTAAAAGACTTGAGATCTACTCGCTGCAGCTGGTTAATCCTTTTAATAGAAGATAAAACTGGTACCAACTTCGGTAATACTTCCTTAATCCTATCTTCCTCAATGTAACCCTCACCTCTACCTCATTCTAACGATTCCTATTTCCCAACGTTTCAGTTCATTAGTAATTAAAGCAGATCTCCTTTTAGTTCAATCTCCATTGTCATTGTCCATTAGCGCACGTACAGTCAATGTTCTAATAGATGTAACATTATTTTTCTCTCCGTGTTTCGACCGCGAAATCCTAAAAAGACTACTCAAACACAGACATACCTGTCGAAAAGCCGAACTACCCACAATTTCTCCGACTTAACGACACTCACACTTCTGCAGCCTAATTAAAAACTTACATTTAAGGGATTTCAATCTTCACAAACCTGCCCCCACTGTCACTCATCCTTCTCCTTCTATCCCATATAGTTTCAGCCATCGCCAAAGCCTTTGCTTATAAGGTTTATTGTGTAGAAACTAATACTATAACTATCACTATCCACACATCACTCTCCACACATCACTATGCACATATCACTATCCACATATGCTTGGCTGCTAGTCTTCTTGTCAGGTGGCAAAAAAGAGCTCGACGACTGGGAAAAGTAAGCTGCTGCATATTTAAACCGTTCTTAAATAGAGACAGATGCTTTCACTAGCGGACTTTAACATAAGTAGCAGACACTACCTGTTAGGATGATTGTTATATCTCTTCGTTTCACGACCTTACCAATTTACGTAGCCTCATTATTACGTCCTTTTAGCCCCATCATCATGCGAGAGTATCATCCGAGAGAGTGGAAATAATATTACTATGTAATTACTACTATAATTACTAGAATAATTTCTATATTCTTGGTGTAGCTTCTTCTTGGGTTGCCTCTTCTTGGTGTTGCAATTTGTTTATCAGTTGGTCAAATTAATGTGATTAAAACTATATATTATCACTTCTTAAGGATGTATCCATATCTTGTATCACTTTATACACTACACTTTAGGATAATCAACTAAATCTCAAAACCAGGCCGATATTAGAGCCTCAGCTTCTCACTAGATTTTCGAAAGCAATAGACGATACATGATCATTCGACATCTTGACATAGTGGAAATAAATAGTCCAGCAGTACAGTGATATCCAAATTTATCGAATTTGGGTTTGGGTTGATCATCTTATAAAGGGAAATCATCTTATATAAATACTAAAACATTTATTCGTCTTTAACTACTACACAAAATTGCTCTCATGCTGCGAAATTTACCTTTCATTTTATCAACACAAGTAAACTCAATAAGATTATTTTATTTTGAATGCATACATTTTAAATAAGAAAAAAACTTTCCGCCGTCTACATTACATTCATTATACTTTCTTATTTTTCCGTAGTTTTAGTTTTCCTAATAAAGTTGATAATAATTTCCTTGAAATACCAAAAATCATATGCTCTCTGTCCTGTTCTCAATCAAATCAAAAAATCAAATCATCTTTCCAAAAAGAATATGGTAATGTCTAGGCTATCATTTCCAGACAGGAACGTGTAATATTAACAATACAATGCCAGTACCAATCCTTCAATGTGCAAAACATGTAAGTTGTCTGCGTCAACTACTAGGCCAGTAAACCTCTAAGGAATGCGAAAAGGACCAAACCCTGATTTCAAATGTAGCACTTGCGGTGAAACCCACACTCTAAGGGTGCATGGCACGCACTGTCATTTGCCAAGCTACAAAGGTTTCCTCTTCGCAGCAAATTCCAATGTTGCAATGTACAACTAAGCCTCCAGTAAATATTTATATGGTGATCTAAGATGAAGTGTGCTACAGAATTGTTTTGAAAAATTAACCGAGTGTGTCAGCTTGGGGAGCAATTTCCTTCACAAATTTTGGATTTTCTCCAATTACAATTAAATAGTTTCCATGAAGCGTTCATTCCTAGTTTCCATGAAGCGTAAACCCAATTCTTTTAAAATTATATCATTGGATGATAATTCAGTACGGGACAGGAAAGTGGAGCTTCTTCGTATATTGACGACATAACATCCATGCTTCAGGAGATGTGCTTAAAATCTGTCAAAACCAAGAAGTATGATATTATCGAACCACAGAGAAAGCACTATATAGGATAGGAAGAGTTTTGGAGTCCCAATTTTAGCAAACAAAATTCGTTTATATAGCCTAAAATGACTACTTTCACCTCAAAATATTTCATATGAAAAAAGTACTAATTATTTTTGGAAATTCATTCTAAATAATAGAGCTACGAGTAATGTATAAATTACTACTATATTAGAAAATAATATGAAAATTGTTTTGGCAAAAGTCTTAGTTCTTTTAATTATACTTGTATGTATGCCAATCATATATACAATAAATCATTCACTAACTTTGGACGAGTTTCCGTCACCCATTCAAGTATTAACCACACATGACATCAGAACTGTTGTCAAAATTGATAAAAAAAACAGGTCCAGAAGGCACTTTATATTTCAAATAGTTAAACAAAATATTACCTTCCTTTTCAGGGTTTTTCTTTTAGACTAGGGATTATATGATATCAATCAGTATATCTGTGTAAATTCAATTAGAAATTAGAAAGAGAAATTAATTAGAGTTAGAAATGTATTACAAAGAAAAGCAATTCCAGCAAGGTAGAGCTTCCGTAAGAGACCATCCAAATTTGTCGACACGTAAACGCTCCACTTCTTCCAAGTTCCAGTTTTTTGCATTATATTACACAGGAAGGTTTTACATAAAATATGTTTTGACGCAGTAGTTCAATACTTCACTTTAAAATAACCTATTTTCG